>JAOPTO010000827.1:0-390732 GCA_033822845.1 Tetrapedia diversipes
AAAAAAAAAAAAAAAAAAAAAGAAGAAAAAAAGCGGAATTATCGTAAACGAAAGCGTAAATATTAACTTGTGCATTGACAACCTTCGGTGATACTGAGTGCGACAACAATCGATTAGCTGTTAATATTGTGAGTAGTATCCAAAGCAAAGCTATGGGGTAGGTGATTTCGTGGGATGTGTTGGCAGAGTATCAATCAAGTTGGCTCTTCGATGGCAAAAGCATTTTGTTTCTTTCGTCTCGTTTTTTCTGAGCTCTCTTTTTTGCTTTTTCTTTTTCTTTTCTTATGTCTTTTTCATTGTCATTTTCGTCTTTACTTTTTTTTTTTTTTTTACTGTAATTATTTCACGGTGCTAGCCGCCGAGTTACAACAACAGCGTTTATTAAGTGTCAGCAGCAGCAGGTAGACTTCGGTATTAATTAATTTCTGGTGGCTTGAATGAGACATGCCACCCAGTGTGCTGTATTTCTTCGTCCTGGAAACTGATCACTGTTTTGGTTACTACTTCACAATTCGTTTCATTTCCTCCTCTCTTTTCGTTTCTCTTTTTTTGTTTTTGTACTTTGCAGACGATTAGAATATCGAAGGATGAAACAAGTTCTCACGAATTCCATTGAAGCCTCATACCTATTTGGTATCCAAAGAATTACAGGTCTCAACTATTCTAAGTACGTGAACGATACCTTGATTTCAATGGTTTTCGCACAGTAATGACAAACAATGTGAATTTGATAAAGCTATGAAAAAAAGATGACACTTAAGAAGCATCTATTATACAATTTGGGTGTTTAATGAGATCTTTATACAAGTATCGACGACTGTGCAACTGTAAAGAATTAATCAAGTTAAACGCGTGAGGTCGAACGAAACAGCAACTGCAAAATCATCACGTAAACGGTCGAATAGTCGAGTGCGTTGATTTATGTGCGTGCACTAATTAAGTATCCAAGAACTATATACGAGGTATGGATGAAAAAAAAAGGGGGAAAGGGATATGCCAGAGCCAAGTAGTAACATTATTAGTAACATGCAATAACCATGTAAGTTTTCGTAGTGCAAAACGAATGGAAACTTAATCCATTCGCGCGGTTGACCCTGACGTCGAAAGCGGAAAGAGTATGCGTTCGCTCGTATGTAAGCGTATACACTATGTACAAAATAGTAGTTCCCCATAAGTTTTACACCACGTAAAGTAAGCGATAAACAACACGTCCTATCAAGGAACCTGATTGTTCTGATTATAATTAAACAATGGTTTAATTCGATCGTTGCTCGTGTAATACATTGCACACTGTTAACATCATGGCGTTTCATGAATCGAACAACGAAAATCGTTTCACCGTCGATAGAACAATCATGTTGTCTTGGAACAAGTTATGTCAAACGTACATGTACACACACATCATACCACACCACACCGCCAACACATCCACGTGGTGGTGAGCGAGGATTAGATTAGAGGGAATTCTTCTTTGCGACTTGGGTGCATCATCGAGGTTAGGACTCGTGAACGGGTGGGGTAGACTCTTACCCTTCCTGGTGGAGCAGGGTGTCGCGCGGGGTGTCGTGGTGGTGTTGGTGGTGATGGCGCTAGTACAGGCTCGTGGATTGGACTTTAGGCTAGGATTTGATTTCACGGAATCGGAACTGAGGCCGGACTTCGATACAGCGGGCACAGGGTGGCGCGTCTGGTTCACTTCCACGAGTAAGTTTCTCTTTCGCGACGACTGCTCGTGCCTGAACGCCGACGTCGACGGCGATGACGACAGACAGGGTGACTGCGACGGCGACGACGATAGCGACGACAACGGCAATGACAACGGTAACGACGACGGCGACGACGGTGACAACGCGTCCATCGTCGAGGCGCACTTCACTAACGGCGTGTCATCTTTCATCAGTTTTCTTCTCTCGTGCTCGTGCCTTTTACTGTTCACCGCGGTCTTAACTAAATTCGACGGTGTCATTTTTGGTACTTTCTCGTTAAGGGAACTGAACAAAGTTTCGTCAGAGGGCGTGAATATTCCAGGCCGGGGTAACCTCGGTACATCGTTGCTGCACGCCTCTATCTTTCTCTGCTCTTTCGATTTACCTAAACCGGCCGACATACCGTCCCGTTTGTTACCTTGCATCCCTCTTAAAACTTTACTCGATTTACTGTTGGTATCGTCCGTGTTAGGCCGCTTTCTTCTGTCGGGCGCGTAGTTGGGTGTCGGCGCGCTAGATCTCGCTCTACTGCTAGTAGGTACCGAAAAGAAGTGACTCAAACCGTCGAACAGACCTTTTAATTGGCCAGTACCAGGCTTAACTTTGTTGTCCACATTGGCGAAACCGTTCGATATACCACCACTACGGTCGTTCCTTTGCTTTCTCTTTCCGTCTGCTAAACTAGCAGCCGGTTGTATATGCAAACCGAATGTTGGCGTGGTGCTCACATCAAGCTTGGGTAACGGCGCGCCAAACGTGTTCGTAATGTTACTAAAAAACGGTGATTCTATGTTAAGCTTAGCGGCGGCCGCGGCGAAACCCCATGGCTTATCCTCGTTCACATCGCAAGAGAACGGACCTCTTGGCTTAGGAGAGTCACCACCGACACCGACGCAACGATCTTCCTGACCGTCCGGTTCCCCGTCCTCATCCTCGTCATCCTCGTCCGAAGAAGATGAGTTGCTCGACTCACTAGAACTATTACCATCCACTTCCTCTTCCTCCTCCTTGTCCCTTTCCCTTCCGACCTCCTCCTCCTCCTCCTCCTCCTCTTCTTCTTCTTCTTCATCATCCTCGTCGTTATCGTCGGTCGTGTCACTGGTGTCGTCAGACGAATCGCTATCGGTCGCGTCGCTGCTGCTGCTACTGCTAGACATTAGCGGTATCTTTTTACCGGGTACCGATAACTTCTGGTTCGCGTTACCCCGAGTCAACCTAGGACTAACGTTCTGCGAACATTTTAATTTATCACCGCCCCCCACCCGCTTCAACTTATTGTGCTCCGCGTTAAACGCACTCAACCTAAAGAACTTTTGCTTCTCTTTGGAGATCCGATCGTTCTTTTCTTCAAGTAGCCTACCCTGGCCTGCGAGTGGGGTGGGGGGTTGTGGTAAAGGAGAGGAAATCAAAGGTGGTTGACGAGGGGAGACAACACCCGCATTACCGTCCGAGCTGCTGTCCACCTGAGCCACTCCTGCGCCGCTTTTCTTGCCCGGAGTTGCAATCGTCAAGCTCTTTCTGGATACCGTCGACCTGAAACACGTATTGACCGTTCACAGTTATCGTGCACCAACCAACAACGCAAAGCCGACTTTACACGTACAAACTAGATTTTCTAACCGATACCCTGGCAATTATATTATGGAACAGGCAGGCATCTACCATCGCAAACAACGAAATTAATTTCTATCAATTTTTTGCTCACTTTCTACTTTCGCGTAGCTTGCTAAATCTCTTCCTTGCACTGGTCGGTGTTTCGTCGAGAGAGCTGGCTGCGTCCTGCGCTTTACTCCTTTTACTGTCGTCCTTCGATACCGGTGTATGCGCTGTCTGACAGTGTCGACACCTCCAAGGTGTTTTGTTCTTCTTATCGAGCGCGGGGTCCAGGCAAGTGGGATGATAGCACTTGACGCAACCGGCACATTTCACCAGATAATTCTGCGATTCCCGTTCTAGCTGACAGCCGGCACACGTTGGAGAACAGTCATCGCAGGACCACGTTATTCCCCTGTCTACGAGGATCGAGAGTTCCGGGGGAGCGCAAGAATTGTGTAGAGCCGCGCCGCATACGCTGCACCTGCTCAGTTTCTCGGCAACGTTGCGCTTTGTGTTGTTGTTGTTTCCAGCGATCGTCGCGCCTAGACATTCTTTGCATATCGGTAGCGGAGCCGGAAGCTGTGACAAATCGAATAACATACGTATATAACTTTATATTCATTGGGTTTAACATTCAAGTAAATCAAATTAAATGGTGCACAAGTATATTAGCACGTTGCGCGCCCAGATTGGTAGAAATAAATAATTTGAAAAAATGTAAAACTAGTGTGGGATTCAACGTGTTAAATGTATTAATCGTGAATAAGCTATTACAATTAATAATAATTATATACAGCATACAACATGAATTTCAATTATTAATTTCGTAAGATCCCTTAGAGCTAAACGATTAATTACATTTGCAGCTTTTTCCCAAATATGCGACAACCTTTTTGCTTACGTCAGCAATAAAAATAATAATATAACAATGTCCATTTAAAATTGGAATACAACAGTAAGGTAAACAAATTAAAAATTAAAAAATTAAACAACTATTGAGATAGGTTTCACATTCCCTACGACATTTATATGTATTTAGTTCAAATCAATCATAAAATTCACCAAGAACTCTTCCAACATACGGGGCACGCATGATCAGGATTCTCTCCTCGGAACAACGACCTGTTGCACGAGGCCAAACATACAACCAACGGTTATGCGACTGAGTGAATTTGCCTTCAATATCGATAGTTTTCCGTAACAGTGTCTGTGCATACAATGAATAGTCTTGAACATTCTTTTGTATCAGGCGTTTTCATAATTAAACAATTCAATTACCAACGATCCAAATGATATAATTAGTGTGGTATTTTCTGTAAACAATAAGTGAACGTTTCTGAACACATTGAAAGGAAAACTACTGTACTTCCAATAGTGTTTTAATTTTGGCTAAATTTGACAAATTTACTTTTGATCCACTGAATATTTAATTAATCCTATCACGAAATCATTAGAATAGAGACTAATTACGTGTTACCATCCAAGGACCGACCAATCGTAATAAATAAAAAATATATGAAAGAAAAAGGATTGACAAAAAAGGGCGGGAAATAAAGTGCTGAATTAAGTAGCGACGTAAAGCGGTGAAATCAAGAACCAACTACCTAGCATTTCGAGAAGAACAAGAAACGCGGAGGCAGAGGGGTACCCGCGCGCGCGAGCGCGCGTGCGTGTATGTATACGTGGATTGGCAGGATCGCGCCGGCGTGATCGTTGTATATAACTTTCCGTGCTCTCTGCGGCCTGACACGCATAAAACGCGGTCGACAGGAGAATAGGGGGGAGAAGTGACAGCGAGGGAGGGGGAAAAGAGAAGGAGAAAGGGAGGGAAGAGAAAGAGAGAGATGTGTATGCGTAGAGGATCAATAAGAGAAGTGATATACAAACGAGTCACCGGAAGTTGACCGAGATAGCATATCGTCCTGAGTCTCGCCCCTCTGTTCAAGTTCCCCTCCGACTTGAAGCCGCGACTAACCATCTTGAGGCGTGAGCACATGCCGTGACTCCCTAGCCGCGAACACGGGACCGTAACGAGAGCGTAACATTTTCCTCGTTGACTCCTGTGAGCCACGAACTGTACGCGATTATGCATAATATACTCTTCGCAATGTATCGTGAAACGGAACGTTCCGTTACCTTTCTGCAATGTCTGTATCTTTTATCCTTTTCATTGTTCCCTTATGAATTCTTGATTGGTATCTAAGCCTCTATTCTATAAAGATTAATAACGAATAGTGTAAAAAAAATGATTTCTTCTAAGATGTCTCAACAAAAAGATTCAATGTCCATTAAACTACCCTTTGAAAACGAATAAAATAATGACTTTGTAGCTTCAGCAACGACATTTTTCCAAGTGTATAACGCAAAGGAAGATAAATTAAAAGATTGTTCACTGCATTTTCTATCATGTCAATTATAGAATTATAATATTAAGGTTGCAAGTCGAACTCAGCATTCGCATTGAAATATTCGTGCAAGAATGTGATAATGTAGATGGACGGATGTACGGAACAGCGCGCAAGAAGTAAACGAATTTCAGTACGAGTAGATGCGGATCAGTACGTGGTGTATACATGTGTTCTAACTATGCTCTCTCTCGAGTTCAAGGCCAAGAAAGTTCTCACTGCCACTATATGCCTCCATTTCTAAGGATGCAGCTTAATTCGAGATTTAAGCACTTTCAATTACTTACATGTAATTACCATTCTCTCTGTGTAGAAAATAAATCATTCAGATGTTAACGAATACCGGTACAATACAAGAAAGACATGCTTCAAAACAAGAAATCAAACTGCAACGTCGAACACCATGTAACGAGAAAATAGATAAAATGATTCACCTTAGGCATAGGGGGCTCCGGTGGTGTAGCATGAGCATTTTCTCCATGCTTCTTGAGATAAGGTGGTCTGTCCGGTTGACGGAAGAGTCTGCCATCCTGAATCACAAGCCCTCGGTCCACTGCCCTTTTAGCAGATAGCCTAAGCGCTGTTCTCAAGTCACCCTCAGCTTCTTCCTCGACCGTGTGACTTTGCCTGATGTATTTCTCGATGTTCTTCAAGGTTGAGCCTTCCCTCTCACCCAACTCTCTCACAGCTTTACCCAAAACTTTACTGAGATCAGAAGCCTTGCCAACCTTGAGTGGTTTCGATTGCAAGCCACCTGGGTCCTTGTACGAGGATTGTCCTTTATTAAAGATTTTGAGTACATCGCCACGTTTCACAGCAACTTCTAGATGTTCAGCGATCTCCTCCTCGTGATAATTATGGTGTTGCCGGATTGCATGGCATATCCTCTCGACGCTTGGCCTCTGTTTCTGACTTCGTATCTTCCGGATCGCATCGAGGAACCAGGCCGACCACGTGTCAGCCGACTCAGGTTCGTCCATTTCTCGTCTCCGTCGGCCGTCTGCCGACGAAAGCGGCGGCGGCGACACCGGCGGCGACGATCACGTACCAGGCCAGGTTATATGCACCTGATGAACAACGCTCAAGCGTCTCCGAGTCGGATCTTAGACGTAGAGTTTATGACACTCACATTCTGTGCCTTTGGTTTGCACGATTTTTATACAGGTTCGATCACATTTCCTTCTAAAGGTCACTCGACGCTTCTTATGCTGATCCTAAAACCAGAACACATGCGCTGATCAATTTCTACCTACACTTTATAAATGGAAATCATAATCAAAGCGTATTACAAATTTCCTAAAACATGTTCATCGATCGATTCCCTGGGTCATGCAAATTAAATGACATTCGGCTACTTTTATGACAGGACGTTATAATAAACTATTTGATCAAGATATACATGTGATCTCAATGATTTGCTTTAATTTCCGCTAAATAGTCACCGCATCCACGAACACTTTAGAAGTATTACATAATGTAACTGGAACTCGACTGAATTTATTTTACTTTTAATCAGCAGCTCTAATTCAATACCGATGTTGCCAAATATGTGTATCGCCAAAGCCATTCAAAACCATCCAAAACCAATAAATTTTTTAAATAATAACGAGTGACCGATTTTCCCCTAAGCGACGAACTTTCTCTTCGACGCAAGCAAACTCAAGACAGTTATGTACATACACATAGAAGGGAGAGAAATATTTAAAATCGTTATATGCCATACTAACATTGCGTAACTTGAAACTACCTGTAGGCACATGATTTACTAAATCGCTCATTCGTGAACGCGTAAACTCTTAAACGTAATAAACATTCGCAATTTCAGAACTACTGAAACAAGGAACAAGAGAGGAAAAGAATTTTCAACGTCTCCCAATTATCGACAAAAGAATTATGAAGAATTTAAAAGAATACATTCAAGCAAATAGTCGCGCTAACGACAATTTTCCCTCGGTAATTATGTCTGAAATTCTAATAGTAAGCAATAAATATATTCAAAAAAAAAAAAAAAAGAAAAAAGCAAACAGGGAACAAGAAGAAAAGAATATATAAATTACTAGTACTTCAATTAAAAAAATAAAATCATATTTCGATTTGATGAGCACGCAAAAATACCATTTTGAAATAATCAGCAGTAGCTAAGAAATTTAAAATGGTTTCATGAATGAGATGTAACAGTATGATATGAGCTGACCTAGACCAACAAATTACTGGCTGCAAGCCGTAGACATATGATAGCATGTATCTCCGAATTCAGTTGACATATTTTAAAAGAACTTGTTTCTGAAATTTTCTTCAACATTGTTTCTCTTAAACGACCTTGAGTGCGAACACGATTATTACAAGGTTAGCTAAGGAACTAATGATTAATTGAAAAAAACAATAATCGAACTAATACATAAATTAAATAGACATTCTTTGTGCATGAATCAATATGGGACGCATTCGTGTAGCATGACTAATCTTCATTTAACGTCCACGCCACCGAACAGCACTTCTTGAAATTATTCGAATTACTTGTACGCATTCAAACATGAATTTAGGAAGATATAAAATCAAGAGGAGGTAAATGTACTGTAAGACACAAGTGCAAGTCAAATCGGGAAAATCAAATAAGTTTCCATATTGAGCTTATTCAACTTCATTTAATCGACCAATTATTGACACGCTACCAACAATTATGGAGAACAGCAGCTTACACGGAGGGAGGGAACAAATGAGTGAATGTACTACACGTTCAGAACTTTCCGTCGGAAGTCAACAAACGTATTTACAATATCTTTGGGTTACTTGAGAGCACTCCGACGTTCTATACCCCATTTCTTCTACAGGTACTAGTTTGCTGTGTTATTAGGAGAACCGAAATGTTGGCTGAACGATTACATCTGCTATCTAATTTGTCTATCGTTCGTCCGGTTAAGACACATGACTGTAACGAGGACGAAGGGAAGCCAGTAGTCAGGCCGATTGACTGTATCTGTCGGGGCCCCTCTCACCCGACGGAGAGGTAAAAGAGAGGATGGTAACAGAGAGAGACAGAGAGAAAGAGAGAGAGAGAGAGAGAGAGAGCAGCTGCCACTGAGAAAACGGACGGTTGCTGAACAACTCTAACCACCGCCGGCTCGGCGCTTGTTATTTCTCACTCCTCATTCGTTACTGACCGTTTCTACATACGTTTTATCTCGATCAACTTTAAAATAATCAAATATAATATTGATGGAATCGAGAAACTACATTTACTCGATATTACGCGTCGAAACATTAAATATTAACAGCAAGCGTCGAATGATTTGGACTATTTTTATTATAAAAATGTGAAAAAATTGAAAAAAATGATTTCACCTGAGTGATATGTTTGCTAATAATCACCAACTGACCGCCGTCGGTAGCCATTTTAATCTCAATGCACTTAGAAACACATACTTCTACGCTGACTAGAAAGGCTGTCTGAAGTTTCTAAAGTAGAAATAACTGTTACGATTCGCACAAGTCACGTCCGTAGAAAGAAACACACCGTGTGTAGCTAACAAACGTAATCGCGACGGCCGTCGCCCACGAAGCCGTCGGTAACGCAATTGTCTATCATCTGTTAACTAATCGTAATAATACTCAAACACCAAGTTTCCCATCATTATGACTAAGAGATTCGATGCGCGGTGTGCGGACGAAAAATGGAAAACGATTCAATTACGTGTCGAAGTAGACAGCGAGGACACAAGTTTCTCGAAGCCCGACGGGCAGCCATCTTGGGTAGGTACGACCAGCTCTCGGCTGTTTCGCACAATTTTTCGCGCGCAAGATTGATGATTCCACAGCAACATCGTATTGTCTAGTTTCATGAAGAAACGAATGACTGATCCATGCCATTCGAAGGCCCACTTGCTTGCGCATAATAGCAAAAAATGTGTTAAGAAGAAGCAAAGAGGAGCACTGCGTACAGAAGATTATCTCCCTCTCTTTTGCACTCCATTACACACTTACTCTCTCTCCCTCTCACTCTTTCACAAGCTGGCGGCCCGACCCGCTGGCCCGTATGCGTCTGGTGATGATTCGCGTGGTTCTCTTGCAAGATCTAACGAGAAACAAATTGTTTTTACCTGATCGCGGTAATTCCATCTATAAATCCACTGTGAATTGAGCACGAATCACTAGGTACCGATACACGGGATGTGTAATCACGATCACCAATTATCTCGCGACAACGGCGTCACATTTCACACAAATCAACAAAGGTTACCCACTTGACAAAGATGGCGGTCGCGGGGGTTACACACTGCGCGCACGCGGTGGGGAGCGCACTGCGCACACCGCGCTCACAGTTACGGCAGAATCACGAAACAGTCGTAGCGGCACGCGTTTTCGTCGACCAATCAAACCATCCACTTTGACTCGTACACTCTCATTATCGGTCACACGTGCGTCGCGCTCCGTTCGTTCTTTAGCGCGCGCGTACACATGCGCATCACTTCTGTATATGTACATCGTGTCCCGTGGGACACCTGGAATAAAACCTCCAAAGCGCGGGAGTACAAGACATAGTGAAAGCGAATATCTGAATCAACCTGACATCGTTCCAATGCTATACGACATGTATACGATTTATTGAATCTGTGTGTTTCATATAACCATATTCCTACCTTTACTATGGCCGTCGCTCGCTTTAACGATTCCCAATCAGTTTCTCGTCAGCACAGTGTGCATGCCTACTACATGAGCATTATCAGCTTTGTCAACGAGCTTTCAGGACCGTACTTTTGTTTCTTTGGTCCCTAGACCTGTAAATATTATTAGAATCGTTGTCAAAGTATTGCTCACTTTTAATACCTATTTCTTTCTTATTTAAACTATCAACATATAATCATCTATCTTTAATAATTACTTTTTTAATTACTTCATTAATATAATTAATATTAATCTATTTATGTATTATATATCAAAGCAATTAGTTTGTATTCAATCCACCAGAAAAAGGTAAAAATTTCAAATGATATAACAAGTCAAAAATATACCTAACAAGTTTTTTTAACATTTCGATCGTAACTAGTACGCCGACTCGTTCTTGTAGTTGTACGCGCAGAATGCATACCATACAATTTCCTAATGAGATTATTGATTTCCTTAAGTGTTAAACATGTATACCACAGTGCATTTGCACACGTATGTTTTTGTTATATTTTTATCTTTTGCATTTTTAACCCTATAATTCTAAATGTATACATACGTATCTACGTACCAATTGACACGGGCGTGCCGCGTGATTGCTTCTACAATTTTTTGACTAGTTCAAGGAGTGCCTTTGTATCTCGCAATACTAATGAAAAGTATGTGACGTAGGTGATTATATCGATCTTTTATCCTGTTCTTTCAAAACTGAAATAGCTATAGGTAATATTATAATCCTTAGTAATGTAATTTGAAGATTCCTACAATAAAATTTAGGAAACCAGTTACAATGCACCTACTTTGCCGTAGTAACGTAAAATTAATTAACCGATAACATACTATTAAAAGATAAACAGAAAAAAATATAGTGCTAACTCATTTCCCTCTCTCACTATTAAATGAACCAAAACCAACTTTGATACTATTATGATTTTCTATGTTTGAATACACAGATTCATAACATATTTTTTACAACAAATGATTATCATTATTATTCTTTTTATTACTATTCTTTGTTATTTATAAATTGAACTTAAATATTGCTAAATTCAAATTTATCTTACAATTATAAAAATTAAGGTAAAAACTGTTGCAGCATTTATTAAGTACAGAATTTACATTTACTAACTGACTTAAGCATCATTAAGGAATAAAATTAGGTTTCCCTTCATAAGTACATCCAGATCTTTGAACAATTTGAGTTGCAGCCCAAATACCACATTTTACACAGATTTCAATGCTTTTGCCTTGTATGAGCTGAGCCAAAAAACCTGAAACAACAATTATATGCTAAATAAAGTTCATGAAAATTATTAACTATGATATTGGTTAACAGTTTAGAAAGGCATACCTCCTACAAAAGCATCACCTGCTCCATTAGTATCAACAACTTTCTCTTCTGGGAGTTTCATAGAAGGGAACTCCATTACAGTATTATCTTTGGTTACTAATACATGATCAGGACCTTGTGTTATTATAACAATCCTTTGTCTGTTTTTATTTATTTTATCTATTTGTGATAATTTTATTGCAATTTCTTTCCTATCTGTAGTTTGAAAATTATTTACTTTCGCAAATGTATCAGCTTCAACCTCATTACCAAATAAAATATCAACGTAAGGAAGAACTGCTAACATTTGTTTTTTGTAATGTTCACATAAAAATGGTGCACTGAGATTCATCATAAGCATTTTATTTTTCTCAAAAACATGTTGAGCAACCACTTGAATTGTCTCTGGGCTCACAGTTAAGAAAAAACTCTAAAAAATGCAGGTATAATATTTAATATTTAACTTAAATGTAACAATATAGAAATATTACATATATTATATATGTTTTATACATACAGAAACATAAACATATTCAGCAGCTTCTATAAGTTTTTTGTTTTCAGGTTTTTCTATGTGTGAAAGTGAAAAGCAAGTAGCAGCAGCCAAGTTAGCACATAAGGATCTATCCTTTCCAGTAATAAGAACTGCGCAGGTACCAGTAGGTTCTTTGTTTGTATATTGATAATGAACATTTATGCCATCTGCACGTGCTCTATCCTCTAAAATCTTTGAATACTTGTCTACTCCAACACAACCCATGTAACTTGCAACTCCTGGTTTTTCCAAGAACCACTATAGGATAATCAGTGATTGATATTTGTAATATAATATACGATTATGTACAAAACATTGTAATGAATTTACTTGTGCTACTCGCATCGTATTTTGTACGGAACCTCCAGCAATAAAATCTGCCTTATATTGTTCTATTAATTCATCATACATGGGCTTGTGTTTTTCTTCAGCAAGAATTGCATCATTTGAATTTAAACCATACTTTTTTAAAAAATCGGTATCTACAGTTGTTGAAATATCAAGAAGAGGATTACCAATCCCAAGTAGGAGATTTTCCCTGAAATATTTTACAAGTTATACCAATGATAAGCTAATTCTGGTATAATTTGTAGTCAACACATTTAGTTGAAAGTAAATCGATGTGTTCCCTATTTGTGTACGTACATATACATTTGCACTCTTTTTTTATCTCATTTTTTTCAACGGCAATTCCTATTTTGATTTGATCCGATTATTGTATAACCTAAATTACTTCTATTATGATACAGCGTAAAATTTATGAAATGGAAATTGCACATAAAGTTAAATATCATGCATTTTACAAAAATTACAAGAAAGTACATGAAATTGTTTTAAACGAATTGCTAACAAAATTTGAAGGAACATGCTAGTAATTCATTTGGTAGATGATGCAATCAAATGAACTCGATTCATTCCTGTAAGCACATGAGATGAAACACGCGTGTAAAACATAACCTCAAACTTGATTCAAAATATTAACAATATGGGCCATAACAAAATAAAAAATAGTTGAAACACTGAATTATCTTACCGTAAATTCACCGCCATTTGCAACGATTCTTGTTTCCTACGAGTAACGTTTTGAAATTTCCATATGTGGATGACGGTGACGCGATACTAACCTAAGGTGGAGCTATTCTTTACTTATTATTGCAGGAAAGTCAAATAGAATCACGTGTACTTTGAATGGTTTTTTTTATTACAATGTTATCACAATAGTAATCGCTTTGAACATTATGTAAGTTTTATTGCAATACTTAGTAACTGCGCAAATTTGTACAAACTGTCAGATATATATTTTAAGAAACTGACTTAGTTATTTCAATTTTTACATAAATAATCTTAAATAGACTGGTTTTTTTCAGGTTTGTCAATCAATTATTAACATATACAGGTATATGTATTGTATTCTATTTGAAGTAAAACGAAATTGAAAAAAGTTGTTTAATGTAAATTTTATTCAGTTTTTCATAGTTATGTATATTCTAACATTATCTATTTTAAGAAACTAAGTCGGACGAACGAGAATTGCACGGTGTAGGGGGAAAAAGTTGCTAATATTTCTATCTCGCGTAAAAGCCAAGCGCATGCAAGTTGTTGACTGTACATTAACCAAAAGATGTAGTGCTTTCTTTCAACATAAGTATTGTAAAGTACATTCCTATCAAAATTTTTTCTGATTTTACTAACGTATTTATTATAATTAACATGTTACAATTATTTTTTTCTTATTCTAATCTTTTTAAGTATTCCTACTTCTGCTGAACTACGTATACTGATCGAACAGCAAGACCTATTTTAAATAATACAGTAAATCCATACATCCCAATTTTCGTTGGCCCGACAATAGCTTTTATTATATAAGAAACCATAGAATTTAAAGTAATTGTTTTGGTATATTCGATGTTCTTAAGAAAATAAGTAATGCATATGCAACATTGTAGCTATATATACTGCGAACTTCATGTACATAAATATTTATATAAAGTTGAAACATAAGATCTTTGTGAAGATAAATTTGAAAATTACTTAGATACTTTGATGATCACATTATTTATTGATTTATTTCAGTACAAATAATATTTAGTAAGTTTCTTAGATCATACATATATATTTGTTATACTCTCTATTAGAATCAATGGATAAACATCAATGTAACAGCAGGTCATTTTATGGATCACGTGATTTTTTTCTTAAGATACTTTCAAAGTATTGCAAAGTGCCAAATGTGCATTGAACTTGTATTGTATTACTTACCATCAAATTTCAATATAAATTAAAATGATACACAAACCTTTTATATAGTAAACTATACATGGAAGCATTGTATTGCTTATAATATTATACAGAAATCGATTTTTTTTTTCATTAATAGTGATTAGTCAATTCATTAACATCTAATATATATACGCATATGTATTTGTTTCTATTGAAAACTCAACTCGAAATGGAAAAAAATAGAATAAAAATTTGTAATAACTTATGATGCGATTATCCTGTTGATGATGTTTGGTAATATGTCTAGAAATGAAACAGCGCATTTAAACAATTATACGCTACATACACAACTATCATAGTGCACTTAAACATCTGTGAAGCAAGAAGGAATATCAAGGGAAAGGATAAAGATTTTACTTCCTTACGATACCTTCACATGTTTCCACAAAGTGAAGAAAAACATTAGAAAATCCAGTCTTAGCATGATACAGAAACATGTCGGGATGAATGAATTTGCAGCATCACCATTTTCCAATGCTACATCTTTGAGCCTGGACACATATTTGTATACAAGGTTCTTCGTATGACAGGTTTCAATGTGTATGAACGCACATACACTACCGCACCTCCTAAGGAAGAAAACATGACTTCTCAAAAAGTTCAGCAGGCAAAGAGGAATACAGTCAATTTTAACGCTTTCAGAGAAGAAACCACGTCTGTTTGCGCTTTCACTTTACTCGTGCCCTTTACGCGGTTCAGAATAACACTGACTGAGAGAACTTGCCTTGATACGATGCGTGGTTTACACCCAAATATTTGTCCAGAGTGGGATCATCTACGATGCACATCCAACCACCACTTTTGTCAGCCATGACGAGCATCTGTTAGTTAATGGAACACAGAAGTTATCCTGGACAATTACATCTCACCACATGGGATACGTTGTTGAACCACTTTCTTTCTCTCTTTGCTCTTTTCTTTTCTCTTTTTCGCTCTCCTCCTCTCTTTATCTCTCTTTCTCTTTTCTCATTCTCTTCATACTCGACACCGTCAAGCCCATCTCCTTCCAAGTATGTCCACAGAAGCGCTTGAGGCAGGAGCTCTATCGTATCCTATATCATACATCACATTACAATATGCATAGTGTTTTTTAATTTCCCTGTGGCGCGTCTCTCTATGACTTTTTTGGTAATTGATAACCGACGACCCGGTATAAGACGCGTATTTTTTTTTGCCGCGTATGTAAAAAATTACACGTCCCGGTTTTTATTTTTGTAGGCTATGACTTCCGTGCTCACACACGCATATTTAAGCATATCGTTGTCCCGGTTTCTACACAGTCGGTATATATATATGTATATATGTATCTTTGTAACGGCTCGTTTGTTTACGTCCTCATTTTATTTATTTATTTATTTTTTCTTTAATACGTGCATACGTTTTTCGCCGTTACCTTTCGTTTTGTGGCCCGTTTTTCAAAAGTCGTGCATCACGCGACATCTATCATACAGCGACTGATACAACACTTCACGTGAGTAGCAATATTTCGTGAAGGTACTCGTACGCATTTCCGAGGGTCGGTAATGAGCAATAACTCGATCTGTCCTCGGGAATTCTCGTATCGTCGATCTTTTTTTTCTCAGTCTGCACATCTCGACAATTCCGACGAGGCATTTCAACTTGACCGGTTGCTACGGCTTCGACGGCGGAGCAGCAGGGTATATTGAGACTATATCAAATACCATAGCGCATCTTACGTTCGTAAGACAACGGAACAATGTGCATGGGTCACCGTAGATATTTCTATCGACGAGTTATTCCGATGTAAACGTGGTCTTCGACTGGATTTATCGAATTATCTCATCGAACATGGGATGAAGCTGTAGTTTCCATACTCGAGAGTTCCGAACCCGGCGACACGCGACATATATACCTATATATATCTACATGTATCGATCGATAGATCTCGCATTTCTCTTTTTCTTGCCCATTCCATCGATTATCCGCGTACAAATCGATCAACCACCGAATCTTGCCCTTTCGCATGTGTACACGGATTGTGCTTACACGTTTGTCCGCGTAAAAGGAAACGTCATCGAAAAATGATCATCATTGTGCAGGAAAACGTTATTCTCGATTGTTTTATTTTTAGATTTATTTTTCGTACCCAAGAAACGCGTAACGCTATACTTTTTTTTCAGGCATCATGACAATTTCATTGTACCTTATCTTTGCAGAAATAGTAGTAAGTACTTGGATCATATGTGTATTC
Source organism: Tetrapedia diversipes (assembly GCA_033822845.1). Lineage (NCBI taxonomy): Eukaryota > Metazoa > Arthropoda > Insecta > Hymenoptera > Apidae > Tetrapedia > Tetrapedia diversipes. The sequence continues at coordinate 16,727 of JAOPTO010000827.1, forward strand.
CAGAATTTTGAGGCCTATCACAATAAACGATAGCTACTGCCTACAATCATTTAACACGCGATGTCTAACATCCTTTCCACGACTTCGTTAAGTTACAGAACAGGAAAAATTTAGCCTACAAATTCGTGTATATTAGAGTAAGAGATCAGCAAATGAAAAGAACGCATGAAACAATATACATAAAAAAAAAAAAAAATAAAAATAAAATGCTACTGTGTATGCAGAGATCAGTGTCTCTTGTGCATGAGTGCATGTTTACGCACACGTGCGCACATATGTGTGTGTATGTGTATGCAAGATTTTGTGCACGAACAAACGTTTCGTTGATCGCAACTTTAAGTGGATCTGTCATTCGTTCTTTCTTTATGCAAAGAATGAGAGACCATGAAAGAGGTAACAAAAGGTGTGTAAAAGAGAACCGCACACAATTAATATTACTCGATTGCACAATCAAGACAATAACCGACCATAGTTATTAAGAAATTATCTAGAATATCTGTGTCTATTAAATTACTTGCCAAATTTTCTGCACAAACGGTACCAGGTACAAGATAAGTATAAGTATTAACCTGTCAATTCCTAAGTTACTATTATTATTATTCTGATTCTCTCTACCGTGATCTCACGGTAAAGATACACATGGAAAAATATAAGGACATAAATATCGCAAGGATAATAATATACTTTTAGGTTTAATTTATTTCCTTTTTGTTTTAAGGGCAGCGTAATGACGAGAACGAAATCGATACACGCATTCGATATTATTTAAAGGGGACCATGAATATCCCGTGGCTACAATGATCGCGATACGTTTGTAACACGCGACGCGCAGGAAGCCAGCAAAGAGTGCGCGCGCGCATTTTGTTCGCATCACGACGGATTACGAAGTAACCATTTCTTTTTTTTATTTCTTTTCCTTCTCCTGGACGGTAATTGTATAAATTTTGCGAAGGGATATCGTTGACTTGGATGATACTATAAACAGGTTCAAGGGTGAGGGGGGCGGGTTTTGAGAGAGGGAGGGACGGCAGTTAACTTGAGCGACGAGAAAACGGTGCAAGTGATGATTAAAGAACACGAAACGCCATTTTTTTGTGAATTTCACAAGTACATTGTTATTACATTCGTTTCTTTAAACCATTATTAGTATGATTATCATTAATCTAATTACCATTGAAAATAGGTCGTATTATCAAATAAAAGAGGAAGTGAACAGGAAAAAAAACGAAAAGAGAGACAATATTACACACGCCAACGTATATACGCTGTTTCGAAACGGAAAACGGTGGTGTGGTCATCGGTGTATATATATGTATATATATAGATGATGTGTAATACTTGTGTATGTATGTATGTGTGTATCTATGTGTGTCTGTGTCTGTGTGTGTGTGGTGTGTATTTTATAAGCTAGACGAAGCGCAGTTTGCGATTTACCATAAATTGATTCTTCGGTAATCATTATCCACGATAATTAGTTCTAGCATGTTCTTGTTGTTGTTAATTAAAACGATAATACGTTACTACAAGGTATAATATTTCGCACGGCCGACTTTTAGGTTTCCATACAGAATCAACGCATCCTACGGATAGTCTATTTCTTTTTTTTTTTTTTTTTCTTTGTATGTATCTGGAATTGTATTTCTTTTTCTCTTTTTTTTCTTTCTTTATCGGGAAATGATTCGAATAGTCGAACCCGCACGCAACTTCTCTCGTTACTTGAAAGAAAAATTATTACATAAATATGGTATAATCTATCATCCCGTATCGAGAAGAACCAGGATTACACGACGGGAGAATTTTACACGGTATCGGTCGTCACACGCACGCACATTTATTGCCTTCGTCGGCGCCTCTCTTAATCAACTAAACGGCAAACGTTTATCATCACATAATATCGAACAACCGTTCTGCCATTTACAATATTTTTTTTCACACGCATCACGAAATTCCGTTTTTATTGCCTTAATAAATCATATGGGGTCGGGGGCGGGGGGGCCTAAATAATTATATTGAAAATTAATCTGCGGCACGACAGGAGGATCGCGCGGAAATCGAAATGAGAAAACAATTATAGCCTGAGGGTGGTAGTGGGGGGTGGTGGAAAAAACTAAAGTAATAACAGGAATTATTTCACGAGTGTGTACACGTTGTTGTTCAATGCGATGCCCGATTTTGTGATTGCGACACGTTGCGAAACGCCCAGTTATAATTACGCGCGATGCTCTCTCTCTCGCTCCTTTCAGATTAGCTACTACAATTCCATGTTTTTCTCCATTCGTTTGGTCAACGCATCGTTACAGAACGAAGTTGTATCCGGTCAATTGATTACCGATAAACAAATTTCTTACAAAAGTAAACCGCGATTAGGTTGTTTGTCGCAGAAGCGCGAAAGATTTGCACGGTTAAGTTAAAAAAAAAAAAAAAAAAAAAAAGCAAAAATGCGCGTATACGCGGCGTCATCGTCACAGAAACGGTCATCGAAAACGATATATAAATAAATATATATATATATACACATATATATGTATGTATATACGTATGCATTTATCGCGTTACAAGCATCGTCCTACCAAAGTATTTTTCGAGATTACCGTTTTTATTTCGTTTTTTCTTCTCGTTAATACGTTTAAACAGAATTTGCCCCAGCAACGCCACGCGATAATCGTTAACAAATAATCGCATTTTAATGGAAAAAGAAAAAAAAAATGAAATGCAACCGAAAGGAGTGAGTCGAAAAGTTGCCTCGGTAGGAGAATGCGAAAAATTACAATTTCTTACATCGAAAGAGAAAAAGTATGTCTATCGATTCGACGGCCTCGAACTGATACACGCGCGTCAGGGTACCAGAGGCGGTGTCTGGTTCGAGGAGCAGACAAAGAGAGAGGGGGTCGATGGCAAGACGGGTCGAAGAAGAGAAAAAGAAAAAGGTACGAAAGGATAGAACCGGTGTGAACGTTGCAACGAGATGCTGCGTGCTGTGTGTGTATATATATATATACCTCGAAACTAGGAAAATCAGGTGTCAAGGAGAAAGAAAAAAAGAAGCGAAGGATGGAAGAGGGATGTGTGCAACGGCGACATCGTAACAGAAGCCTGTAATTCGATAAAATGTTGTTCATATTCTGTTTGCTGCTTAATTCATCTAATTTTGCTTTCTTTTTCCACTTTTTTTATCTTTTTTCATTTTTTTTTTCATTTTTTCATTTTTTTTTTTTTATGGGGGTCTGGGCGAGGGATTCTCGTCTCTAAGTAGCGCATATCGGGGGGGCGGGGGAGAGTACATGTTCCGATAGAGCGGGCGAATGGTAGATATCTTCGCGCGTGCAGATCGACAGACAGACGGCCAAGAGTATCTCGGTCCCGAGGCTTCCTGCTAGCGAGAGACACAGAGACCCGACACAGAGACAGACAGACCGACAGAGACCGATCCGAGCCCGACGCGACGATTTAGTATGGTGCGAACCGGCGCGACGGCGATGGCCCTCGTAATCCCGGTCTGGTAACCAAAATATGAATCTACGTCAGTTACACGAGATCGACAGAACGTGTGTTGGTAGTTGTTCTTTTTTTTTCTTTCTCTTTTTTTTTATCTCTTTTAATTTACTTCATTTTATACTTTTATAAATGCGGGCTAAGAGAGGAACAACTTGTGAGATACAAAAAAAGGGCGGATAGGTAAGTAGACAGGGGTATAATATGTATGTATATATATATATATATATATATATATTGATATATATATATATCAATAATGAAAGAAACAAACTGTACTATATCTAAAAAAAAAAAAAAAAAAAAAAAATCTGACTGAACGATCTGTAAAATGGTGTTATTTTAAAGAGGTACGAGGAGATAATTATTAATGGGAGAAGCAACAGACACGGGGTTTTGCTGGACAGCAATACCATAGAGAGTATGTATTTCCTCGTTATTCTCGCTAATTATTCTCGGCAACGTGTATTTTAATAGCATGTGTATATTATTATACCTTTTGTCAACGAAAATCATTGAAATTCTCAAATTATATACATTATTCTACAGGCACTCTCTTTTTTGCCAAATGCATCGTCGCTTTCTTGCCTCGTTCCGACACATCTCTCTGATCGTTTCGAATCGATTTAGTTGTTCCATATATATACATATATATAAAAAAAACTAACTCGTACCTAACATAATGCTACAATATCGTACCCTTACAGCAGTATTCGATATCGATTAAAAATTTGTACATTTTTGCATACCTTTACATTCTAAGCTTGAACTTGCGATTAATTATAGTCTTAACGACCAAACAACAGGCAACCGGAGGCAGAACGCAAAGGCAATTCGGCGTAACGAGGCATGTAAAAAAGAGAATAGAAAGAATTAAATAAAATTGACGAGCGAATATGCTAAGAAACATTTTGACACACAATTTGGGCGTGGGTCGATTCATAAAACCCGGTTTGAGACACGTCTACTTACCTACGCTCTTCAAATGAATCTCGGCTGAAGTCCTCGTACATGCCTCTACTATAACAGCGGTATAATAAATAATCGAATCTACGAATGATCAGTGATCAATATATACCATATACTTGCTCCCTTGTCCAAGGCTTAACTTTGTGAATTAGTCCCTGTATAATATGAAAATGCAAGAAACATAGCCGCGTGCTGCCTAATATGACTGTTAAGAAGGGTCAGGGGAATGGTTCGGGAAGAAGCTGTTAAAACAACAAAGACGATTTCACGTTTAAGGTTAGTACACGATATAAACGAAGACACTATCCGTCGACCAAACGCACGATACCTATCGACAGCAGAAGAAGGAAGAATGTATTTGCGAAGATAGATATCACAGATACATACATATATATGTGTAAGTATATATGCATACTAGAATGGAAGAATGTATTTATTCACATCATCAACCCCCTATCTGTCTGAACGAATATCCAACCGATACCAAGAAACGGGCACGAATTGCGTGAACGAATCACTAGAGAGAACGTTGAAAAACAACAGAAGAGGCATTTTTACTAACGGTGAGAATGAGTGAAAACAGCATGAAATCCCTATACCTAATATACTATGCGATACACACTATTGTTGTTACTTGAAATCGAACTAAGCTAAAATAATGCTTCATTTGAATTATCTCTCCTTACATAAATTGTATGTGTGTATGTTTGTGTGTGTGAAGCTACCATGTACTTAAATTAATACCCAGAAAATCTGAATGCAAGCAGCAACCAAGTATTTCTCTCTGTTTTATTTCGCACGAGGTACATGTTTACCAGAAAGAAAACAAATTAATAAATGGACGCGCAATACAAGACTCGCAGCAATAAGAACATGGGATTTTTGTAGCCAGTCATATAAGGCAGGCAGCGTTAAGACTGGATTGTTAACCCATGCGATTTTTCAAGTTACAAATTAATTTACATAATTAAAAAACGTAACGAGCCGATTGCAGCCCAGGCTGGGATCATGTAGGATAATAAGGTAACGTGCAACAACAAATTCAAAATATTCAGAAAGATTGAGAAATTCAATCAACTCTGTTTTCTATTTGAAAGTTTGCGAATGGATTTACATACATGAAAAGCTCTGAACCTCGTGAGTAGAAGTCAGCTTCAAGAACTGTGGAACGTAATTTTGAAACAAAATCTCTCGCTTTCTCTCTCACTCTCTCGCTCTCGATGCATAAATCTGTTTGTACACGTTAAATAGAGCGGGTGTGTGTGTAAGTGTGTGTGCATATGTATGTGTGTATGAGCGCGTGCACATGTGTGTAAAGAAAAGTGTATTTATGTGCGTGTCGTGTGTACACGCGCATTTTCATATTTCCTTTGCACATTTCTTCGCGCTAATATTGTAGTATAACGGGGGCCGGTTTCATGAAACTTCTCTAAACATAATTCAGCATCTTCGTTCAACTCGAAGTGCAATTTTTTTTAAACTAATTAATACAATTTTAGCCTTAGATAACTGTACTAAAAAGTGTAAGATCGATGAGATCTCTCATACGCAACTGAAATATAAGGAAAGAAAGAAAGAAAAGAAAGTAAAAGGAAAAGATTGTACGTATCATCAGAGCCAATAAGGTAAACAGAATGAGCTTCTACTGCAATGAACGTAAAAACAAATTATTTGAAAATTCGAATGTAGCACGCTTCTTTAGATATCTCTAAACACAAACAACTACTGAAAACATACGATACACATTTGTTATAACTTCTCTTTTATCTAACGTACAACTTGCAACTATCTTTCAGGTTTTCCATAATGTCGCTCTGAAATACATTCGTCTATCGGCTAACAAAATGTGATCGAGAAGCTGACGAGATATTACTCTGAATGAAGAGTATAACTGAAACTCACGTATGAGTAAATACGGCTGTTTTCGAATTGTATCTATGAAACTGGCCTTAACAACTATTAGAAACGCCGATATACAAAACTTACTGTCCAATTCGTCTGGAGAGCTGGTTTCTACTTACGAGACTTTTCAAAGACAATCGATAGGCGCCGTTCCTGAAAATCGCGCCAGCTCTTTTTTTTTTCTTTTCTATCTACAGCGTACGAGAGTGTTAGAATTGTGGGATCGCATCCTGGCTCGCGGTAGTGCGATCAAGAAATCTAGTTCGCATTCCTTAGGAACGTTTCTTCATCCCAGGCCTCCGCGCCACTCCCGGTTGAGTGATGTACGTAATAGGGAGCGCTTGAAACACAAAGGATTTATGAGAGACATACAGGCCAATCTCGCAGTTAACGCCATGGATCAAGAGAGTCTATGAACAGGGACATCCCTAGAAGAGCAGTCGACATGTTCAAGGTACGATCAGTCGAGACCCGAATTTTGTTGGCATCGAGGAAAGTAGAAGCTGCTGATGTACAACGCGCCAGCGACAAGAACGAGGTATGACTACTCGCTAACAAAAGTGGTCAAAGACTTACTCTTGCACGACTTGAACGCTGGCCCGGGACTGTCTCTCTAGGGTTGCCCGCATTCATGGACAAAGATGGTACGCAGCCTGAGGTGCACTGAAATTTAGAATGTACAGAAACGTCCAAGCGTCATAATACAGATTAGCATTTTATTACGCAGACTCTGCACTCATGTGGGCATCAGGTCGACACTCTACTTATATTGGAAAAATATCGATTACTGTTTCAATTATCAAAGATACTACACAATATAAAGATATCATACATATAATACACACTATGTTGCATTATATGTACAATGTATGCACATGCATCTGCCTGTATGTACGTATGTATATGTACGTATAATACATACATACCATATGTACACAACATACATGCATACATACATACACATATACATGTTAATCATAAGATTCTATTTAAGAACAAATAGATTGTAGTCAATTAGAAAATGCAACAATGTACGATCAGTACAAAATTAAATACAATGATCAAGCGAAAAAAGGTAACTTCCTTTTTATATTAAATTTTTTATTCCGCGTTAGAGAATAACCCGACATTGCCCAATGCATTCTAGAAATCTCCACTTTTCCAAGAAACAATAATGTACACGAGAGATAGGCTTTTAAAAAATGTGAAACCGACAATTCATCATAAGAGAAAGGAAAGAAAATACACGATAAAGAAAAAAAAAAAATTAAATGTCGACCAGTAGCCGAACTCCAATTCGCATGAGCTGTTAATCCAGCCTGGAACGTTCACAATGTTAAGTCGGACGAATGGGCAGTTAGTACATTGGCTCTACTCACCTGAACCGGCCGTTGTTGCCACTCGGAGGGGGTGATCGGCGGCTGAACATGCCATACTCGTTTCCACGGGAGAAGCCAGTGTCGCGCATGGATCCCATACCTAGAGGAGGCATAGGAGGCATTGGGTCTCGTCTTGGGGGTAGAGGTGGCATTGTCATTGGTGGAAAGTCAAGCCCGCACATGGAACTTCCCATGTCACAGGGCCCTGTCATACCCGTAAACCGCCTCTCGTAGAGGTCCCTGGTGTCCTCGAAGCCCCTCCTGTCATAGTAGCTTTCGTAATCCTATAAAAAGAAACAAAAGAGCACGTTGCTATGAATAATCAGTTGTATAAGAAACTTCTTATTTAATTCGCAACTGAAAATAGGCAGTAGACGATTATTAAAAACAAAGGAAAAAGAAAAAAAAGAAAAACTACTCACTCCAAAACGGCCACCACCCATTAACCGATCCCGAAGGAACGGTGGTGGCGGCGGTGGAGGATACGGGTCGCGTCCAAACATTCGGTCTCTGTATCCGTTCCTATCTGGTCCTCCTCCCATTCCTCCTTTCGGGCATTCCTTGGACCAATGGCCTCCGCGACCGCACCGATAGCATTGTTCAGGATCTCCCATTCCTGGCCTTTGTCGTACTCTACTTGTAGAAATTTGAACCTTCATTGGCTGACCATCCACCATTTGTCCATTGAGTTCCTTGATGGCATCGTTGACATCACCTGTTGCTTCTAGATGGACGAATCCATAATTTCTCACAATATCGCATTCTACGACTGTGCCGTACTTGGCAAACAGTTCGCGCACTTGAGGCGCTTTCGTATTATCCGTGAGATTGCCAACAAATATTTTGGTGGTAGGAGTATTAGGTCCCTTACGACTCTTTGCAGCCTCACACTTAATTGGCTGCCCATGAACTATATGTCCATTCAAATTTTGTATCGCGTTCCTTCCTGCCTCTTCATTTTCCATATGCTGTTAAAAAAGACATTGTAACATACTTATTGGAATTAAAGAAGCTCATTATGCTTTGAGCCATGATACAATCATCCAATAAAGTTATGACGCAAGAAAGAAAAAAGACACAGAGATAAAAACAAGAAATACAAAAAGAGAAAAGATATGAAGAATATAAAAAACATATATGAAGCAAAGAATTACATTAATTACACATGTACAGAATAAAGTAAAACTTACCACAAATCCATAATTTTTGACCACGTCGCATTCTACAACCTTTCCATATTTTTCGAATAACGGTTTAATATCGGCATTTGATGTTTTATCGGCTAAATTACCGATGAAAATTTTAAATGTGCCAACGCTACTAAAACCTGGCATTTTTCGGCTCGCTCTAGAACCTAATTTTAGAAACAAAATATTTCAAATGTTACTTATTACTGACTTATTCAGTATTTCGAAATGCAATGTATGTGGATATGTAAGTGCAACGTTGCAATAGCACTAGAAAACGTATATGTACTATATTAATAAATATATATCAATATTTTATTTTTTTTTACATTTGTTATAATGCAATTAAAACGGCTTATACCTTTTAAAATATTATACTGCACGTATACTTTCAATTCTGAAAGAAATATTTTCGAATAATTTAGAAGTTTGTTACGAATAATTAACTTGCTGCGTCATAATGTGACTCAACATGTTACACATAAAAATGTAATATTTGAAAATCCAGTTCAATCTACTCAGCTTTGCACAAAGAAATGTAACTCAAACAGAATTCCAGAAAATTCATCGAATATATTCGATGGCAATGCGATTGTTTAGATTCCCCCCTAATGCGTTCTTCTCCACCATTTTGCTAACGAACTAAGTTTTCGAATTTCGAAGGTCATAAATTTTGCCGAAATATGTCGTTTATGCATCGAAATGTTGTAAAATAATATGAATCATACAATTAAAATAAATGGAGTAACGTGATTTTATAATTTTTATTTCAATAAAGCAAGAAAAATATTCACAAGTTGCTAATAAGCAGTACATTATAAAGCACGTAGTACCAAGAGCATACCGACCTTGTCGAAATGGCGCACGAAATCTAAGAGCTGTGTATGTGCAGTCACGTTTACCCTTCAATAATCATGTATAAATTACTGTTCCAACACCATATGCTTTCTCACACTCACCAAAGATTAATGTACACAATTTTTATCGAACAATTTAATCAACGCCGATATTTAGGCACAAGACTTTACACGAGAAACCGTAATCTAATAATGGCGTCTTACTTGCCGCGTCCGCTTGTGCGCGAGATGTCGAGGTAGTGGCCCCTGCCGGCAAACTGCAGTATAGCGAACCGTGTGAACAGTGCGTCCAAAAACCTATCACGAATATACCTCAAACTATATTTTATATACTATGAACAAGTTAACGCGGGAATCATCGTTACACTATACCATTATGATTTTCAACAATATTAATATTATTTTATCGCTCTTGGAACGGGATATACTAAATTTCCATTCTTCGAGCATGCTATATTTTTTACACGCATAAAAAATGTTGCACAATGATATGCACAATATTATTCCAATTTTTTGAAAAACTAAACGTTCTAAACTAAACATTCAATTATAAACGTTTATGAAACATGATATCCATGCTTTGAAAATGAACTAAGATAAGCTGAATTACAATTATTATAGAAATTATTCTGTTTTTAAGTACTTTCTGAAATGCATCTATTTGTAATTCCCATTATATACAATAGCTAGTTTTTTTAACTAACTTTATATTTATTGCATTTTAGACGTAAAAATTAAATGAAATAAAAAAAATAATTATACAAAATAGAAAATTCCATGGCCACAAAAAGTAAGCTTTCGGCACAGGTAACATGCGACAATAAAAAATGTAACATAATTTATGTTATACATTCGTTTATAAATAAAATATGAAGACTAATTATTCATAAATACATTACATTCTACAAAGTACTAAGCAATTTCGGTTTTTTTTATTGAGAATGAGATAAAACATCTATAATATTATACGAAGAAACTGAATAAATGCGAAATGGCGTGCTTTGAAGCGTCTGCATGTCGACGCTATAAGCCACAGTTACTTAATATCAATGTTACAACTATGCAACTATATATTTATACCTGTATATTGTTTTTAAATAATAATAAATTACATATGTAGCATTTCAAAAGTACTAGAACACTTACCAAGTCAATATTTCCGTAAAACAATCCGATAAAACACAACGCCAAACCACACGCTCTCTTATGTAAAAAATGGCTGACTGAAACAGACAAGGGAAGTGAAAAGCGGCGTCTCTTCTACTATAAAATACAAGACTGCCAACTGATGAGATTAAAATTTTGTATAACTATACAAATCGTTATTAATACATGAAAGTTTATAAATTAAATTTATAAAGTAACGTAAGCAGTAAAATCATCTACTCAGAACATCTTTTACTATAAATAAAACTTTAATAAAACCTATGTTATGAAAAAGTGAAAGATCTAGAACCTCAAAACTTAATAAACCAATCCTGTAAATGCGACTTTTGTTTGTTGAAGTTTTGATGAGTTTGTGTACATTGAAACACTATATCCATCTAACGATGAAAGGACGCAACTAGTAATCTGATATAAGTAATTAAATGTTTTAAATTAAGGCATGAGATTCCTAAAATTTAATGGTTTTTATATTATTTAAAATAAATCAGTAATACCACGAAGAAAATATTTATAGTTAGTAAAACGATTTATAGTGAGATGATAGTAGTATTTTAGTGTTCATAAAGTGATCAAATAATTACTTGGTACAATTAGCTTTGCAATGATTATGTAATCTATGAATTTTCGGGAAACCTTTTTTTACAAGGCTTTGTATCTTTTATAACAAATAATTTTTTAAATAGATGTTTTTATTATCTACACTGTTCATTGAGGAGTTTGATAGTAAGAGGAAGAATTTTTATGTACTGATTTTATAGACTTAATTCATAAGCTATATATATGTACACACGCATACATTGCACATGCGACTTAGGATACACATTGTTATTTTTGGAAGTTTTACATGTATAAAAATTTATAATGTAAAAGTATAGTTGTAATAGGTTTAAAACAGCAATAATATGATTTTAAAAATATTGGATTTTTTTCTTATTCTTCATAGTACTTCATATATACTTGAAAAAAATAAAGTTTAAAATCTGTAAAGCATATATTCTTAAGTATAATAATAATGATTTAATAATTAACATAATTCCTGGGTTCTTTATTCTACCTTACTATTGTCATGCTTTCAGTTTATTAGTTTAAATTTAATCTACAAAATGTTTGCAATGTAATAATGAATTGTTTTTTCAAATATTATTTTCTGTAAAATCTGTAAACAAAAAATAAAATTTCGTTGTGGCATATTTTTGACTTTGTTAATTAAAGAGCAGTCTGCTTTATAATTCTACTAAGAAGTAAAAAATGTTATATCCAGAAAAAGATATTACTGATAAAAACATAAATTCGTTATTTGCAACTAACCAACTATTAGCTGTAAACTGAATGGAGTTACAGTTCATCTATCTAAAAACGGAAGTTAGATGTTACTATACAGTGACTTTTAATCATGCAATATGTCATATGTAATGATCTGAAATTAATTACCAAAAGCTTGAGTATATAATTTAGAATTCTAGTAACAATTCTTTAAAAACTTTTAACGGAAACTTTCATAATCAACATATCTAAGACATATATGCTAAACCATTATCTGTTTACTTAAAGCAAATCAACATACTGGTTTTTGTTATAAAAAATTATTAAATTGCACAAAATATTATCACGAGTAAAGTTGCATTATTGCAACGCTTTTTAAAATCTGGAAATTGATAATATGGCTATAATTGTCTTTGAACGAAATAATGTAACTCATTTGTACAACTTAAAAACATAAATTATATACTATATAGATAATACAAGATCATATAAAAAGAGACAGTATTTAACGTAAGGATCAACACAGTGGAAAACAATATTAGTAAAAAATAATTTTCCTAGTTTAGGATTTAAGAATAAGCGTAGTAAAATTTATGGAAACAGAACGGTAATCAAATAAGTAACTTAAAATATTCGTCCGAAATTTACCACGTACTCTGAGATATTCTAATATATAAGAATATTTCAAATATTTATATTTTACAATCGCTACATATTTCGTATGTTCCTAACGCAAAGTCAACTTTATATGAACAATTTAAAATTCCATATATCCTGCAAGACATTTCGTTTTGTGACTAAAATTGTACACACATTGTAATATCGTATTTTTTGATGATTGATCATCATTGCAGAGGCACGTAAATGTATATTAACATGACTCTGTTAGTGGTGGAGCTGTAATACGTACAAATTCGTAATGCTGGATAGATACAGTAAATTTAAATGCTATTATCAAAATGGGTTTTTTTTTTATAGATCTTTACTCTTAAATTTACGTTAATGTCTCTCCATTTCACGTTGATGCGCATTTAGAGCTTAAAATAGTTGCTTCGTTTATGCTGAAAAAAACATTATCTTTTCTAAGTAGTAGCCATCGTTAATTACATATTCAACAAACTTCAACACAGTGAAGCACGTTAAAACATTGACATTATAATGTTTCGTCGTGTTTCACTTAGAAACAAAAAAATATATACACATGTACAACACTCATTCAAAATTTCTTTCATAACTCACAATTCATCGTCTATTTGATCATACGAATTCACACATTCATACGTTTTCATGTAATTTTTAAATCTTAATATTCAGTCTTCAGGCTTGCAGTCTGTCAATAAATCTATGTACATTGGGTTATTTACAAGGGAAGAAATTGTTTTTCAGCTACTAGTGGTGAGATAGAATGAGTTCAATGAATATCGTTGAACACTATACGATTTTGATGGCATTATCAATATGTAGTTTTGATATTGTCTTTTTCACACGTAACGCTGTCAAACGAACGGGTGGGTTCGCATGCCAACACTCGGCCATAAGTTTACTCAGCGCAAATAGGATCTGTAATAGAAGGCAAATATCTGATTTTAACATCACGAATAAAATATTTACCTATAGAAACGATTGATTTTATCCTTACTGAATCATTTTCCCACCGCGCTGGTATTATTGGACGTAATCGTTTTACACAAACTGCTAGCCGCATGTCCTCAAAATCAGGATCACTTGGAACGACATCATGGTATGGCAAAGCATATGGTTCTACCATAGAATTTTTACCACCTGTTACGCATCTCCTACATGCTTCCCAAAGTACAAGACCAACAGAATACATATCTGCCATTTTAAAAGCATCAAAGGACGATGTGTTTAAGGTTTCATCTAAAACTTCCGGGGCCATATATCTACGAGTGCCTACTCGTGTATTAGGAGCAATATCAATTTCTCCACTTTCGCTGCAAACGAAAAATAATGATTCTATAACGTATACCGCTTAATGGAACTTCATAAGAATATACTTCATTCTATAATATAAGGGTGATTACCATTATCAGGTCATTATTATTACTTATTAATTACCTTATATATCTAACTGCCAAACCAAAATCGGCAATTGCACATTCACCGTTCTTTTTTACTAAAATATTTCTACTTTTGATATCTCTATGCGCTATAGCACGTTTTCCACGTGTGCCGAAAATCTCTGTATGAAGATGAGCAATTCCAGAAGCAATTGAAAGACATATTGCTAGAAGGCTAGGGTGATCTAGAACAGTAGTCTGTAAATAATCATATAGTGAGCCTCTTTCATGATAGTCTGTGATTAACAACATTTGTGTCCAGGATCCTGTTCCTTTGATGTCAGCAGCGATAAAACCCAAAATATTATCATGTCTCATTAGCACCGTTTGATAAATCTCAGTTTCCCTAAACCAAGATGCTTCTTCCAATGTAAAGAATACTTTGACTGCCACTTTCTCTCCTCTCCATCTTGCAAGCCATACCTCACCATAACGTCCTTTCCCAACACACTGAGATAAAGCTAGTTGCTTAGCGATAGTTCGTTGTACCAAAAGAGGTAATCCTGATCCAGAACCACTACTCTGATCAATAAAGTCTTTAAGCGTTCCCTGAGAAGGCACTAGGCAAGGGCCTCTTTCTTTTCTTCTGTATCTGTGATATATGATCACCATAGCAATTGAAATTACCATTAAGCATATAGATAAAATAGTAGCCAATATTATAAGTGGCCCACCAGATGCCACTATAGGATTAGGTATTGTGGTAGGCCTAGGTTTATATTCGGGGTATAAATCTTTGTTACATAATGCACTCTTGTTGCAGCATATTATGTTTTTTCCTTGTAAATGAGGTACAAGGTATCCTTTACATTGCATGAAACCTTGTTCATCTGGTGGTAAACATCCAAACGACCATTCTGGCACATATTCTCCTAGTTCTGCATCCCAAACTTCTTCTACCGCACTGAAACAATGACCACCAGGTCTCCCTTCACAAGTTCCATTTTGTCGATCGTCTGGACAATGTCCTTCGCAGTAACAAGTAATTCCTAATGCTGAAAAACAAAGGAAATATAACTTGACGTTATAATTAACTACTTACAACTCTTAACGATATCAGACAGCTATTCAGATCGTACACGCGTTTTGTAAAAATATGAAAATCAACGAAAATCAACAACTATTCACAGAAATTGTGACCATTTAGATAAATACAAAATAAAAAATGTTATGGATTAATTTTTGAAACTTTTACAGAGAAAGATACGTAACACGTTTCCTTCCAGATATTTTTCTGACTGTAAAAAGGTGCCTTCAATGTATTACTATACGATTTTCTCAGAAAACCGTTACGTGACTCTCGCCTTCTTCATCATCTTCCCGTGGATAACTGGACGACGTACTACAATTTACTTCTCGTAAATATCCGAGAACAACGGACACGAGTTAAACGCAAGTATAGATTTAATAGAATTAACCGAAGATGCAACCGATATGTAAAAATATATGCGCAAAAGCAGATACGGTTTAAGGTCATCTATCATCTATAAAAATGACTGAAAACTATACTAACAGGATTAAATAAGTAGTACAAAGTTTATAATATGAATTGCAAAGAAGAGTTGGGACACGATATTTCCTTAGAATTACTATTTTCCACGTAGATGCTTAGAATCACGATCGTATTCGTTATTTGTGAAAAATTGGTAACAAACGTTTGCCGCATTAATATTGTTCTCCCGTTATAAACGTTTCGAAGTAACGAGAATAAATGTTTGTCGCACGAAAGAAGCAATAAATAATAATGATTAGGATGGTCGGGAAATTTTACATAGAATAGAAAGGATAGAAAGAAAGATGAAAATCACAGAAACGATCATTGGGCAGGCCCCGCTTATCTTCCGTCTCAGAATTATCCTCTTGTGTCTATTTTACGGTGACCGCTCTATTTATATCTGCGAATATTTGGATGAATGATCAATCTTCAATGCGTATCATGCTTGTTTCAACCTTCGCTCCTTTTCCTTTCCATTTCCGCGGATTTTTTGTTCATCAACACAGCGATGAGTTTTTCCAACTCATGTTGCAGGGTATGCAAATCATAGGTAGACCAGAAAATTATAAAATGCTAATTGATAATTCAGGCCAGCTAGCGAGGATAGGTAGAAATAACGAACAACGATATTCTCATCGAATATTGAGGTTTTCTTTAAAAATGAATTAGTAAAATTTCATTTTTCGAACGACGTGAAAAATTTTTTTGTTTCATCCAAAACACAATCAGATCGACGATTCGACGATTTTTTAGGCTGAAACCCTACTCAAAATTTAAAAAAGTGCCTTAACGTTAATCTTATCAATAACCAACGATCCAACCTTGGATTAAATTTTATTGAGAGCATATGTGCGTTTTCTACCAGTTTCTTAGCCTACGGCATAGTAACGCCGTGTATGCCGATCGCACCGTACAAGGAAATCACTGAGGCACGATTATCCGACAACTTCCAAGAGAGGTAAACGTGCTTTACGGCAATCTCCAAATGCGGTCCCGATCACATGTATTTCTTTATATTCTTTGCCTCACCATCGCACGAGCGCCAAAGAAAAACGCCATAACGGTCGACAATCATCGATATAGAATTTTGGTCCGACATAGAAGAGACTGCAATAGCGTTTCATAACGAACAAGTCAATCTCCCTATTTTCAATTACGTTGAAAATTCGTAAAGGTTTTTAAAATCAGCTTCATAAAACTAAAATACTTTGTATCATTTTTATTTTATAATGAAAACACGCATACTTTCCTACTCGTGAATTTATATTATTCCGATCGATTACCAACAATTCTGCTGCTATTAAGGTCTCTGCATTGGAATTACATACATTGTTTTTGCGCGATCAACATTTAACGCACGTTTTTCGCATTTTACGTAGAACTAGAGAACATTGAATTACAATGAATCAGAAATTACTGGTAAATCGTAATTGCACGCGGATATACATTGAAAAAAAGAGGAAATATAGTTCGGTTTACGGGATATGTGAAATCTGTATCTGTTGAATTTATATTCCATGATGTGTAACATGCTTTCAGCTGGTACGTGTAGTAAAGCACGATAGCGCAGTGCAGTTATACCACGCGATGAGTAACATGTTCTACAAGAGATGAATAATTTTGCACGTCCGCGTAACGATGTCATAAACATGGATTTTGTGAAGAGACAATAATTCAAGAAAACTTGGTCATCAGGAAGTAACAAACCTAACGCGAACAAAACGGCAACCTTTTTATCAAGAAGATGGTGAAAAAGATGTATTAATTTCACGAGCATAACATAAATGCATAATTGTGATATCGCAGATTTCTTAATTTTGATGATACATAAATCATGGTTTGCATCATCCGATCAAACATCATACGACGATGTACGAGGAAAAAAGCGAGGAAAAAGGATGGAATTTTTGTAGAGCGATTTGAAGATAACGTCGATCGCGGAACCTGAACGCGACAATCGAATCAACCTGCCAATTTGTTTGAGAGGAGTGAACGGATTTTCGTGATTCAGAAATCGCTCGCTTTCGAGAAACGCAACTTTAGCGATGCCTAAAATTAATCCGAAGAGAGAAGCTACACGAGAGAACTAAACAACTAGATTGAAATATAGGATAGTCACACGTGAAACGGCGACCACTCGAATATGGTACGAGTCACGTGGAAAAAAAGGAAAGAAAAGTAGAAAAAGGTCGAGGCACTGAGAGCGGGACTTTGCAGGCTGCAAAAGCGGTGAGACACTGTGCCGTTGGTATTTCAGTCCCTAACCTTAGCGCCTAACCTCCTCGTCTTTCCTACTTCTCCTCGTTCTTTTTCTTTTCCTTCCTCTCTGCTTTGAGTCAAGAATAAGAAAGAACGTGGGCTACTTTCGTATAAGGGTTTTTTTTTTTACGAAAATAGCCTTAACGCATAGTGAATGACAGACCATCCACTTGGTGAACAGCAAAATTCCTTTTTTGTTTACGAAAACCGAGACTCTGTGACTACGCGATAAAAGCAAAACATATATGTATATAGATAGCAGAAAAAGTTCTTGCTGTCACGATAGAACAGAATTACTTTTCACTTCGTTTTTTTTTTATGAAAATTTCTTAAGTCACTTTGGGAGATGAAATTCGATCGAGAACTCATCGTACTATGATTTTTTTAAAAACATTCAAGGGTCGTGTGTGTGTTTGTTGCCAATATGTTAAGAAGCAGCATTGAAACATCATTAATTGAAACGAGAGCGAGAGAGAAAGAAAGAGAGAGAGAAAGAAAACAAGAACGAGAGTATAGATTTGAGTGGTAGAAGGCGAACAATAGTCAACAGCATACATCAATCGTCTTCGCGTCGAGAATCCGCATCCGATCGATTTGCTGGTACATTTGTACACTACGCATTTGCCACTTTTCGCAAGACACATGTCGTTCACGCAATTGCAAAGAAGAATCACAGGTATACTCACCACAAACGAATTTCGCGATAAACACTCCTAAACTGATCCACAGGCCGTATTTACATCCGCGCCGACCCGGGGTAGCGGAGAGCGCAGCCATTTTCTACATTCGGGAGCACATACTTCACTGTGACGTAGAGCAAGACGCGTCGACCGCAAAGCGCAGGCTGATCAGCCTCGGGTCTTTCCGCCGTTCTACGGAAAGAACTGACAGCTTATTGGAGAGCTGGTTGTAGCACTTCGGCTCTTAAACGAAGACAGCCGTTTAAGGTAACTTAAAAGAGAGAAACAAAGATATATACATCTATCAGCAGCGTATCTTTCATTCATGGAACCCTGAGACTTCGTTTGTACAATTGAATAATAGTAAAAATAAGAGTAAAATGTAAACGAAAGTGATATGCTATTAAAGAAACATCTCATAAATGTTGATATAACGATTCGATTGATTATTTTCTCCAAGTGCCTTTTTCCTACTATCTCTCACTTATCCTTATCTTATCTGATTTATTGTTCATCGGTACTTGGAAAAAGTGTTGTATGCAAGGAATCAACGTTTAATTCATCAGTCATTCAAAATATTGAAGCAAACCATTTTACTTAATATATTTAGCAAGATATTTTACTTTATACGCCGAAGTTATTTTCTTACTAGGATTTCCTTTTTAATCTATCGTATTTAGCAGAATTCTTTAAATTTTTAAAACCATCCTTACCATTTTAACTGTAAAAATTTTAAATTTGGAGCTACATACCTGATCTGTCATCGTAGCCAGTAGGGAGTGTGCGACGGCGCCCTACGGGCGCCACCGTGCCGCGACGAGTGCGGTTTCAGAGATGTTTCTTACTCTCTCTTCTTTTCCTTTTCGCCAACTACATGTTCATAGTACCGATACTTCGATGAGCGAATCCAGAGAAGACAGAAGGAAACTTGAGCGAACGCTTCTTGAAAAGGCGCGAAAGTCTGTGCGTAACAGGTCCGTTGCGAACATGTGGTTTTTCTGCGGAAACCAGTGCGCATCCAGTTTGACATTAGAATCGCAAGCGTTTTTGAATCATCGTCTAAACGTCTAATGTTAACAACACCTATCCTACCCTAGATCTATTCAACCAATCTCGTCACTCCATAAAACAGCTACTACACCGTTCTTCTCAGTAAAATTTTCTTATCTTTATACACTCCTCTTTCATTTGTATATTTTTACTTTTCTCTTTTATATAAATAAATAAATAAACGAACACAATCTCTAACTTGAGAAATCAAACGTTTCTTCTACAAATCGATGAGGTTTTTCCAAAATAAGGCAACGTTTCTAAATTCGTACACATGGATATATCATTTGGTAATAAGAAAAAGAATCTCACGAATTGATTATACGAATTTTAAACCGATCGTTTAGCGGCGAAATCGTAATGCTACTATTTCACGGAGGTACCGTGTATACGGGTTACCATAAGAAAATTCGTATCCTGTTAACTTGGTACACCTACACGCGTATGCATCCAATCATTCTCAATCGTTTCGGAGCATCGAATGATCGTTTAGTAAGAATTGAGCTACAGATGAATCGGTAAGACCTGAGCGTAGGGGGCTGAAACTCGAGAACGACGGCAAGGCGGAAGGGGGAAGGGGGGCGTTCGAGGGGAGGGGGGAGCACAGTATGAAAAAAATGAGAGGAATCAGAGAGAAAGGCGGTGTTCCACGTCTCGAAAGTGGTGCATTCGCACTTGCGAGGCGCCGTTTTCGGTGCGCCAGGCGATCGGTCAAAGTGGTACACACGCTACGGGGGCGCGCATCATGCTGGGCTTTAAAACTTTTATGCTCTTTTAATACGTATCATTTAACGTACGCTCACCCGTTCGAGATCCCTATCGAATTATCGAGCGATTACCAACTAATAATACATTTTTACTCGGAAATAATGGCCGCTATTAAAACATAACACGAAAGTAAGCTAC
The DNA here is from genome assembly GCA_033822845.1 of Tetrapedia diversipes. NCBI lineage: Eukaryota > Metazoa > Arthropoda > Insecta > Hymenoptera > Apidae > Tetrapedia > Tetrapedia diversipes. The sequence continues at coordinate 37,414 of JAOPTO010000827.1, forward strand.
GGAACTCGAACACAGGCGTGTACATTGCGCTGGATTTGCTCTCATCGAATAAGAGCGCGCAGATTTGAACGTTGCTAAATTTTTGAATCGTTCTTTCCTTATTATCAGACCGAGCACTTTTACGCATATGATTGAAATAGTAGGCCTTACACAGAGATCTGTTTCACCCTTAAAATATTATGAAGCATGGATAATGTAGTTGCCTTTTGCGCCATGTTGGATTTCTTATAAGTGCGTAGAAATTCGTAGCTTATTTATTACCATCTTTTTAAGTTATTTATCTACGCCATATAGCGTAGAGTATATAGAACACCCAAACTAGGTGTGTATTCAGTAATTTCACGGCATGTGAAAGGATAAACGTAGGAATCGCGAATTAAGCGACAGAGATAACTATTGCAAAAGCAGAAAGAGGCGAGGATCGAATTGACGTTTCAGGTAAAATGGAATGCGCGATGCGTGGCACGAGCAATTAGAGGTGCACGTTTTCCGAGCTGCTATTATCACGAGCGAATGCGAAGAACCGAGGTCGTCCGAGCGAGCGTCATAAATGTGCTTGCTCGAGAAGAACCATAGGGATAAGATAAAAAGGTAACGTTAGATATCGTACTATCGTGTATCGCGGAACACAGGCTACAATGGGCCAGAAGCGATCGGCTTCATTGACCAATTTATTAATTTACCGACTCGTTGAATCCTTCGACCCGACAGGCGCGTATCTGTTTATGTAAGTGTAATCATAATAGGCATGACAAACGAGCAAATTCTCGGCTCGCTTCATCGCTGTAGTCGCCGATAATTGGTGCCGATGATTACGGGTAGTGGTCTAAGTCGAAAATATCAGAAAAGTTGTTTTATGAACCGAAACGCACGGAGAAACGAGCCGATGCACGAGAAGCGAGGATATCAATTCGAAATGAGGATAATTTTTCACCTTTGCGATCACCGGTTTCGTAAGATGTTTCGTGGCCAGTGTTAGACAAAAAAAAAAAAAAAGAAATATCGCTGACGGTTCCCAGATTTATGCTCGACGTAGGAAAAATCCATGCAAATCAAATTTCGAGGCGAAATTTATAATCCGAGGAGTGGAACCGGATTTCGGGGATCAGAATCGGCGCCCTATCCTTCTACGAATCCTCGCCCGTTTGCGCCGAAAAGAACAGCGGATATTTTATGCGTGTACCTCGATTCCTCGCCTTCGGAGCTGCCAGAGATCGCAGAAACATCTGAACACCTTAGAAATCGCAGATTTTCAAGGTGAACATTTCGAGCGTCCTCATCTAGTCGATTCGTGATAACTTTTTTTGAATATATTACATTTGTGATAATAATTAAGTATAGAACGTATGTCGAAAAATGAGAATAGGCAGTCAAGATCCCGTGCAAACAGTCGTCCGAAACTCTAAGCTCACGTACACGCGTTCAGTGCGTCAGTGTGCGTGGTGGAAGGGTGTGTTCTCGAGAACTCCCGTCCTCAGTCTGGCATCCCAAAGTCGAACACGAGCTCCGTGAAAAGAAAATACCAAATCGAACGATCTGACAGAAGATAAAGGAAGAATATAACCAGGATTTCTCGATGCGTTTAAAAAATTGCAACAAGAACGATCGTCCCATGTGTCAATCTTTTTCATTATCGTCGTCGTCGCGATACGGAACGCGATAAGCGGAGCGAGGAGATTGCGACGAGGAGATTAACGAGAAGCCCGAAGGAACGAATGCATACGTGTCTAACAATAAGCACTCTTCTGATTCGTTCTCAGAGATCGTTCAACGTGTACGCGGTACAATGCTCGTTCTTCGATCGACTCGATCTACGATGCGCATTGGCAAAACGATCAACGCGACGTCGAACAACAAAATGAAGGATACAGAAAGCAATCTGGATGTAGCAAGCATATTTACGACAGAAAGAAAAAAACGTTTCGAATAAGAATTGCATGGTGTTTTAAAAATATTACAGCATCGTATCTCTCTATTGGTACCCATGCAATTTCTATTTAAAACATGTTTTTGTATAAAAAAATAATCCACAAGTTATGCGAGATGTTAGTTATGCTCTGTATATCAAAGACAAATAAAATCTTTTGTTCTTATCAAAGATTTGGCTTTATTTTTCCATCCCTAGTTCCTTTCCCCATTTTCTTAACACTATAACTACCAAGACCGGTCAAAATGACCAATTCGTAATTTTTCGTGGAAACTTTGGAAATTAATAGCGATATTTAAAAATTTCACCGAAAATATATTTTGAAATTGTTAGGTATTTTTTAAATATGATTTTCAATTTGATCTTTTCGTCATAAGTATACCTTAACCGCTCGGTAGTTATAGTGTTAATGACATTAAATAAATGAATATCTTTAATCAAAATTTAATATTTGTTTGTTTTAACGCGAAATATATATGGTCACGTAAAAGTACCATTTAATATTAAAAAAAGTGATATCATTAATTCGTATAGATACGCGTGACAATAAAAGTGGCGTGCGAATACTTTTTGTGGCCACTGCAGGTTTGCAAGGATCGTACATCTGGATCCGTTTCGTGTTGAATGAAAAACGAAAACGAATAACGATTTATGGAAGCAGAAATAAAGCAAAATGTATATGCCTGAACTTTAACGTGCCGAATTCTGGGTAGGTTCAAACCTCTTCTACCGTCACCATTATTCAACCTGGTTCTATTCAACCGCGAGATGAACCTCAGGTTCGTACGTACATTCTTCGAGCACCATGCACCCATCTTTCTCGTATCGTTGCAAACGAAAATGCGCTTTTTTTATTGAACATCTTTGGAAGACCATTTTCTATCAGTTGCAACCGCTGAAAGTTACTTTTTCATGACTTTCTGTAAATAACGAACCTTCGAGTGAAAATTTTTAGTCGTGTCAGTGCAATATACAGATTAAGCATCATCACGATAATTAAGAAATTTTTGAATTAAGTTCTGCTTACTTATTGTTGGTAAAAGAGAGAGAAAGAGAAAGAGAGAGGAGGAGGAGCATTGGAAAAATATTCAATTGCATTTATATCGTTCGGAATGGTATACCATTCTTAATGGCCACTAAGATTAATCAGTAGGACAGCACATGGGATAATTAATCGTAATTGTATCTATTTAGAGGGGCTAGTGCTCGTCCATTGATCGCATGCAGCGCAGCGACTGACAAGACTTGAAACGTCTCTTCGTACAAAAGGAACAGAAGCCAATCTCCTAAGACCAATTTTACAATTTATTCATACCACGCTAATTTTACTCCGTTCGCTAGCCTATCACTAAGTAGAATAATTTAATTACCGATAACAATAGTAATACTTATACTAACAACCGCAGTAACAATAATCAAGCCAGATTAGATTGAAGCTAAACGCACACCAATTAAACGTGTCTATTTTTAACATATCGTTAACAGTGGAAACAAAATGTAAACGATTGAAAATGGTTTCCATAGCATGTACAATGACTTCCCCTTAAAATCTTTCTACTGGCGGAAATCCTTTGGTATACAAAATAGAAAGATTCATAGGTGGAGTAAGTAAACGTAGAGACGGCGTTTGGAAGAATGAATAGTTTTGAAAAAATCGACAGAGTTGCAGATTTTATTCGCTGTTCTTATAACGTCATTAAAATAAAAAAATAAAAAAATCAGACGCCTATTCTTCTGATCGGGTAATCGACCGCGCGGAAAAAAAAGAACGAAGACGGCAAATAGACAAGAGCGAAATAAATATGTTCGTTTAAACGCGTTAGATCGACCAACCTGTCGCGATAACAGTTTCCCGTCCTTCGGCCGAGCAAGCCTCGTGCGCCTGTTGGGGATAACGATATCTTTAGAGCCTGCTGTTATCGCTAAAAGTCAGGTGTGAATTGGGGCCACTGGTGCTCGATCAAAGCGAGTCTGCCGACGAGTCGACACGCCGAGACACGGCTCGAAAGACAAACGAGAAAAGGAGTCGCGGAGGAATAGGGAGAACAAAACTACCCCCAACCCCTTCGCTCAACGATCTGTTTCTTTTTGGTCGATCCCTATCTCCGTTTCTCTCCTGCCATGAGACCAAAACAGTGAAAATTTCTTCAAAAAGAAATCGATTTCGCCCTATCTCTCTTTTGGCCAGGTTCCGCGCACAACTTACGCCTGCACATGTTTTGTGCGAAATAACAACCACTATGGAACAGTGTCTTATACAGAATGTCGTTTCTATCGATCTACGCTTCTATAAAATATTGAAAATAACAAAGCAACAAATTTTCATCGTGAATCCTGATAACGAGGAATCTTAGTATTTGATTCAACAAACATTTGACTCTAATGCATTTAACCCTCGTAACACTATGCGATTTGCTGGGATTTTCGATAATCTTCGTGTCGGACCATTTTTTAAAGACTTTCCGTTCAGGCCATGTGGGGCGTATATGACCCACAATTTTGCGATTAAATAATGTCTTAGACCAACGTAAGTCTTACAACTTTTCAATAGTACAAAACCATAATTAACATTTTTTTATAATTCTTCATTTTACAATGAGAATACCCACCCAATGGCTTGAACGGAACGTGTTAAACCACAGAAAGTGTAGTTGTTTGACGGTGGATTGCAAGAGAATGCAGTTGAGAAAACGATGGAATTCATTTTCCAATAAAAAGGGTCTACCATGTAGCAGCTACGATCCTGGAACACTTGGTTCTTATACCGTGACGCGGGCAATGGGGTGAGGCGCGGGGGCAGGCTCCTATAACAAAGATCCATCGGGACCGGTTTCGTGTTCTGCCCTTTTTTACATTCCCCGAAGGGGTCCCGCCGAGCCGCGAGTGTGAAAACCAACACCCACCCACTTGTTATTTTGTCAAACCCGAGCCAATCTGAAAATTATAGGAATCATGCAGCATCATCAAGTTCCTCCTCTCTTGCTCGCTGTTCGTCAACGAATAACCACCTCATGCCAAATTATTCTCGACCGCACGCGTTCCCGCAGCGTTCCCTAACTGTTAATTAAACTTAACACCGAGTGATTTTGTCGCCCCTTATCAGCTGCTTGCGCATCAATTTCACACTTTTCTATCATCATCATTGTTTGAAACACCGTACATCATACACCGAAATACCACAATTTCAAGCATGTCTCGTAGATAATACAATAACTGATTGGATCATACGCTCATCCGAATTACTGTTAAGCGATGATTTAAATAATCGCTGCAAGCGATAATATAAAATTAAAAAAGTTATCTTATTTATTAAACCTCTACAGTACGGGTAATATATTAGAGGTTTCAGAATCTTTTGCAATTGAAAACGTATTTATAAAAGGAGCTTAAAATTCATATATAATGTACTTGCAATACACGACGTGAATAAATTTGTAACTGATAATTATTACAGTCAAAAAACAAAATATCTAATTTATCAGATATAGCAACATTCAGCTGGAGACGCAATCTATCGGAGAAGCGCTCAAACTGATCGTAAACACATACCGACAGTATATGCAACTAGGGTATGGACTTTACTCCCTAGCGCCATCTCAACAAAAAATGATCAAATTTCTAGTACATTATCACAAGTTCCGAAGGATTAATTCAATTGTACGAATAAGTTATTTAACGATATCATAGCACGCGACGGACGGAGTACGAACAAAAGATAGAGATTGTGCAAAAGTTAAAAAGGTTCTAATAATTCAATCAATCTCCAATCGGTTTAAGACCGGGAGCAAAAATATGCAAACTCTAAGCCGAATCGCGAACCATGCGTAGCTCTTAGCTTGACGTAGATTTCCAAAGAATGCATGTTCTTTGGAAACCGACGTCAATTACCGAGTCTCACCTAGGGGAGGTGGCTACGCAACGAGCGAGACTCGTCCGAAATTCATTCTACGTGTCTATAATTTACGACTCTAACGTTAAACAAATGATAAGTGTTTGAAAGTGTTTAATAAAGTGTAGAATGAACTTCGGATTCACATGAAATTACAATTTGCGAGCAATTCTAAGTGGCGGATATCGCATTCGAGGATACGCTTGTTCAACTTAAAGCGAGTGCAAGAAAGTGAAGCTAATATGCACTTGAAAATTGTCGTGCATTGCAAAGGGATTTCGATACGGAAAACTAAGGTGGGACTCTAATATCGCAACACTAAGCTATATGCAATGATCGATTGATCATTAAAAAATGATCCGAAAACCACCCAAAGTGGGTGTTCGGCAATAAACGCGAGCAATGAAAAATCGCGACGCGACCGAAACTACCGAGTTCGCAATCGCTGGCCAACATCGTCGAACAGTGCACAACGCACTCTCATGCACTTAATAATTGCATGCGAAATGCGCTCTCGCGGGCCGCCCCCGCCTTCAACCGTGTCACGGCATCCATGCCGCGACTTACGCGGTCGCTGGGGCGACGCCATGGCGATAAAACTCACGGGTCTCAGCCAGGGTTCGAGCACGGCCCTACAGATGGATGCAACAGTCCACCCCTGCCGACTAACGGATGCAAGAACGCTCCACAAACTGGCGGAACGCCTCACAACGGCGACCAGTGGAAGGAGCATGCCGCTGTCCCCCAACGCGTAGCGCGCGGGACCCGTCCACCTGCAGCACCTAACCCTGGTCGAGAGCAACCACCGCTCCATCCGACGCACGGCCGCAGTTCCCCGACTGAACACCGGTAGTCGCATCGCCATGACGCCGCCCCAACAACCGCGGCGCGAACATGGAATATCGTGCAACGAGTGAGATTGGAGAAGACTCTCGAGAGCGTCTTACAGAAGCATGCAATTAAAAAGCGCATGTCGCACCACGGCGGCGAACGAGTGCGCCACGCAAAGCCCTCCGACACCGAACGATTGCGAAACTATATACGCGCGAGAACATTGAATTGTTCTTTGCGATACGACGACGGGGATAGAGTCAGAGTGAATCATTCCGCTTTAAGTTGGACAAGATTTCCTTGTGCGAAAATCGCCTACAATAAAATGCACATGCTTACGCTAGCTTATAGCTAACTTAAACCGAGTCGCACGCATCCCTCGTTGTCCTGTGTGATGTACTGGAAACCCTTATACGTGGAATTGAGTGCTGGAAAGCTAGATGTGAAGAATAAATGGGGTTTTGGGGGAAGGGGCGGTGGGCAATGCATTGATTTGGGTTGATCTCGAAATGCAAAAACGCATAGGAAAAGAGTTGAAGGAACAAGAACCCTCGGAACGGATTAGGACAAGAAGCATACGGATGAGCGAGCCCCGATGCGAAATCAGAATGGAATATAATGAAGTGCGACAAAATGGCGAACGGTATAAGTTTCGAGCGGGGTATATCAGATAAATATACTTATATTAGCGTTAGGATCAAATTAAATTAGTTAGTTAAATACCTGCAACATGAAAGTTAGTACATTACGCGATAACTTATTCGCACTAATGTATCGATCCAATAGTGCGAATAAGTTATTTGACGGTGTCGTAGAACGCGACGGACGGAGCACGAACGAAAGCTAGTGATTTTACAAAAGTGAAAAAGATTCTAATATTTCAGTCAATCTCCAATCGGTTTAAGACCGGGAGCAAAAATATGCAAACTCTAAGCCGAATCGCGAACCATGCGTAGCTCTTAGCTTGACGTAGATTTCCAAAGAATGCATGTTCTTTGGAAACCGACGTCAATTACCGAGTCTCACCTAGGGGAGGTGGCTACGCAACGAGCGAGACTCGTCCGAAATTCATTCTACATGTCTATAATTTACGACTCTAACGTTAAACAAATGAAAAGTGGTTGAAAGCGTTTAATAAAGTGTAGAATGAACTTCGGATTCACATGAAATTACAATGGCGAGCAATTCTAAGTGGCGGATATCGCATTCGAGGATACGCTTGTTCAACTTAAAGCGGGTGCAAGAAAGTGAAGCTAATATGCACTTCAAAATTGTCGTGCATTGCAAAGGGATTTCGATACGGAAAACTAAGGTGGGACTCTAATATCGCAACACTACACTATATGCAATGATCGATTGATCATTAAAGAATGATCCGAAAACCACCCAAAGTGGGTGTTCGGTAATAAACGCGAGCAATGAAAAATCGCGACGCGACCGAAACTACCGAGTTCGCAATCGCTGGCCAACATCGTCGAACAGTGCACAACGCACTCTCATGCACTTAATAATTGCATGCGAAATGCGCTCTCGCGAGCCGCCCCCGCCTTCAACCGTGTCACGGCATCCATGCCGCGACTTACGCGGTCGCTGGGGCGACGCCATGGCGATAAAACTCACGGGGCCCAGCTAGGGTTCGAGCACGGCCCTACAGATGGATGCAACAGTCCACCCCTGCCGACTAACGGATGCAAGAACGCGCCACAAACTGGCGACGCGCCTCACAACGGCGACCAGTGGAAGGAGCATGCCGCTGTCCCCCAACGCGTAACGCGCGGGACCCGTCCACCTGCAGGACCTAACCTTGGTCGAGAGCAACCACCGCTCCATCCGACACAGGGCCGCAGTTCCCCGATTGAACTCCGGTAGTCGCATCGCCATGACGCCGCCCCAACAATCGCGGCGCGAACATGGAATATCGTGCAACGAGTGAGATTGGAGAAGACTCGCGAGAGCGTCTTACAGAAGCATGCAATTAAAAAGCGCATGTCGCACCACGGCGGCGAACGAGTGCGCCATGCAAAGCCCTCCGACACCGAACGATTGCGAAACTATATACGCGCGAGAACACTGAATTGTTCTTTGCGATACGACCACGGGGATAGAGTGAGAGTGAATCTTTCCGCTTTAAGTTGGACAAGATTTCCTTGTGCGAAAATCGCCTACAATAAAATGCACATGCTTATACTACCTTATAGCTAACTTAAACCGAGTCGCACGCATCCCTCGTTGTCCTGTGTGGTGTACTGGAGACGCTTATACGTGGAATTGAGTGCTGGAAAGCTAGATGTGAAGAATAAATGGGAGTTAGGGGGACAGGATGGTGGGCAATGCATTGATTTGGGTTGATCTCGAAATGCAAAAACGCATAGGAAAAGAGTTGAAGGAACAAGAACCCTCGGAACGGATTAGGACAAGAAGCATACGGATGAGCGAGCCCCGATGCGAAATCAGAATGGAATATAATGAAGTGCGACAAAATGGCGAACGGTATAAGTTTCGAGCGGGGTATATCAGATAATTAAACTTATATTAGCATTAGGATCAAATTAAATTAGTTAGTTAAATACCTGCAACAAGAAAGTTAGTACATTACGCGATAACTTATTCGCACTAATGTATCGATCCAATAGTGCGAATAAGTTATTTGACGGTATCGAAAAACGCGACGGACGGAGCACGAACGAAAGCTAGTGATTTTAGAAAAGTGAAAAAGATTCTAATATTTCAATCAATCTCCAATCGGTTTAAGACCGGGAGCAAAAATATGCAAACTCTAAGCCGAATCGCGAACCATGCGTAGCTCTTAGCTTGACGTAGATTTCCAAAGAATGCACGTTCTTTGGAAACCGACGTCAATTACCGAGTCTCACCTAGGGGAGGTGGCTACGCAACGAGCGAGACTCGTCTGAAATGCTATTAATAATTTATATGCATGTTTTATAATACTTAATATGTAATTTGCAAGATTATAAAAGGCTGAGTGAAGTAAGTGTTGAGGTCCCAAAATAAATTGAATGAGCACGAAATAAAACCAAATGAATTACGAATGAAAGAACTTGATCGAAGACTTCGAAAAAGAGATTTCGATGAAATCTTCGTGGCTCATAATTGAATGGAAAGCTATTAGATTCGCAGCGTAACAAAGTAAAATATATTAGGTTAATTTAATATAATACAAAAGAGGGTATAATGGAATATTACAGAATGGAATAAGATGAGGTAGCTGGAATGTACTGGAATAAAATACAATAGAATACAGAAAAGTAAAATTAAACAATGAGAGTTTATATGTTTGCAGCCTAAATTCATTAAGTTTGTCAAATAGTCTGATTAAAACGATATATGGAATATCGATTACAGCATTTATCGAGTATGCTGTTCGATTTTTGTCGATTCGAAACTATTAAAGATCTGGATACAGATTTCTTTTTCAGATGATGTTAAGATGTAGAGTTAAATCGAGGTTTTCGTTACTACGATTAATTTATTTAATATACTTATATTTCGCAACTCCAAGTTTTTAGTTTTGTTGCAAAGCGAAATAAATTTTTAATTCCCGATCGCAACATAAAATTGTGTTTGAGGGATACTGATAGATCCCCGAACGTTGTGCGTTCAGTTTGTATATATTACGTTGCACACACGCAAAACATGCAAAAATCGATATGTGCGAGTGCCATCATTTCTAAAATCGATATTAGTTGTTCAAAATTATTTATATTATTTAATATTTAGCGCATAATTTTGCAGATGCCACTCACATATTTCGATTTTAACACAAAGCATGCAATGAACAATTACAATTAGCGAGCATAGTGATAAAATAGTATAACAACTATTATATACCACCTTATTTTCTTCGCGCTGGCTGAAAATTTTGCAAAGAAAAGTGATTAATAGAAATTAACATCCTAACTTGACCCTATCTTTCAATTGACTCGATTGAATAAATTTGTTTTAATATGAAAAATTTAGAAATGAAGTTAAAATGAAAAAAGAAAGAAAAATCTAATTCAATATTCAACTCCGATAAGCGGAGCAATATTTTATTTAAATATCAAGAGATTCGAAGATCAAAGTAAATTCTCGAAGAATATCAAAGCGTTTCATTCAATTTAATACTTTGATTTTCGAATCTACTTGTCGCTCAATACGTTCTTGCACTTCTTTAAGTTTTTACGGATGGTCAAGGAAAGCAAATGAAAGTTGATAATAAGCAAAATTTCGAAAACCTGGCTTCTCATTTAATTTTTTAAGCTTTTGTTTACGTTACATTAAAATTCTAACGCGTGAAGTGCAAGAAAGCCCTACTCTAAGCTAAGAAATGTACCATAAAAATGTAACATTTACGATTGCTATTGTACTAAAGTACAATAACATTCGTGATCACTATGCTCGCTTAAAAAGTGATAAAATACAACCGGCCCCCGTGTCGTTTCGGACCTTTCATCCTACGACATGATTGGGGACCGGAGGAATCGTAAAGCATGCGACTCACCGATCGCAGAATCTGCTATGGCACCCCGAAACAGCTCGAAATCGGCAGCAATCCTCGTGCCTCCTCTAGTTCTGGCACCAACATGTAGTTTCTCGTTCAATTTCACCGGGTCGTCATCCTTCTTTGCATAGCGTTCTGAAAATATTTAATCAAAAGCTTTAGTGGGATTCGTTTTAAAAGAGGATATAGAAGATTTTGTAAACAACATACACAAACAGATGCAATTGTACTCGAGAATTTAGAAAATATTACGTGTGTAATTACAGAAATACACGCGAACACGTATACAATATAGCATGCAAAAATTCAAAAGTTAAATCGTTAAAGCATTTGCGAGAACAAGCATTAATCGAAAAAAAAACATTCGTGAAAACTCGCGATAATTAATTAGGAAACACTCGCGAAAATGTAAGTTAATCGAAAAAAAAGATTCGCGTAAGCGTGCATTAATCGAAAAAAACATTCGTGAAAACTCGCGATAATTAATTAGGAAACACTCGCGATAACGTAAATTAATCGAAAAAAAAGATTCGCGTAAGCATGCATTAATCGAAAAAAACATTCGTGAAAACTCGCGATAATTAATTAGGAAGCACTCGCGAAAACGTAAGTTAATCGAAAAAAAAGATTCGCGTAAGCATGCATTAATCGAAAAAAACATTCGTGAAAACTCGCGATAATTAATTAGGAAACACTCGCGATAACGTAAATTAATCGAAAAAAAGATTCGCGTAAGCATGCATTAATCGAAAAAAACATTCGTGAAAACTCGCGATAATTAATTAGGAAACACTCGCGATAACGTAAATTAATCGAAAAAAAGATTCGCGTAAGCATGCATTAATCGAAAAAAACATTCGTGAAAACTCGCGATAATTAATTAGGAAACACTCGCGATAACGTAAGTTAATCGAAAAAAAAGATTCGCGTAAACATGCATTAATCGAAAAAAACATTCGTGAAAACTCGCGATAATTAATTAGGAAGCACTCGCGAAAACGTAAGTTAATCGAAAAAAAAGATTCGCATTAATCGAAAAAAACATTCGTGAAAACTCGCGATAATTAATTAGGAAACACTCGCGATAACGTAAATTAATCGAAAAAAAAGATTCGCGTAAGCATGCATTAATCGAAAAAAACATTCGTGAAAACTCGCGATAATTAATTAGGAAGCACTCGCGAAAACGTAAGTTAATCGAAAAAAAGATTCGCGTAAGCATGCATTAATCGAAAAAAACATTCGTGAAAACTCGCGATAATTAATTAGGAAACACTCGCGATAACGTAAATTAATCGAAAAAAAAGATTCGCGTAAGCATGCATTAATCGAAAAAAACATTCGTGAAAACTCGCGATAATTAATTAGGAAGCACTCGCGAAAACGTAAATTAATCGAAAAAAAAGATTCGCGTAAGCATGCATTAATCGAAAAAAACATTCGTGAAAACTCGCGATAATTAATTAGGAAGCACTCGCGAAAACGTAAATTAATCGAAAAAAAAGATTCGCGTAAGCATGCATTAATCGAAAAAAACATTCGTGAAAACTCGCGATAATTAATAAAGAAGCACTCGCGAAAACGTAAGTTAATCGAAGAAAAAGATTCGCGTAAGCATGCATTAATCGAAAAAAACATCCGTGAACACTCGCGATAATTAATTAAAAAGCACTCGCGGAATATTCACTAATTAATAAGTAGACACTCTTAAAACATGCAGTAATCCATGCGTGAACATATTCACTAACCGGCACTAGGGTCCATCGATGACTATCCCTGGACACAGGAGACAGAGGTGGCAATGCTGGTGACCACTCGCGAGCACACGCGTTAAAAAACGATAAAACACTCGCGGATACCCGCGGGTACGCGCGCGAACCCGGTACTATACGCGCGATGTGTCAAAATATGCTCGGTAACATATTGACATGTTGACGTGCACGGTAAGACGGTCGGACAACAACTGATGTCCTGGGACGTCTTCTCCAAGTTGCGCAGTGTACTTTAGCGCAAAGTGCACTGAAGCATAAACTACCGTTGTTATGGACTTGTTTACTATTCATTTAAATACAATATTTCCTTATTTCTCTTTATTAATAATAATTTATTAAATATTAATTGTTTATGCAATAAATTATTATAGTACCTACTAGCCTTCATCGTTTTTTTCATTTTTTAATAAGCAAATATAGCAAATTGCTGGTGAAAAATAGAATTCCTTTAAATTTCATCGTACTTAATGAAATACAATTAAACTAGTTAAGAATTATTTCTCTTTATTAATAATAATTTATTAAATATTAATTGTTTATGCAATAAATTATTATAGTACCTACTAGCCTTCATCGTTTTTTTCATTTTTTAATAAGCAAATATAGCAAATTGCTGGTGAAAAATAGAATTCTTTTAAATTTCATGGTACTTAATGAAATACAATTAAATTAGTTAAGAATTTCTTATAATTTTTAAACAACTAGTCAATACTTGCAGTTGCATTTGTAATAATTTTAATCCTTTATTAGAATTTTAATAATAAATGAAAACAATATTGCGTACAGTGTGTTCTTTTAATAATTATTCAATCTCTTTGGATGATAGATTCTCTAATACCCTTTATATTAAATAATTTATGTAATTTTGATTGTTTTTGCAATAAATAATTGTAATACCGATTACCTGGTATTGTTTAATCATCTTTAATTATGCAAATACGAATGATTCTTAATGCTAAATAAAGGCATTACTATAATACCTTGTATTCAATGGATTGTAATTACATTATCAAAAGTTTTGTATGGTTTTTAAACTATTTATCTTATTTTAAAATTTTATGCGATTCCTTTAATATGTTATTAAATGATTTATAGGAAACATTCAAAAGATATCTAGAAGACAATGCTGTTTTACGATTGAAACATATTTCCAGTTGCATTTACCTCTTAATTCCTACATGGTGATACTACTTTATTAATCTAGAAATGTTATTGTCACTGTATAGTTTGTAATTTGACAAATATTTATAGAATACTTTCGTTATATTATTTTTCAAGGCTTTTGTGAATTTTCAATTAAGAGGTGGTATCTTGAAAATGAATTTAATATAAAGAATTTGCTCAGTTTTCTTTGCAACTATATAACATATTTTTCAATTCATTGCAAGTATTGAAGCGAGAACTACCTTTATTTTGGCCTTGTCTACTATTCCATAAAGTATATAATTTCCTTATTTTTCTTTATTCATCATAATTTCTTGAATTTTAATTCTGTAAGCAATAATTTATTGCATTACCAATTAGCCTTCATTGTTTAGTTATTTTTTAATTAGTAAATATAGTCAACTTTTGGCGCAAAATAAAATTACTTTTAGTTTCATGCTATTTAATGAATTACAATTAAATTGTGTACAATTTTTAATAATTTTATACTTTTACGCAATGTTTTCGATGGCTTAAGTAGCAGCTTTAATATTTTATTAAAATTTGTATAACAAATCTGAATAATATTACGTAAAATGTGTTCTTTTAACGATTAATTAATTTTAATTAATAAATCGATGATGTCCTTTTAAAACAAATAATTTCCTGAATTTTATAATTGAACAATAAATTTTTGCAGTTCCCATTGTCCAGTATTATTTAATTATTTTTAATTTTGTAAATGTAAAAGGTTTTTAACACTAAACAGAGGCACTTATAAATTTCCTTGTATTCAATATATTGCAATTAAATTATTCGAAGTTTTGATAGTTTTTACACTATCGAACCTATATACTGCAATTCATGTAATATTTTTAATATTTCATTAGTAAATAAGAAAAATATCCTGTAAAATTTTATTGATTAAAGGATATTTACTTTTAACATTTGAATAATGATGGTTGGTTATTTGTTGGTTAATCTAAAACGTTATACACCTCTGCTTTTATTATAATTATGATTTTGGTAAAATCGTGAGGAGCTAAAAATTGTAAAAATACATTTCTATTAATAAAACAAGTCTAATGCTTACTATGAAGCTGTTGTCAATTCTAATCAGTAAAAGGAAATGTGTCTCGACTCTTACCATTTCCATTCATAATTTATAATTCCGCGCAAAGTAATGAACAATTTCGGTTCTATACAATCCTTCTGCATTAGAAATTCACGATTACTTTCATTTGTTATTTTAAATGTGAAAAGTTACTGAACCTGTAAAATTCGATACGAAGTGAACAACAAATAGAATTATAGAACTAAATTTCGCAGGATTATTTATGAACACACTCTTCTAGATAGGAAAAATATACATAATTCGTAGGAAATGAATATAATATTCCATACGCGTTATCAATCAATTAATTTTTATTAATTGCTATTTTACATTAGAGACGATACCGTACCTTTACTTATTTCAAATTCGCGCTGAGTCGTTCTGCGCAGCCGCGGCCGGCTACTGGTACGTGACGGCACCGAGGTGACCCTTTCCGGCGTGGGACGCCATCGCGTACGGACGTTTGACAGGTCGAACGAAACGCGTCTCGCATAATCGCCAACCATAAACGCGTTTTTACGGGTTATAGCTTCGTGATTTCGCGTAATTTAACCCGTTCGCTACTATTAACGGTCGGGAGTGTTAGATTTTTATTTTTATTTGCTTTTATATCATCGATTCGATACAAATTCAATTTGCCTACAGTATTTCGCGACCGGGAGTGTTAGACTTTTATCTTATTTTTTTTTATTAACGAGTGGTGGTTCCTGGATATAGAACTGCATCCTGGATACTACTGATGCTGCTGATGATCTACCCGCTGCAGGCTATGGGGACCATAGAAGACGCGTGATGCCAATCGCCATACGGTGAGTCACATATTTCATTGTTCCTCCGGTTCCCAATCATGTCGTAGGACGAATGGTCCGAAACGACACGGGAATTGGTTGTATTTTTCCTTATTATTGCGAGCATAGTGACCACGAGTATTTTATTACTCGTGTACATTGATATATTATTTGTCAGGGCTTTCTTGTGTCTCGCGTTTGCATAAATTTATTACATCCATTTCTGTTTCATATGATTTAATAATTTTACACAACTTTATTGTATTCGGTATTATTATTTGCATTAGAATTTCATATTATCTCATAATAAAGCTTCGATCTGTTACGCGTAAAAACTTTCGAAGGACGTTAGGGCTTGCTTACGTAATGTAAACAAGAAAGCATTTCGCGACGAGCCGGTAGGTGGCATCGAAGCAACAGCTGTTGAACACTTGTTCATTGTTTTCAATCATTAGACTCGTCGCTTCGATAACGCTACCACTCCAGGGTTTTTTTAACATGTTCATTCAGAGCTTGGAAAAATATTTCATGTAGTGAATAGGAAACAGTTTACTTACTTTGTATTAAAATAAATTTCCAAATTACCCAGCTCTGAATACGTACCTTTTCCCTTCCCATTCCTTCAACGTAATAAAATAAATAAAATATGTAAAATAAATAAAGTGAATAAAACAAACAAAACCCTTCCTTGTGTTTTATTATCTTCTTCTCTGAAAAAAGTCTTAGATCGTTAGCTATGTTACTAATTACATTTTTAGCTGGGATTCACAGCACACATGAAGACGCAAGGTTAGTGATATTTTTACGTTAAATTATATTGCAGCCTACATGCAATAGGATAGCGAATTATCAATGTTACAATTCAAATTTAAATTATTATTTTTGTTAGCTTAAAATTAAATAAATATTAGAGGCTTTAATTTAAATACATATTTTGTTTAGAAATTTACAAATGAGCAATTGAGAGAATTTAGGTTAAATTGAAAATTCTCATTCAAATATTGGAACCTTGAATCTTAGGAATAATATCTAGAAATTTTTTATTCATTAATTAGTGCTGCATTGAGTTCTTTATTTGTTCCATTGTTCTTTCAAAGTTCGGTTTTTCGGAAGCTTTTTTTTTACGCACATAGCAAATAATCAGATATTCTTAAATAAACTGTGAATGTTTATGCAAATGAATATTTTTATAAGTACAATTAAAGGAAATGAGCTTAAATAAGAAATTTATTTCGTCTTCTAAATATCATAAGCTTTAAATTATCTTGTATATTGAGTATATTTCGTATTTCTATATTTATTTAAAGTTCCCATAAATGCATAAACATCTATGGTTTAATCTTGAGCTGCTGCGAATATTTTCTCGAATTTATCCTCATCGACTGGCCGAAGAAGAAGGAAATCCATTGCTGTATCTTCGAAGAGGCCCGACAAATTGTCACGAAGAGGGCTGCAACGTAATGGTTGTCCATATTAGAATAGGCATTCTGTTCTACGATGGACTACCATTCTTTACATTACTTTATCACTATGCTCGCTATGTTATTTATCTGTCGTACACTATGATCAAAGATCGAAAAGTACTAACATAAATATCGTTCCCAAATGAAATATAATATTATTCTGTGCAACAAGTTTTGAATATTCAATTTTCAATTAATTAAAACATTCCTGTGTACTACTTGATATTTGGATCATTTATTGTTTAATGCAAGCGGTAAGTCTTTTTTTATCATTTCTACTTGCATTTTCGAGAGCATATAAAGTGCTTCATCGAATATTTAAATCATAATTACGAATATTCAACTTTTAACTAAAACTTAAAGCTTATGAAATTGGTGTTGCAAATTAATACAGCCTCTCAGGTTTTCTGATATGAATATTTTACTTTATTTAATATTTCAAACTTATTAAATTAATGTCTTGCATCATTAGAGGCTCTCGGGTATGTTCCCGATTTTCTTTTTTTTAAATTGTCACTTTATTTTGGAAATGCAATGGTTTTGACAAATGCTTAAACTATCTCTGTTAACATCCAAAGTATTATAATATTATTGGAACAAAATATATTAATTTGAATTCCAACATTAAAATTCTTAATTTACAAGTAATAATCAATTTTTTAATTTCAACGTTTTAATTAAAAAATTTTTTAAATCATTAATTAGTATAAGTACTCCTTTGGGTACTTCGCAAGATCTGTTAGTCTTCTCAGAGTTGTTTAGTTTTTCGGAAGCTCTTTTTTAACGAACGTAGGGAATATTCAAACATTTCTAAGTGAACGTGTAGTTTAGAAAAATTTATAATTTGACGAAATATGTTAAAAAAATAGAATCTGAACAAATCAAAAAATCATTAAATGCTACAATCTATAAATTAGTTTTAATATTTCATATATTCTACGTATTGTATTTTCTATTTCGTATTCGTTTGCGTTTTCCATAGATGTTTCGCTCAATGAAGTCACGAAGAGACCTGCCAGAAGATCTCGGAAATTAGTACCGCGTATTAGCATCTTTTGTAGGTTTTGCCCACGGTTTTTTCGCTTTTCAGAGAGTTTCGAAAATAGTCAGTGAATAGGTTCTACCAATTTAGGACTTATGGAAAGTAGGATCTACGAGGGAAGGATTTAGGGGTTTACAGATTAGAGAGTTTAGGATAGGGGTTAAAGGGTAGGGAGTATCTAGATTCAAACCCTCCGTTTAGGCGGAGTTTGGTTTTAGTAAAGTAGTAGTTTGCTAGTACCTTTAAATTTGGTACCTTTTGTCCAGTAGTCAACGTGGCCGTGGCGCGTATATACTCTCAGGGCCCTCCGTTCACGCGGAGCTTGTTTGTTGAAAGGTCACAGCCACGTTGCATTCGAGTCATTTTTTATTTGTTAGGGGTACCGGGGGTGGGTTTCGCGGTCGTGACGTTGGGGGTACGCGGTCGTAACGTTGGGATACGCGGTCGTAACGTTCGCGGTACGCGGTTTAAGGGGTGGATTCAAACCTTCCGTTCACGCGGAGTTTGGTTTAGTAAAGTAGTAGTCTGTAAGTACCTTTATATTTGGTACCTTTTGCCCAGCAGTCAGCGTGGCCGTGGCGCGTATATACTCTCAGGGCCCTCCGTTCACGCGGAGCTTGTTTGTTGAAAGGTTACAGCCACGTTGCATTCGGGTGCTTTTTTATTTGCTAGCGAATTCCGGGGGTGGGTTTCGCGATCGTAGGGTTGGGGGTTTATGGAGAGGGGGGTGGGAGCAAACCCTCCGTTTATACGGAGTATGGTTTAGTAGTTTAATTCTGTACATTTTGGTACATTCAGTCCGGGGGCCAGTCTGTTTCTAGCGCGTATATACACTCAGGGCCCTCCGTTACCGCGGAGCTTGTTTCGTTGAAAGGTTATAACCAGGCTGGACTCGGACTTTTTTGGTTAGGTTAACGCGCGCGAGGGTTGTGGGAGTGGTGGGTTTAGGGAATTCGGTGAGCAGGCGCGCGTGGGGTTCTATGGGTGTAGAGTCAAGGGGTATTAGTAGGGCAAAGGTATAGAGATAATCGGTGTAGGAATACGGGACACCAACCAATCGGCGTGGGTCATGGGAGT
Organism: Tetrapedia diversipes; assembly: GCA_033822845.1. NCBI lineage: Eukaryota > Metazoa > Arthropoda > Insecta > Hymenoptera > Apidae > Tetrapedia > Tetrapedia diversipes. The sequence goes on from JAOPTO010000827.1 coordinate 56,961, forward strand.
AGGACTCGGGGCGTTTTTCGCTAGGGCTGTGAGACGCGGGTGCATCGGGTTTAAGGGGTTTATGGGTTTCGAGTCGAAGGGTATAGAAGTTAGGATCACATTTAAGGGAAAACGGTTTTGTGCGTGTTAGGTTCCGGGGATTAGAGGGTAATAGTATAAGGGTGGGGGCTTTGTGGGTATTCGGGTCTTCGGTGGCGCGGACTGCGGGGTGTGGGTTCAAACCCTCCGTTCACCCGGAGTGGATTCAAACCATCCGTTCACACGGAGGTTGGTTTAGTAGAGTAGTCTTATAGTACTTTATAGTACTTTGTATTAGATAATCAATTGTGGCCGTGATGCGACCCCACCGCCGGGGGCCGTCGTGCAGAGGCGTGATCCTTCCAGCATTTCAGGGTCCTCCGTTCACGCGGAGCTTGAGTGCGTTTTAGCGTTATAGCCACGTTGAATTGGGGTGCTTTTTTATTAGCTTTTGTATTTGCTATCGGTTTCCGGGGGTTGGTTAAGGGGCCGTAGGGTGGTGGGGGGTACGGTAGGGAGGGGGGTGGGCGCAAACCCTCCATTTATGCGGAGTTTGGTTTAATAGTTCAATTCTGTACATTTTGGTACATTCAGTCCGGGGGCCAGTCTGTTTCTAGCGCGTATATACACTCAGGGCCCTCCGTTGACGCGGAGCTTGTTTCGTTGAAAGGTTATAACCAGGCTGGACTCGGGCTTTTTTGTTAGGGTAACGGGTGTGGGTCGTGGGAGTGGTGGGTTTAGGAAATTCGGTGAGCAGGCGCGCGTGGGGTTCTATGGGTGTAGAGGTGTTAGAATCACGTTTAAGGGTAAGCGGTTTTGTGCGTGTTGGGTTCCGCGAATCAGGGGTAATATTATAAGGGTGAGAGGTTTTGCAGGTGCGCGTTCCGGGGATCACAGTAATAGTATAAGGGTGAGAGGTTTTTTGAGTATTCGGGTCTTAGGCGCTGTGCAAAAAGTACAGGGGAAGGGGGTACTGGGTTGGGGGGCAGGGTGGGTGGGTCTCGAAGCGCAGTCACCTCCTCGTGGTGAGACCTGGTAATTGGTGTTGGTTTTCCATTGATTAATCAGTGGAAAACCGTACCAAGCTAAGTACTGCGCAAGAAATTTATGGTTCAATTTATTTTGAATAAAACTTCTAATCTGCAATTTGTTGGACATTTAATAGTTTTAAAATAAAGATACGGTAAGTATAACGCTGTTGTACAGTCCTATTATTCAACATATAGAGAACATTAAATTGTATTATCGTGTTATTCAATATACTGTTTGAAATATGCAAACGTGGTTAATGATTAAAAATTTTGTTGAACTTCAAATAAGTAAAGTCACGGTTCCGTTGCCGGTATAAACTGATGATTAATAAAAATTTGAATAAAAATTAATTCGTATAAATTATTACATTTATGTCTTATGAATTAATTATATATCTTTCCAATTTAAAAACGTTTGCTAATAACCTGTAATACTTAGCTGTGTAATTCTATTTGTTGGTTATTTCGTAATGAATTTTACAAGTAATTTTTTATATTTGTTATAATATACAAAAGTAATCGTGGATGATTTTTAATGTAGAAGGTTTATGTTTAATATAGTAGGACCCACCATAATTCTATAAAATGTAATATTCGCGAGGATAATACCAATTCAGGACTAAAATGAAAAGTTCCTGCAAAAGAAATTGGTACTTACATATTTTTTTAATTAAATTTCTTTATGCTGCATCATAAAATTTCAATTAACTTGTTGTTGAAATTGAAGACTATTATTGAAAGTAAGACTTTGGAGAAATAAAAATTAAGTAAAAAGATAAACGAAGAGAGTGTTTTCAAATTTTCGCGCACAAATTAAGTAGCTTTAGTTTACTGCGCCATCTATTGAAGAATGATTGAAACTGTTAACGAAATAGTTTGACTGTTTACCGTACAGGTGGCGCAGCTGTGTCTTTCTTTTCTCTGTCTCTTTTTATTGTCGGTAAAAATGTGCGAGTTGTTTGCGTGTTTCTCTGATAGATGGCAGGCCTCATCAAAGTCAGTTACCACCTTTGCTTACTTGTCGATAAATGTTTGTTACCAGTTTGAACACTTTTTGGAGAGATGGCACCATTAACGTTTTCAAAATGGTTTAAATATGCGGGAAATTTAAAAATGATTTTACATATTGCAAAAAGATAAATTGTATAATTATTGTATGTCACTTTAAGTTGCTAATACTTAACCGTATGTGTATGTACGCATATATTTATTGAACTACAACATATAAAAAAAAGTAAAGCATTAATTAAAAACAAAAAAGGTAAAATGGTATGATATGACATTCGTAAATTAATTTGAAAACTTTTATAGCTGTTATTTCTAGAATTTGAAGTTGTATCTATCTTTGGACTATTTAAAAATATGCATATAAAATTATGCGTATGCTATGGATGTCGAAAAATAATTTATTTTCGAAAATTGAATTTCTTTTTTTTTTAAGTAAAAACTGATCAACCTTCATATAAAACCTTTGTTGGTCGAATTTTTATATCTTAAACCTCTTACTGAAGAACAATCAAGTCGAAACTTCTATAATCCGAAATATGAGTTTTAGTCCATTAAATCAAGTGATTAGGTAATCTTTGGGAAATTTCTGCTACCTCAGTCTGGCATCACAGGCCCTGAAGCTTGGTGTGGTAGTGTTCGTAGATTTTGATGCGTATGAATAATTTTGATAGAACGTTTTATAATATATAAAACATTGCTCTTGATATATAATAATGGGTATGATAAATGAAAAACCTAGTCATGTTAATGCAGAATCGAAGGAAGCGCAAAAATCTGACAAACCATTGAAACCTTGTTGTGCTTGTCCTGAGTCGAAAAAAATAAGAGATGAGTGGTATGTATACATTTCAACATTAAATAAATAGTATTTTTATTTAAAATATGTTTGTATGAATCTAAAAAATGTAAATCTAACACAGACAACAGTTTTTTAATAGAATAAATAGATTTTCTCGTGCACATTAATACATAACCTTTTTTGTAAAATACTTGAAAGATTCAGTTGTTTCAAATTAAAAAACTTGTTATTTTTAGCATTATTACCAAGGGTGAAGAAAATTGCAGGGATTTAATAGAAGCACATAAAGCTTGTATGCGATCATTAGGATTTAACATATGAGCTATATATTATTTCAGAAATCATATAAGTAATGCTCAGGCTGTAAAAATTTAATTTCTATGATTTAGTATTTATTAAAGTGATTTTACTGTAATAAGTATTTATTTTACCAATAAATAGATTATTTCCTTTGTATGAAATATATTGTTTAAATTTATCCCTCCTTATACGTAATATGTGATATTTGATATTAAAATAAAAAGTATCACTTTTTCAATGGTATAAAACAGTCACACGTAAATTGGGAATTCTAACAAAGCATATATTTTAATTTGACATATGAATAATGTGATTTTTTTTTACACTTGCATAACAATTCCACTGCTTGATTTATCTGAACACTCAAAAATGTTAAACATATTCTTACCAACATATGGCAAAATTGAATACAATAATTATATCTTTGCTGTCAGTCATGATTATTGCATCTGGTCCTACTGAGCAGAAAGACAAATTTTCATTAAGTTAGTGCATCTCAGATAGATATGAAAACTATAAAAGAACAATACAAGCAATTTTTATATTTCTTACTGCAATGAACATCAAATCTATAAGTGAATTTAAAAATCTTTAACTATAATAAATAAATCTTGTGTGTATCATTGTAATTTGTAAGGTACAATAAGAATAATAATAGTAATAACAATAATAGTAATGCTGATGATTATAGTTATAATAATGAAAACAATGTAATTCTTTTAAATGTATAATATAAATAACAAGTTAATGGACTGTAGTGTCTTCCTTTTGGTTTTTTGTCACAGCATTGCATTTAACTTACAAGTTAAAGTATGAGTAGCCTTAAAGTAATTCAATAATTAAATAGAATATTTATAAGTAGTATGAAAGTAGTTGTACTTTATGTATGAGTGAGTGAACTGTAATACAACGAAGAGTGTGTGCAAGTATGTATATATGTATATAGATAAATGTACATATAATATATGGAAATATGTCAGTTTATTCTTGTAGACACTCCAAAAATTGCGTAAAAACAACGATAATAAAAATATATTACAGAATAATTTCTTTAATGGTATATAAAATTTATTATCGCAACGCGCACTGCGATATAATCGTTATTGGTACTTTTATTGATTAAAAATTGACAGTATGTTGACAACAATGTTTATTAAAAATGTAAAATACAGACGAAAAAAGATAAAACGCGGATAACGTTTTTTTTATGTTTCGATCACATGGAGTGTCTTCAAAAATACTTAGAATCGGTGATTAGCAATAAATCGATAACAGCATCACAGCTACGAAAGAGTCTTGTTTTTCAAGCTCTGCCATGGCTTTTTTCGCTGATGCAACCGATCGGCATAGGACGATTGATCGACTAAAAATTAGCACAGCCTGTTCGGTGCGACGAAAATTGAGCAGAACATTGTGAACAAGAAACGGCGATCGAATTAATTCTATCCTTTAGAGACATTGTGACTGTAACTTTCTTTCCCAACCACACATCCTAACGCATTACCTTCGGAGCTGATTTTAGTTTTAAAAAAATTAATACGCGCGATATACAGACACATTTTCTTTAGAAATTACAATTTTTATAGTTTTTGCGTCGATCAATTTCAGCTCCAAAATTCTTAACCACGACACAGGCTTAGACATACGTGATTTAAGGAGCCAGTCGACGTATGACGGCTAAAAAATGCAAGAATATATTGTTAAATAATAATTCTGCAACTACTATGGTGGAGCAAATCTCCTAATGATAAAACCTAGAACATTGCGGTCATGTAACTTTAAGGATGCTGGACAAAATTGGTTTGAGGCAGTCTATGGTCTTCCCAAAAGATTTGATTTCTTTTCGAGCCAGTAAATCTCACCTATCTTGTGGTACGCGAATCCAACGTAATACTTTGCTTTCCTGAAAATCATAAGCGATATTGTTACTGGTTCAATAACTTTCATAAGTTAAATATAAATCGGTTAAAAATATGGAAGAACTTACATGATACTCTAAGTCTGTTTCCATAATACCAGTAACAGCAACGACTTGATACTGCCTAGCTTTCATTGCTGCAATTGATTTCCGCACCAATCGCATTGCACCAAGTGCACTACTTGTACTATTAAACTGTGCCATTTGTGCTGGACTATGGCTTGGGTCGAGTACTAACATAGTTATTGAACCATCTCTTAATTGTTCTACTCCTATTATCGTTCTACTATGTCCTATCAATAATAAAAAATTCAATCTTTTTTTTCAATCTTATTTGCATTTTTTTTCATTACCTTGATGCTGTAAATAAAGTGGTGGTTTAAAATCATCGCACCGTTGGAAGTATTGCAAAACCCAATTAAACATTTCCGGATGTCCGCCGTCAGAATTAGTTGGTGTATAAAAATCTACCAGCTGACACCTGCAGTAAAAAAAATTTGTATATAATGTGATTCTGAAAATAAATAAAAGAAGCATTAAAAAAGAAACGAACTTTATTCTCAAACTAGACAATAATACGAATACTTCAGTGGGGCCAATCCATTTTCTAGTGTTCACCAATTTTCCTCCTAACTGTTCTGCTCCTTGAGTATCAAAATCTTGGGCCCAAGCCCATTCTATCATCTTCTGAAGTCTAGAGACTGATGGTATAGAACTTCGTAGCGGATTCTTAGTAGAACTACCGCCACCCAAACCAGAATTCCACGCTTTATAGATTAACTCATTGTACCCTGTATGTTGTAAAAGTGATGAAATTATCATTTGCAAATTTCTATAACCACATCCCCATCCTTTATCTCCATAAGTGGTAGCATAATAATCTACAGTAGAACACATCCAGGTGCTCAATACATTACTACATGCTTGACTGACAGCTCGTATCTTGGGAACTAAGCCTATGAAAAAATGATAAAGGAATAAGAAACATTTTTATTATTACGAATAAATATTTTTGAAACAAAAATCATTACCGCGTGTACAAGAACTGCCGTCATCGATACCACTGCTTTCCGCTACTCTGAGTTCGGTTTGTCTTTCATAATAATCAGCAATCGTCATTTCCCCCGAATATACAGCCCGCTGCATATTAGTGACGCTTTGTTCTCTAAAATTTCCCTGATTGTCCATCCCATATTGCGCCCTTAACATCTCGAATTCTCGCTGTTCGCGTAATTTTCTAAGTTCCTTTTCAAGTCTTTCCATATCCTTTGCTAACATTCTATCGGTAGACAAGTCTGGAGTTATAGGTGATGGAGTGCACTTTTTACTGAAATGCTCTTCAATATGTGCAGTTAATTCATCGCTGCTTTTAAATGAAGTACTAAAACAAACTGGACATGCAGGTGTGTCACCACCATTGGTTGCTTGAGCAGCTTGAGAGGCTGCACCATTTGCCGGACTGTATAGAAAAAACAGGATATATAACATGATTGGTTGCAAAAAATGTATTCTAAGCAAATTCAATTTTACCTCAAAATGTCTTTGTGTTCTATGTTGACATGCAATTCAAGATCAGAAGAATTTGGAAAAGATGTGATGCACAAAGGGCAGTTGAAGACACCATCTCGTGATGGTGGAGATTCAGGTGGAAAGGACGGCGAAGTGAGATCAAAGTGTTGTCTGTTGATATGCTCTTCTAGCCTTAATGGACTATCAGAACTATAGGGACACATAGGACACTCTTGAACTGGAAGTTTCGGTGTAGCATGAGAACGTAGCTGCAAATTTAGGCCTGAACGCAATGGAGATCCATGACCAGCTGCACCTTCTATAACTAAAATGATACTTTGTTCATTTTTATACTCTTACCTTTAGTATTGTTGTTTCATTAATTTGATAATACCATTATTAACATTCCCAATGTTATTATTGTTATTATTGTTATTCACATTAGAACTAGGAATCTGTGGCTCCGGTTTTGGTATATCTTGTTGTTGCTTAGCACGTGGACTAAATGAACTACTCCAACCATTTTGAAGAAGAGGAGGACTTGGAGACATGGTTGGAGAAGGACATGGACCACGGCATTCATCATGTCTCCTATCATCCATCAATGAATCATCATCGATAAATGCCATCATGTCATTCTCTGGAGTACTGTAACAATTAACATGAAATTATTATTGATTTACATTAACATGACAATATATGAATGAAAAAATATTTAATACTTTTCATAACCAAGGTCAAATGCAAATTCTGCTTTCCTTTTACGTTTCCTTATCATGATTTCACATAATTAATTTTTGCTCATCTATATAATAATTAAACACTTCATAACTACTAGTGCAATGGTAAAAAATAGGTGTAAACATTAGTAATATTCATCCGAAACTATCAATATAAAATATATTTTAAAACGGTTCAATAACTTTTGTTCTAGAACCGAGTCTGCGATAAATTAATTAAGTAATAACTTTATCCATCAAAAAAACATTAAAGAAACAACATCTTAGATTACAAGATTCACAAACTTTCTAAAGTATGTATGTATATATGAGCGACATCTAAGATCCGTCTTTGCCGCCATTTTCCTTACGATCAAAATGATTTAAATAACTCATGATGCAGGTAAACTACATTTATAAAAAAATATGATACGAAAACCAGATTAATCATTGCAATAAATATACCTCGGTGTTAAGTAATCAAGATGAGCACTGTTAACATGGGATAACATTTCTGTTGGCGAAATTTCCCCTAAGTCACAAAAGGGACAATTTGCAGCCCCTTGAAGATGGTAGAAAACCATGTGGGATCTCATTTCCTCATCGTTGAAACCTTCCAGGCCGCAAATCTCGCACGTGTAATTCATTTCCGGTGCTTTACTGGCCGCCATTTTTATTATATGCGATCACCACTTTATGACCTATAATATAAAAATAAAAATGTAAATTATCGCATTTATCGCTTGCACTTGTACAAGATTACGATCAACGTACAGTCAAAAACATCTATACCAAGATCTTATCGAACAAACGCGTCGAATTGGAAATCGGCATACAAACGATTCGACTAACTAAACCAATCGTCGAAAATTGCATTTTCATTCGAATACCGCATCAAGTGACGTTCCTCGACGAAAAAATGGCAACAAGATTGCTTCAAGACCAACTCAACTTACGGCGGTGCATCGAGAACTCACCGTCCAGCATTTTCCTCGGAGAATCGATAATTGAATTCAGGGTCGCATACAAGTGTCCGCGATTGCACCGTGGTTACCCGTTAGGTTTCCCATCAACCGTGTATCATCGCGAACGGTGCACTCGCGACGCACGAAAATATGCACCGTATCACGAGGGAAATGCACAACGACCCGTGTCTTCGATCGGACGCATCCTGTTTCCTGATTTACAACCGTGAGCCCTCGCACTTCATTCGTGATGCAACGGTTTCCGCAAATGGAAGACGTTCCAGCACAATGAAATGCGGCTATGCGCTCGTGGTTCTTCAAGGTGTACGAGGAAATGCAATGCAACCTCTCTCACCTCCGCTCTTCTCTGTCACCCGTGTCCGTCTCGTCACCGCGGTCGCGTGACAATCAATGCATTTCCGTAGCCGGCGTGCATCTCATAATTATTTTGCTCCTCGAACAAGGGAGCTTCGATCGGAGAACCGCAGCAGCGATGGCGACGACGACGACGACGACGACGACGAGGTGATGGAGAATCAAAGGGTGAAGAGGGGTTGCACTTTCAATGTCATTTTTCACGGCACGAGCAGGAGAGGTCGCGGTATCTTTGAACTCGCTCGCTCCCTAGGAAACTAGGCCAGCCAGAGTGAATCGCGGAAGGAACGAGTACACGTTAGGTTGCTGGGTTGGGTTGACCCATTTAGGGTCGCGGTTAACGCGTGCACTCTTGCACTCTTGCGATTCGAACAGCTCCACGGTAACATCCAATAACCCGTGACACTCACCGTGAATTAATCGGTTCTATTCCAAGGTACGGCCAGGTTTTGCAACCTCCTTGGACGCTTTTTTCGACTTCCGTTAATATACACGCACAGCCAGGCGTCCGTGCAGGCCGCAGTGCCTAACACGGCGCCCAGTTTGCCTCCATATGACAGCGCCAATCCACCCCGACACTTTCACGGAAAGAGTTTCTCGTTCCGCCACCCCACCGCGTCAGTCATACACCACTCTCTCGCCTCGCTGGCGGGTTGCGCTCCTACAAGGGGCCTTGACGGAGGCGCCACCCTCGCAACCCTCTTTGCACGCGGTCGGTAAAAGTTTTGGAAACACTGCGAATAATTTTTGTACGATACCTACTATAAAAATTAATTACTAATTTCATCGAGTTTCATTTTTCGGAATATGTTTAATCTATTTTTAAGCGTTAGCTCGATAAAAAATTAAATTAAATATTAGATAAAAACATTTTACCGTATACCCTTTTAATAATTCGTTAGTTTACTTTATCGACACTTTAGTTATAAAATAGTAGGTAAAGAATTCAGAGATCTATAATAAAATCGTATAAAAAGGAGTATTTTCTTTTGCATAAGTTTTTGACGCCAGTTTAAAATCAGCAGATATTTTTAAATCAATATTTAAATTATGTTTCTATCCCGCATATACATATATCAGGTTACGATGACAATGCACTCAATGGAGAGACGTTTAACGCGCAGAATCGAGATTATTTGAATCTTATTTATAATATGCTTCCGGGTTATTGAGACTGCCGTTACCAGCTCGATGGCTTTGCAAATAGTGTTTCGTGAGGCCTATCGAGAAATCGCGACCGTTCGAATCGAGGCTATCGGCGATCTCAAACACCAGCCTAGAGAGACCTATCATCGCAGCGAATTAACTTTAATAGCCGAGAAATAACTAAAATCATCCGCGTTTTTATCGATGTCCCTGGGGCCAATCGTCGCGCTGACCTTTCGAAGCGGGACAATTTCTTTAGGCATGACTTCGTGGAAATTCTCTAACACCTCATTTCGCGAAGCACAGTTATCGACGCCTCGCTGCGTTCCAATTTCTCTCATTGTATTCCTATTGTCCCTGTACGACGAAGTTTTCCATAATGACAAGTCGGCGAGCATCGAAAGAATGGACACGGTGTATTATCCAAATTGCAAAACACGAAAGTTCATCTAGCACGAGCCCTTCCGCTTCAAAGTGCATGAACTTTGTTGATTCGTCTACTCTAATCAAACGCTATTAATATCACTCGTATTATAAGAGAAAGTTCCTGTGATACATTATTGAATTACGCTTACAGCCTAAGTATAAACTGTAGAACATTAATTATTGTTCCCTTATTGATTCGTAGCCGTGGTTAATGCTCTCTATTGAACTTCCGTGTTCGCAAGCAATGCATCCACTGTCATAACTCATACTCGAAGGCACAGAGAAAGGAATGCGTTACAACACTTTTACGCTTGTAAAACTGGTAAGCGGAGGAAAGATCGAAAACTATGTTACGCAGGCGGAATGGGCCTCGCGTTGCTCGTACTATAATGAAACCGATGGATGGCGGTGGTTTAGACATTGCGAATTCTGATCGTGGTTAATGCATTCCACCGGCGCAACCCGTGAAACGTGCGACAAATTTGCGCGAGAAGCTCGATTTCTCACGATTGCTGCGCCAGTCGTAGGGTTAGCCACCGCGTTGGCCCTCAATTTCTGTCGTCGTACGATGCTGGTTCATTGACATGCAGCCGACGATTGACGGAGGATGCAATGTTCACAGAACTATTTGGTCTTTCCCCTTGGTCGCGCGCTCGCTCCGTCCCTCCTCCTTTTTCCTTTCGCTCGTTCGAAGGGTGCGTGAGTCAAATACTTGAAGCGTGCATGCACGGAAAGTAAATCGCCGGCAAATTTATTTCACCGGCTACAGGCACCTTTCTTTTCCCTCGATTTTCCGTGACGATCGACTTGATCCACTGGCTGGGATCGATCGAGCTGGAGAACAAAACGAACCGCGGTAAATTGGAAAATTGTAATCGATGTCGTGTCGTCGTGTTGAAAATCGTTGCAAAAATTACAGAAGATCGTGAGATTACCCGGGAAATCAGGATTCATAGTCTTACTCCAGCGTTCCAATAGGCACGCACACGATGCCGTCCAATTAAACGATGCTCTCCGCTGGATATAATTAATAACCATTGCGACTACTTAAGTGAGTTAAGCGGAGCCGAGCGAAGTCCGTGTTGCAAAAACGTTTCTGGCACGATCTCGTGCGTTGATAGAAAACGTCGAGGATGGTCGTCGTTCTGACACGTCTGAAAGAAAAAGAGAAGGAGCTGAGATACAACAACAGGCTAGATGAGGAGCACCTCTATCGTTTGCAATTACTATTACCCAACGTGCCACGGGAATTTATAATTGTTACACATTAATCGCGGGGCTGCCAATTATTTCCACAACGTGGTAACGATTTAAAATGCCAATTGTAGCTCATTAGGCGCGATCGAATATCCTCCGGCCGTAGCCAGTGATTCGAGTTCGAGCAACTGCAAGACGAGGGAATTTTACGGTGCGTTTCATGCCAGCGAATGTCTTTGTTAATGGCAGAGTCGCTACTACGACCGGCTCGCAAGCATTCGTGGACGATAACGTTGTTGTAACGCTGAAAATGAGCGTCGACTCAACATTTTACTCGATTTAATTCCTTTCTCGTCGATTAAGGGTTAAGCTTTGCTTACTTTCGCGATAACTTGTTTTAATCCATTGCGGATTGGTTCGATTTTCCGAATCCTACGAATATCTGATGAAGATCTACGACTCCGCGGAACATAGTTTGAGAAACGATAAATTGGAGGAAACATTCCGTTTAACAATAAGACGAATTCCGTCGTTCCTTGCTCGTTTTACTTCTGAACGTCGCAGGCGAGCCCCGTGACGCCGTCAGCCGTTCATTTTATAAATTAGTCGTCGAATGTAGCGTGTTACATTAATAATGGTCTTTATGGTGTACAAAGTGGTGACGCTGCGCCCATAAACCGGTACACATTTTGCGGGCCTCGCGAGGCATTTATCCCCGTTCAACCGTTGGAACTGGTTTTCCATCCACCGGTCTTTTTCTACCCGGTCTGTCGGCCACGAATTTCCCCCACGACAGCGGAGCTTTCGCGTTTTCCCTTCAAGGCCACGCCAGAGAATCCCTATGTCCGCCGATTGTAATTACACTATAGTATATGTGCGAGTCGTATGATTACCGACGATAAAATTGTTATCGCAAATAACGGTCGCCGCGTCGGGTGTGCACGTCCACGACGATGAAATAACAAGCCTGCTCTAGAGGGAGGCATCTAACCAGCGGAAGAGAGCGGATGAAGATGCAAAGGAAGAGAAGAGACCGGAGGAGGAACAACAATCCGTCCGCGGCCTACGTGCGGATCCAAACAGATTTATCGGCGGAATAAATTAATAAATTACTCGACCATCCAGTCGATTGACTTCGCGAGGGGTTTCAGCGCAACCTACCCCGTAGCCATGGAACTTGGGAATTTTGCAGAGGAATTTCACAGAGAAATATCGTAACGGAACCACAGAAAGCGGTATTGAATTTTTGATTTCAAAATTGCCAGAAATATGAAAGCGAAAGATTAAAAGATCGTTATTTTTCTAAATTAAATCATAGTCTATTAAAGATTGCGCTTATGTAGTGGAACGTCGATTATTAAAATTAATTAGAAAAGCAAATATTTTCAGGTGATCGAATTTTCAGATAATAGATTTAACAAGGAAACGCTAAAAATTTATAATTGTCGATTTTTATGATATTCCAGTACATGGTACATGGTATTAGGGAAGATTTGATGCGTATATTTTTTCAATACATTGATTTTAAGCGACGCGCGATAATCGACGTTCTATTGTAACAGAATGAACGATATCCGTGTCCCAACGATGGTTGACGACGATCATACACTCATTCGCAATAGGTCTTAATCATTATCAAACGAAGTACAAACGCGGGTTATCAGTTTACCCGGCGCAGGAATGCAGCTTTCTAACCCTTGGGCCGAACTCGGCTCCGACCGTGGCTCCTTCAAATTTATGGCTTTCGATGAGACCTCGCCACGAAGCGCAGTCATCGTTCAGCTGATCTATTCGAAGGCAGATAAGAAAATTGACCGATGACTAACAGCACCCTCCATTTATGCACACAATTTTACCACCTCGTATCCCTCTTAGCTTCTTGTTAAGCTGAAACACGAATACATTATATGTAATTTCATATCTTATATGTAACCTGGTCAGCATGTCCACTTCGTGCACTTTACATATGCTAATGTTAATGTTATGCATCGTGCAAATTAATGTGAACGCCCGTGATTACTCGAAACCCTTATACGTCGTCGTATTGTGGTGCATAGACTTAATAACGTCAAAGAAGGACACCATTTTTTATCCCATAACATGGCACAATTTACTTCTACTTAACCCTCTTAATTTTTATATCCAGTATACTCGTCACCGCTTAAAGATGATTAAGCGTACAAGTTCACGCTTACAAGATTAAATAAAACGCTTAAAGGGTTAACAATGATTTTATGACCAACAAAGTATCATAATTTCCAGCAGAATAAAATAGATTAAACGTTCACACCAATTTGCACGATATCGCACCACGTGAAAGTACCAAAAACCTTGCACGGTAACCAGGCTGCTGTTAATTGATACTAGGCGCGGAACTCCGCCGGAAAATATGCAACTGCAGCGTCGAACAGTCTAGAGGAGAGACAGAGCACAGAGTCATGGGACAAGAACAGACGAAGAAGCAAAAAAAAAAAAACTGCATACATACCAAGAATCGTGTGGGTACAGCTCGAAGATGTCACAATAGCAGTTGCACTGCGTGACAACGCGCCACGCGTCTTTTCCCTCCTCCCACACGCAATCCATCCCTCCTTATCTTCCTCTCTCGGGCCTGTCCTCCCCCTCCCCTCAGCCTCACGCTCTCTCCTCGTTCCTCTCAGTCGCCTCACGATGTCCGGCCTCTCTCTTTCTTCCTCTCACCCACTCGGCCGGAGCAAAAAGCTTACTTCGGAGGCCCGAGGCCGCAAGTGCCACGAAAAGCTCAGTCGCTCGCGGGCCGCGCTCCAGTGCACCTCGTTTTGTGCACGCGGGTCCGCTTTTCGCATGTCGACATGCCAACCTCTGTTAACGCAGGCCCGTAAGTTTCGCGCGCTCGTTTAACGTGTGTTGAGGATGCACCGATGGGACCAGTAGGCATGGACCCGAGGATCCGGCCGCGGTTCACCGGAAACGCATGGTGTGCGACGATGCTGTTCACCGCTTCGCTGGTGACGATGCTCGTGGTCGTCGTCGTCGCTAATCCTTTCCTTGACACTGCCCAAGGTAACGTTTCTTTCCTGTAAAAAGCACATTTGTATACATATTTATCGACAAGTGCACATGTAAAAAGAAGACTACGCCATCGCAATATGTATCTATGGTGTTTATTGTTTCTTGGATTTTTGACGCGCGTAATGTTTGGACTGCGATTTTTAGGCAAATTCATGGTTTTATAAATCGCTTACAAGTAGAGAAATTGCACATGAATAGAGATCTGTTTCACTTTTTCAACTGCAATGATGTATACTATACTTAGTCTATTATCTAGTGTATTTTTGCATATTGTGTACATTCTACACTTTCTCGAGCACAGAAGTTTTCTATAAATGCATAAAAATCCGCAGTATCACTTACTTGCCTGGCTCGAGTTAGGTTCGACAGTATAAAGGGATTTTAAGATAAATTTCCTACGAACGCGTGTGTATGACTCGCTTGTCCACCGATTGAATGAAAAAGCGGAAACAAAAGCACGTGTTTCATTCATTCGACGCACAAGCGACGCAGACACGAGCGCCTGTAGGAAATCCCGCTTTTACATCGCTGTCACATTTTTGCGACCGTCGTTTTATCAAGGTTCAACCACCGGATAATTGCGAACGGAAACGAATAAAGGGAAGGCGTTTTGGTTTGTCTGCCGCCAAACCGCGATTACTTTTAAAACAGCCGATGTCAACTGGTTATTTTCGCTAAAACACACAAGTTCAGCGAACCGTGCGTGTCCCTTTGTCATCGTGCTGCTCTGTGCAAGATATCGACAACAACTTCTCTTCTGGCCACATGTGCGGCTACCGCCACCCCTCCCTCTACACCCCCTCCTGTCTCTCTTTCCGCGTTAATTCTCCACGCTTTTGTCAGCGTTTACTTTTTTCCAGCCTCTTCCGCTGTTCGATTCACGCGGCGGCGCTCTTAATGCTCTCCCTTCTTCGACTGCGTTATCGTTGCACTCCAAAAGAAGCGGGACGGGGCTTCTTTATCGAGTTTCCGCGGCTAAGTACGCTCTTAAGTGTCTCAAATGGAAACTTTGCCTTGTTTCTCACGGGGCCCACGTGACGAGAAGCCACCGCGTGTCCTACTCTTCCGGGTGTTTTAGCCGCCACTGCATACCTTTGAAATATTTAAATGAACGAGCGAATAAGAATGAAGGGATGACAAAAAAGAAATTAATCCTCGCGTGACAGATGAGGGGTCATTTTGACCTTGGTACCAAAATCATCGTACACGTTAACCATTTGCACTCGTGAGGTGACTCGTAGTCATCCAATAGTGCTAACTTCAAAGATTGTCAAGTCTAAAATATTTAATAACATTTACTCATATTGAATTTCATTTGGTTTAATTAAGCAGTATACTAAAATGTACTTATAAAACTATTTAACCCTTTGAGTTTGAAAATTTGTAAAATTATCATTTGGTGACTGACAGTCACCTTTGGAGTGCAAAGGGTTAATAAAATATTAGGTCACGTGCATTTGTCTTTCGAGGGTTGATAATTAGAAAAATTTAGCGATACATACTCATGGTCCACGTTTCGTCACCAAGTCTGCTGATCTTTAATCCGTCTCACTTTCTGCCTTCCTTTCTGTTTCTCTGACTCAAAATTTACATGATGCACGTGCGTGTGAACGAGGTGTCGCTAACGGTCCTTCGCCTCTGCCTCTCTTCAGCTCAGCTCGGACACGGGCCTTGTACAACAAGAGGAACGAGAGCTATACCGAGCAGAGAGCCATTGGCAGTCGCATATTCTCGTATACGTGCATATATTCGCGCAACTGAGTCAGTCGAAGGTGATAACGCGTTGCGTACGTTTCTCCGATCGTCTCACCTTCTCCTCCGTACTCCCATTTCCTCTGTTCACTTGTTGCCTTGGTTGATTCACTGGTACGGAAATAAGAAATTGATTGGCTGATTAGTATAGTCTTTACACGTTCGCTTCCTCTAATTCAGTTATTAAAATAAAACATGCTCGTCGATTCAATAACACGTGTACTCGTTAATATCACCGTGTGTCGAACATCGGGTATCGTTATCAGTGAAATGCATTCATTAATAAAAATTATGCGCGTTCAATTTACATCTTCGTAGCTCTCTTCGCGACATACTATTTTGTACCGCTATAAAAATCAACGCATTATACGATGAATTGAAACGCCGTTGCTAATCAGCGATCGTATTCGCGCCACGTGTCGATGGAATGCAATAGACAAGGTTTCTCTTACATGTTACCAAGGTTCTGCGGCACTTGCTAGACGTGCACGCGAACAGAATAATTTCATGCTAATTGATATCTCATAAATCCCCATAAACCTACTTTTTAGCTTAAACGATCTCTCTCTAGCCCTGTCTGTCCAATGAGACGTGCTCGTTTCGAGCTCTACCCGAGAACGTATCGTAACGCACCAACTAGCTACGATATTTATGCCGTACAATGCTAATGCGCTAGACAAGCTGTACCTATCGGTTTTATCGGCGATCGAAAGCAGTCGTTTCGGTAGAACGGGCGTTTATTCCGATACACGGAGTCTCGTGGTTCAACTCGACCGCTTATCTCTGTCAACGATACACACACACACACGTAGACAAGGCTTGCCAGCCGTAACTGTGTGCCTTCCGATAAATCATGGATAAGCTCCGTTTCGTTCGACCCTTCTCTAGGTAGTCGCGATAAAGCATCGTTAAGGTGTCGTTCGATCGCAATAATTTCAGTCCGCGAATGCGCCATCGGCGAAACATCATTAAGTAATACGCATCTGACTGACGCGAGTAACGATTGGGATACGGACGTTGACACGTTTACAGAAAATTTAACACTTAGTCAACCGAATGGAGAGATCTCCCATTCTTTCCTCTGCCATTGATTCTATTTACTTTTGCTATTGGTTAGTCTTCAACTAGTGTTGTTCACAGTTTGTCAAAAGCTTCCAAAGTACAATTCCTAATAAATTCAATACCAGTTCAAGGCTAATTAATAATAAATGTAAATAGAATGTCACCGACACGTGTACAGATAACGTAGAGATGAAATGTAGTTATAAATATACGCGTGAACATCCGCGCAGTGACAAACAGAAAAGCAAGAAGAGGTGGAAAACCAGAAATGGAACGTTGTCCCGTGGCAGAGATTTACTTTTGACCTCGCTGATACGCGAAACCATCCAGCTGGATCATAGTAATTTTAACGCATGCGCCAACGTAAATCCTTTCTATGCAATTTCGCCTGTCTTTCAGCTGGAAATTGGAACGCGACGGGTTGCGCAACTGATTTATGGCAACATTTCGAATACATCGATGGGGAGATTGATCTTATTAATTAATCGCCTCAACTTGGCTGCTCGGTCATTGAACGAATGGCACGTGTTAATAATCGACGAAACCTTTTCTTGACTGGCTCTTCGTTAATCCTTCTTCTTTATATCGAACGCGCATAGAGTACGTCAAATCCGTTGGATACTATTAAAATTTATTAAAAATACTATTAAAAACAATAATTAAACGGCTCAACGTTTGATGAAAATCCAGAAGAAAATATGACAGCATATATGCCTACCTTGACCAACGATTAACATTTTTAAATTAACTTTATTCTCCGGTCTTTTATGAGCAGTCGAAGGATTTCGTTCGATCCGACTCGTTTCCTCGTAAAACGCAAGATCTTCATTCGGTCGCGTCGTTTAGCGAGGCAATGATAATAACAATTAAATCAATTTGCATAAAACCGCAAAGAAGATGGTAATGATAGGAGGAACGTTGTTCGAAGAATCTTCAATTCCTGTCGTGAGAATTTTTCAACCTTTTCACAGCATAATAAAATGGCATCGAATACAGCAGCAGTACCTTGAAGCATAATTAAATTATCATTGTAAAAATTTGTTTCGCATACGGTTTAGCAACGGTATGAAAATAAGTAATAAATGTACGTTTAAAAAATTGATATAAAAATGGTAGTACAGTCGCAACGCTTTAAGAGATATTTTACACGAATCTTTCTCGCGTTATACCGTGAAAAGGTTAAACAAAAAGATGGGAAGCGACCACACCGGCTTGGACACCCGTGCGACGGATCTCCTTACATGCTTCCCCAAACACCGTCCGCAATTAGACGGACATTCGGAGCTTCCTGAAGGATTTACGTCGATCCTCTCTCTGTTACGGCCCAGAGATCCCGGGGGAATGATTTCTTTGGACCGGTTGTCGCGAAACGCGTTGCTGTCGAAAAAAAGAAAAGATACAACACGCTGGAACGAAGGGGTTAAAGGAGAACGCGACTTCCAATCGGCGGCAGGGCCCTGACACGGTCGACCATCCGCGTGCACAAGCATACTCTGCCTTTCGATACATGTTCGTTTCGTGTTTGCCAAGAGAAGCAGAGAGAGAGAGAAAGAGAGAGGGGAAGAAAGTGGAGAGATAAATAAACACATAAAACCCCTGTGACAGCTTCACGCCGGATAAAAACATGCCGAGAGACACGTATCTCGATTCCCTCCTTCTTATCTCTCCTCTCTTTCTCTTTCTCGCTCTCTCTCTCGCTACTCTCTGATCTCATGTCTCTCTCCACCGACCTTTTATTCGATCGGTTCTCTCTTCCCCCCCTCTCTCTCTCTCTTCCTCTCTTTCTCTCTGTTATTCGACCATCAGCAGTACATTCTCCGCAAAACGTATCTCTCTCGGTGCAGTGATCGCTTGCAAGTTTGACGACTGTATTAATTAGACGTAGTACAGTATCGTTCCACGGCTTCCTTCCTCCCTTTCACGTGTCCAGCGCACTATGTAATTATGTTCTCGGTCAGCTACCGTTGCGAGCACCTCTTTTTGCCCGGTTAGACGACGAAAAATTCTTGACCGTCCGCGTGTTGTCCAGCGTGGTGTGACGAAAGCTGCCCGGATCAGCGCAGATAAGCGTTGTGATGTAACGAGGTATCAGTCACGAGCATCCTGAATGGAAACGAAAATGTGGATGAGTCGTACGAACGAAAGCCGGGGTATTTAATTAGATCAGCAGGTTGGGCGAACCATGAATGGCCGTTGATCAATTGGCTTTCGAGGACCCTACAGAAGGACTTGTGGCCACTACAGTTGAATAGAAGCGCGTTCTTTGATTCGGTATCGTTTAGGAAGTACGTGTGATATAAAAATGGAAACGATAAAATGCTAAATCATGTTTCGCAGTGATTACAAAAAGTATTCGTATGTCGTATTACCAGGAAATTCGCTAAATTTTGGAATTCTGATTTCAATGAAAGTTTATGCGTATATAGAACACAATTGGTTATAAATAGAGCAATTTCTTATTTGAAAGGTTTTGCTTTGTCTCACGCTATTACAATACTGTTACAAATTTGTATTTAAAAGATGAAAAAAAGCACTGAAATTTTCGACATGATCTCACCTCGTTAAAATAGCACTTCCTTCGATAAAAGAAAATTTTAACCAACGCAAAGTTTTATTAAAAAGTTTTCGTTAAAATCAGGACTTTAGGATTAAATGAATCTGTTTGTAATACAGCGCACAAATACTTTTTGAAACAACTGTGCGTTAGTTATCGTTTTGAATCTCGAAGAGTCGGTGCACGTGGACCGTATGCAAATTCGTGGGAGGTTTTCCGACTTCCTGGCTTATCTTCCATCTGGTGGAAGGATTATTATCGCCGGGCGTGGGAGAATCGTGCGAGTTTTACGAGTGCAACGAGTGGATGTCACCATTCGCGCACGATATGGCAATGGAAGGCGCAGCTGCGAGAGCAGTCACGGCCCTTTTATATGCAACTACACTGCACTCTCACCCACACGCACAATACGTGTGGCATACGTTAAGAAATTGATGTTGACACATTCCTTCCAATTGTCGATACGACGGAATCGTCTCTCGTTCTTTAAAGACGTTCCAACGTTCAGCTCTGCTGTACTCCTCAGGTCTGTGGGAACACATAATTTTACCCCACCACAGCTTCACAATGAACAATTTCCCTCCACCTACGATAATAATTTGACTAAGGATATTTTATGCATCTACGTGAAATTCGAGTGCCCTGGAAACCATAGAATATACATAATTCATGAAAGAGTGCAAAAATATTCAAGATTAAACGCGAGTTACCAAAATTTAGAGGATCAAATGAATCTCTACTTAAAACTCCATTCCTTTATTTCCCCTTATAAAGATTTGAATTTGCATAAAAATCCGCAGTCCAATAATAATATTGATAACAATAGCAATAATGTTACTCAGAGATATTAAAATAATATTAATATAATAAGTCTTGTGATATTGCTAAAATGTCACAATTTCATTCTATCAGTCTACTATGACCCAAATGATACAAACAAGAACAGCAAAGCGAGAACAGCATGGGTTAAAGAAAGGAGTGATTTATCACCAACCGAAAAACCACAAACATCTACAAAGACAGAGGGCTGGCGGAGATCTCAAAGAGCATCGAAAGTGCACAGACCTAAATTTACCTGAAAAACTCTTGAGCCGCATTTAACGCGCCGCGTTCAAAGAGACACAGAGGTCTTGGCCGTTCCGTTTCATGCCGGTGGATAAAATTAAGGGGGACTTCGCAGCTTAGATCGGTGTAGAAGTCGAACGGCCGCGAACGACGTCGGCTATTTTTGTGTCGTCCACGAGAGAAGCCACAAACCCGTTACGATTTCGGGCGACGCACTTGCCACGGCGAATTTCACAACTCTCTCGACTTGGTTGGCGACATCAAAGACGATTTTCCTGCCACGCTTTCAGTCTTTTCAAACAGACAGCCGATTCTATAATTACAGTAGCCTACAAAAGTTTAAGACGAGAGGATAATGCAAAACCTAGTTTTATAATATGCAAATGTTGTTAATTAATTAATTAATTAATTTGTTTTCTTTGACCCGTTGGTCTTAAATTTTTGTCCACTACTGTATCTAAAGATTAAAACTATAATGGTATCTGAATAGTTTTATTTTTTCCGGCACCATGATTGCATCGTGACATTTCAGAAATGAAAGAAAAAGGAAAAAAGATTACCAGGTCTCTCTTGAAATCGATCGGTCGACAAGCCAGCTGGTATTTGTCCAAAAACACAGGACCTTCCTATTTCCTACTGCTGCAGCTGTATAAACCTTCGTTCGATAAAAGCGAATTACTCTAAAAATGAAAGAAAAAAGAAAACAATGCGAACATAAAGATTGTGTGACGGTGAAATTAAAATAGAACGGACCGACTGAACTCGCGATGAGAGCATAAGATATACGAGGCGAGTCACGCAGAGAAACACGCCAGTTGCAATTTGTGTCCGACTGGTATCTATTAACTTAATTGTAACACGCTTCGAACCCTCTTGTCTCCGGCCTCCTCTCCGTGCCTCGTGTGCATCGTTTATTGTGCTCGGCATTCACGATTTCGGTCCCCGTTCAAAAGCCAGTTTGACTGGGCCCGCATATTATGCCTGTAAAGTCGTAAAAGATCACTTACGGGGGACTGCCGAGACGGGAATATAACGCGACCGCGTGTTTACGTTCCCACCGTGAGATCGTTTAATAAAAATAATATCCTCCTCACGGAAACGACAGGGAAACACCCGAATATAATTTTGTCTACCGCAACGATCGAGATGCGCCGATGGAAAAACGATCTTTGTCGCTAAAAAGCTTGCAGGGGACTCGCTCGTAATCATTCGTTACCAATTTTATGACCTATTTCCTTCGAAACCACGTGGCTACCCTCTTCTTTCAATTTTGTGGGACTCATTGCACAAACTAAATTAATTTGATGAAGTATGAAATTTTCTTTCAAATCACGTGGCTACTTTTGTTCAATTTTGTGGGACTCGTTGCACTAACTAAATTAATTTTACGAAGTATAAAATTTTCTTTAAAACCACGTGGCTACTTTTGTTCAATTTTGTGGGACTCGTTGCACTAACTAAATTAATTTTATGAAGTATAAAATTTTCTTTAAAACCACGTGGCTACTTTCATTCAATTTTGTAGGATTTTTGTACTAACTGATTTAATTGTACCGAGTATAAAATTTCCTAACAAAATAGAAAGAAAATCAAATGGTAGTATAGAAGTGGTTTAAAAAGTAATAATTGACCCGCCAGTCCCCTGAAGAAGTAACTAAAGAAGAAGTAAGAAAACATGCGGGATACTAAAGCTGCCGGTGATCTTTAGCACTTTCAGTAATTGTCCAATTCCTCTTTCACGATGAAAGAAAGAACTTCGAAGGTCCCCCCGATTTCGACGTGTCTCGCGTACCCTCATCCGGTACCACAAAAGCGGATCCTTTCTCTGTCTGGCTGATGTAACACAGGACACGCGTCTGTTTCGTGTCTCTAGGGAAAAGCGGAGGAGAAAGGATCGGCTCCGCAATATGCGCCCCGTCTACGGATCCTCTTCATTGCCATATGTTTTCGCGTGCACCGAAAAGGTCTCTGACTCGTGTCTATGCTTTTATTTGTTCCAGAGATGTCCTGCTGTTCTCTGGCTGCCGGATCTTGTCGCAGTGTCTGCTCCAAGGTATGGTTTTCCTGGGAACTCTGAATACCTATAACGCTGACGTTTCGCAATTGAACACATGGTGGCACTCGAGTTTTGTTAAGCAGGACAAGCTCTTTAGATGGATCGTATTTAATGCTTACCAGGACCGTGTTCTGTCCCATCGAAGAATTTATGCGATCCGCTCAAAGATGGAATGATAACGGGACGGTTCCGATGAGAGGAAAAACGTAGGATAGGAAAACATTTTGAATCACTTTCCAAGTTGTACCTACAACAAATCCTTCGATAATTCTGATGTCACTAATAATTGCACTAATAATTTGTTAAAGTCGACATCAATACCTCTGACTATTGACAATAGTATTCTTTACCCGATCAAATTTTTGATCGCAAAGCTTACTAAAGTCACACAATTGAATTACATTCCTTCATTAATTCTTGCGTTTTTCGTAACCTCCTGCACAGTAATTTCCCCCCTTGACAACAATTTTGCCACGTTACCGTTCCACGTCCCAGTCGCCGGTATAAATCGACCATAACCCGTCGCTCCGTGGTGTCTATTAATTATACGCGCGAAAGATCCCCGTGGGAATGTCAAAAAGACAATTTCGAGGGGTATAATTTCACCGGACGAATGCGATATCGCTGACCGCGGCTGATAAATATCGGTGGCCCGACCCCGGGACGATAAAGGGTACAAAATATGCCGTGTCCACGGATATATTAGGATCTCTCGGGAATAAAAAGGAAAGCGCGCGCGCGCGCTCGCGCGTCCACGATGAAAAGGTGAAAGGAGGAGGAAGCGCGGCGGTGGTTTTTCGACAGGGCTCTCCAGGCCAAGCGACGGCGACGGGGTGCGCGCGTGGTTGTGGCTTCTTTAAAGGTGGCTGCGGGGCCCCTTCCGAGATAATATCGGAGACACTGGGGCCCGCTGAGAGATTTACGCGGGACCCCCCTGGGGGGGCCCCGGTCAGCTCATTCATACGCAAATATTACGAATTGACGCGCTCCACTCCGCGAACCGGACACTGTATCAATGATATCGTGTTTCCTTGCAATTTGTAGCTGCGAAAGCGAGTCCACCCCTGCACCTCCTCCTCCTAGAACGTCTAGGAAGGTCTATCTCTATGAGAGACATCATTGATAGTGTTTGGGGGTGGTCTACGGTTGATGTATTGTTAACTGCGAAACGTGAGGAGATTGAGTAATGGGACTGCTAGACCCGCGTCCGGTTGCCATCACCGGAAGTTCCAGCGGAGCTACGGAGGTTTAGGATGTGTGTACGGTAGAGACTCCCGTATCGGAACACTCGAATAATTTTTTACAGAGCTACTTGGTTGCATTAAAGAACTTATGCGACTTAGGGATATCATACGATCTACATAATTGTATTGACCGCATTATAAGGACAGCGAATAAAATCTGCAACTCTATCGATTTTTTCGGATCTATTCTTTCTTTTAAACGCTGTCTGTACACTAACTTACCCACCTACTAATCTTCCTGTTTTTTAAACCAAAGGGTATCTGCTCGTGAATAAATAAATAAATAAAAAAATATGGAGCTTTTACATGTTGAAGCAAATGTCAATTTTGTGAATTTCTATTCGAATAAATGAAGTTTAATAAAAAAGAATGTAATTGTTCTGTTATTTGAAAATTCTATTATTCGATCAGTTTTGTGTTCGTATTAGTTCAGATGCGGGAGTCTACTACTGTATGTACAAATATATTCATTTCAGGTCGTTTCTATTAATCGAGATTATTGTTATCGCGATAGCAACTGGTATATTTTAACGTGAAAGAATTTCGCGAGAAAAACGCACCCCTTTCGAAATGGCGACGCGACTAAGCAGCGCATAGCTCCCAGAATATACCGCGACAGAAATACGTGCCTCGTCTCCTCGGTTCGCGATCGTTTACAGTTTACGCCCTTAACGTTTGCAACTACTTCGACTGGAAAGTTCTATTTAAAACCGTTGATTGCTTTCTCTTCGCTTTTCTTTCGCAAAAGAGCATCATCGCGATAAGAGAAGATAAAACGTGCGATAGATAATCACCGTCGTTCATAAATATTTGCTCCTTTTATCAGAGGACGTAGGTCATTCAGTAAGATACACTAGATGATAAATAAATAATAAAATAATGGTAGTAAATAATAACGCAATATAATTCTTCTCTAGTACTCGAATATCGTGAACACGACGCTAGAAACGCTTGCTACTATACGTATGCGATTTTTGTAGCAACACTTCGTTTTCTTGAACTTTTCATTAAAAAATCTGAGCGAGCAAATACTTATAAGCGGCAGTGCACGCAAAACGGATACGACCTGTGACCCAAGCTATTGTCGAGGACCTAACAGGACCCACCACACACCGATGGATAGTCGTAACTTGGAATCGTGACGGGACTACGAAATAGACCTGTACGTCCTCGTGGTGGACGTCAATTGAATTCCGAATGAACCTCTAAATGGTAGAAAAGTCGATATCCGTGCGACAGGTCTATTGTCATTCAGTGACGGGCAACAGGAAATCGTGGCGACCGAACCGTACTCGTGTCCTTGATTCTTAATAACTTCTAATGCGTTGCACCTTGCATTCGAAATCGTGGAAATTCCCATCGAGAGAATACGCGCGCAGCTGTTTTCTCTCCGGTTTTCATTTCCCATGGATCTTTCCTTGCGACTTTCCCCCATTCGCTTTTCTCCCCCGACGCGATCGACGTTTGAACGAAAATCGATGGAAAAAAAGAGGTG
Organism: Tetrapedia diversipes; assembly: GCA_033822845.1. Taxonomy (NCBI): domain Eukaryota; kingdom Metazoa; phylum Arthropoda; class Insecta; order Hymenoptera; family Apidae; genus Tetrapedia; species Tetrapedia diversipes. Next base: position 82,651 of record JAOPTO010000827.1, read on the forward strand.
TTTGCGGTGCTTTCAGATCTCCCTGGTGGTGCTGGGAGCAGAAGCAGAGGCAAGGGAGAACGCGTCGCGACGTCTGCTGGAGTTCTGTTCCCTCGAGCTGGTAAGCCGCTTTTAATCGATCCTTTTAATCCATTTTCGACAGCCAGGGGTCTCGTGTCGGGTGATGCCGATCCCCGTGACAATACTTTTAAGCGGTTCTAAAAGAAACGTGAGACTAGAGATCGGCGGATTCGCGTTACAAAAGAGTCTTGCGATACCTTTTCTCTGATATTCGCCTCGGTTTTCACTTTTTTCCTAGACACTCATCGCCTTCAACTCGCCTTCATTCTTCTTTTCAGACCGAGTTCTGGGGCTGCGTCAACTCTACCCTGAACGGTGAGGGTCTGAACAATCTTTCGAACCCCTTTCAAAGCGGTGCAGAAGGTTATTAATGCAAGGGTGTTATTCTAATTTTTTGGATAGATGTAAGAAGACATGGGAACTGGACTGGAAGAGGTTGCTGTTACCTGGCGCAGAATCCAATATGCCGATCCACGTGTGCTCTGTCAGGATCTAGAAAGGATCTGAACGAATCCTGTCGACCGAGCGACGAGCCCGAGTTCTTCGGCTGCTTGGAAAAGCATGAAGAGGCCGAGCACTGCTGCAGCAACGTGTCCAACGACACCTGCAGATCGATATGCCAGAATCTGTTCTACAAGTCCGGGAAAACTTCGAATCTAAAGTTGTACAGTAGCAAAGGATGTTTTCATCAAGTTCCAAAGTGTTTAAAGAATGCAGTAGAGGTGAAACATGCCGAGGATCCAAAGCAATGCGAGTATAATTGAAAAATGATCTTCATTCTCCTCCAGAATTACCAGCCAAACTTTATTTCAATCGTTCTCTCCTCGATAGATCTACATTGTTGCAACGAGGCACCCAGCGCAGTCTGTTTAGAAACATGCAAGAAGATCCTGCATACGACCACCACCGACCAAGACGAGATTCTGGACGCGCTGACAGAGAAGTGCAGACCAGTTCTGCCTCAGACACCTTTCTGGAGCTGTTTGCTGAAGTCCGATTCGTCGAAGCCAGCACGTCTGCCGCTAGATGCGGGCAAATTGTCGTGCTGCACCAAAGCAACCAAGCCATCGTGCCAAAATCTGTGTTGGAGGGCGTTCCAGGCCGACTGGGAATCCGCCTGGCTCCAACTGGACGCCGAGTGTTTGTCTTCGAGCCTCGAAGGGGAGCTGAGGAGGTGCCTGGAGGATGCCGATGACCCCTGCGAAATGGGCTGCTCAGGGATGTCCTATTGCGCTCGATTCAACGACAAGTCAACGACACTGTTTAGGTATTAAGCATAATCCCTAACAGCTTGGATCATGGCCAAGCCTCCAACTGCTATTCCTGTTCCACTTTCCGTGCTCTACTTCCTCTTTTTCGTTACTCGTTAGGAGTTGCTCGGCTGCAGCCGACGAAGCTGCCGAATGGGAAGCTCATCACTGGTCCAGGGGTGGAATCGTCAGAGGCTTGGGTGTCCCTGTTCGTGCTGCCGCTTCCTGTCCATCGGAAACGCTGCGTGCAGCCGCGTGTCTGTTGCAACTGAGGCCTTGCGAAACTAGGATACACGAGACAAGACTGTGTCGAGAGGACTGCCTAGAGTTGATGGCCAGTTGCGTGGACTGGTCTGCGATCACGGGACCCCACACGGCGGCCAGCTTGTGTGCGAAGCTCTCGCCGGCAAGATCCGACGCTCCCTGTGTCTCCTTGAGGCCATTCCTGGAGGATCCACAGGACAACGAGTCCGTGGTGCGTCTCGAGGAGGACATTGTGACTCCTTGCAAGAGTAATCCTTGCGCTCAGGGCGAGATCTGCGAGCTGCTTCATTATGGGCGACGCGCGTACCGCTGCTTACCGGCTTGCTCTCTGGGCGAGATGTCGAAACAGCTGGTACCCGTAGGATCTTGGGTGCAGATACCACGGTTCGACCAACAGAGCTGTCTGAGGATCTGCCAGTGCACTCTGCGCGGTCTGGAGAAGTGCAGGACCGTGAACTGCTACAAATTCAACTCTTGCTGGGTGCACGATCGTTACATCGCTCATAAAGCCAACTTCTACCTGGAATGCAACCCCTGCCACTGCTTCGAAGGCGAGTACTCGTGCTCAAAGAAGAACTGCGGCGAAATACGAGTCCCCTCGCTACCCTGCGACTGTCCAGCCCACTACGTCCCCGTCTGTGGACGTCTGGGCTTCACCTTCGCGTCCGGTTGCCTGGCGAAGTGCGCCGACGTGTCTGCGAACGAGGTGGAATTTGGGAGCTGCTCTTCTCGGGACCCCTGCGCATCCAATCCTTGCGACAGCACGGAGAGGTGCGTGCGAAAAACCAGGGTGTGCCTATCCAGGCTCCACAAACCTTGCCGCCAGTACGAGTGCATCCCTCTCGACTGCGATCCTCGGGACGAAACTGGTGGACCGGTTTGCGACCGAGAAAATCGTCAGCATCGATCAGTGTGCGCTATGATTCGAACTGGAGCTACTCTAGGCTACAGAGGACCCTGCCTAGGGGGTTGCACCTTACGTGGCCCCGTTTGCGGCGTCAACGGAGAAATCTACGCGAACGAGTGCGCAGCTTGGGCGGAGGACACGGTGGTGGATTACTTTGGGCCTTGCGTGGCTGTTGGACTGATAGGCGATCAGGCCAAACCTCGTTGTGGCGATCTGGTCCAATGTCCTCGACTGATCGAGCCCTACTGCGTTGGAGTTACACCGCCTGGAGCTTGCTGTCCTGTCTGCGGCGGAGCTGCTAAACTTTTTTATTCCAAGAAACAGGTACGCTTATCAGATTGCTTTCCTCTTTAACACTTTACCAACCGGGAACCTATTAACATTTAGCCAACCTAACCGAAAACTGTCTATTTTTAATAAGAATCTGTTAAAAATTGTACTTTGAAAAAGCAGAAAATGCATTTGATGAACGGTGAACAATACTAGTTCAAGACTGACTAATAACAAAAGTAAATAGAATCAATGGCAGTGTCTTGTTGAGGAAAAAATGAGAGATCTCCCCATTCGGTTGGCTAAGTGTTAAAAGGTAATCCTTTCTTTTTGTCTTAACGAAAAGGTTCAAGCATACGTTACATTTAACTTTTCCGGTGTTCGTAGCTGGATAGGATATATTACATGATGGAGGAGGACGTGGATAAAGACTCTGTCACGTTGAAGGCTCTGTTGTCCACCCTGGCGAGACAGATTCAAGTGGCGCAGTGCGTTCTTCGGGGCATGATGACACCGGACCGTGACATATTCATTATCATACAGCCCACGCCGAAGAGGCCTTCGACTCTGCAGTTAAGGGCGTGCGTGGCCGAGACCGAGAAGATAGTTACCAGGATTTTGGAGAGGAGCTCTAGGATCGTGGCCGAAGTACCCTTAGGCGCGCTCACCAGAGCGGAAATTGCTCATAGTTACATATCAAGTGCCATGACCGTTAGAGGATGCGCTAAACAGATCTTTTACGTTGTTCTCGTTTATATTATACTTTCGTGAGGATTATAACAGAAACACGAATTAGGGTGTGGGAGGTGTCGCGCTGATCGCGACAGACGGATGAATACGATTGTCGCTATCAGTGAGACAACTCTGAATCGCATTTCTCGATGGTGCTAAAGCATTTCTTTTACCTAATGACGTTATCGTTCGCGGTATCGTCGAGTTCATGACTGTGATTCTTCTAGTGCCTAACGTAATATTATACAGAAAAGTAGAGTGTATTTTCATCTATCTTTTAATATTGCCAAAGAAAAGGGGGAGTACGTGGAACATTGTACAAAGGCGCATAATTACCCAGACATGATCGTGTTCACCAAACGACTGTTGACGGATAATTATACTCCTCGTTGTAAGTTGTAAATAAACTCAAAGTCCTAACTTAAGTTACCAAAAACAAAAAAAAATACATGTCCGTTGATTGTTACACTGTATTCTCCGCAATACAATAGTCGATAAAAAAATGTTCTGTCAAGCGTTCCAAATTTCACGTTACCCCGTATATCTGACGTTCATCTAAATTATTTAATTAACATAAGCTGGTAAATTTGGATCGCTCGCAGACACTCCGATACTCCCGTAACTGTTAAGCAAAGTTCGCACGTTATTGTACCGTTAAATACAAAGTTTTTAGTATAGACATTTGTAAGTTTAATAAATTTCTAATTTTACTCGTACGCAGTTCATTAATGTTAACAGATTATAGCGCACAGAGTTACATGTACAACGGAGAACATTTGCCTTTACAAAACCTTGTATCGGCCGCGAGACGCGGTATGCGCTCCGGACGCTTGTAACTTAATAAGTTCTTCCTTGATTAGCCGCGAGACCTCTGCTTTCGCCTTGCTAACTGCTAACTCACTAGTAGACTCGATAGCGAGGTACAACTTCCTCTCTCCCTCTGGCGGAGCTTTACCAGGTGCGATGTAGGTTCCTCGAACAGTGAGACCGGCCTCAGAGTATTCTGAGATCTGTGCGAGAGCTTCTTTGCTCGTGACTCGCCACCTAGCCTGCTGCGGGAAATCATTGATCTCCAGTTCCTCCTCGTATTTACGGAAAGTCTGTTCACCAGCCTCTGCATCGCTCTCTACAAGATCTTCTTCTCGTGGTTGATAGTTCAGCTTGGTGTTTAACTTAGCTGCCAACTGCTCGGCAACCGTTTTAGCTGTGATAAGATTAGTTGGTCCAGCGCCTTTAAGTATAGCTTCGGCTGCTTGCTGCGTTGCACCTTTCGCCTCGGCGCCTAGATTCTTGGCAATGTTGATCTTAGATGCTAAACGCCTAGCTAACTCCAGCTTGTCAGTTGCACTAGGTACCGGTTGGCCAGGAACAGCGATGTTGGTTGCAGAAGGTCTGGCAATCTCGCGAACCGTTCTCTTTGGAGCCAACATACTTTCTATCTGTTGATCGATATCGTTCTCTATGTCTTCATCGTCGGAGTCCTGTAGTCCCAGAGCCGCTTTCTGGAACTTCTTCTTCTCATTTGCCAAGGCTGCTTCTGATTCATCGAATTTGAATCCTTTACCGCTAAAGCCACCTCCGGTATGAACTTTCTTGCCATCCGCAGCTTGTCGAGCTTTGTACCCTTCCCAAAGCTGACGCAACGGTTCGGGAACAGGGACTCCCGCTAATTCGTGAGCTCGCAAAATATCGCCTGCATAACGTTCCTGCTCCGACGTGATGAAAGTATATGCGTAGCTGAAAATAAAACATCGTGTCTTAATTTGATCGTTTTAGAGATATCAATGCTTCTTAAATTAAGTAAAAATTTACCCTTTGTTTCCAGCCCTTCCTGTTCTTCCACATCTGTGAACGTAATCTTCGTAATGATTAGGACAATCATAATTTACTACCAATACGAGATGCTTCACGTCCAAGCCTCTGGCAGCAACTGATGTAGCAACTAACAACTTAGTCCTACCAGCCTTGAAGTCCAATATCGTGGAGTCTCTATCGCATTGATCGATACCACCATGCAGAGACATACAAGAGTACGAGGCTTTCATAAGATCTTTCAATAGAGTGTCTGCGTTTTCTTGCTTATCAACAAATATTATAGCGGAACCCTTATCTTGATAGTGACCGAGAATTTCAAGTAACTTGTAGAACTTCTGGTCTTCTTCGAGGACAACCACATGTTGTTCAACATCCTTGCAAACGATGGATCGTCCTCCAACTTGAACTTCTACGGGCCTAGTCAGGATTCTTCTTGCTAATGCTTCCATTTGCCGAGGGAATGTTGCACTGAACAGCACGGTTTGTCGATCGGGTCGAACGTTTTCCATAATACGCATTACTTGCGGCTCGAAACCCATGTCAAACATTCTGTCAGCTTCATCAAGAACCACATAAGTTACTCTACGCAAATTTGTCACCCTTCCGCTATTAGCAGCCAGCATATCTATCATTCTACCCGGTGTACATACAATTATTTCAGCACCTCTTTTCAGCTCAGCTATCTGTTCCGATATACCAGTTCCGCCATAAACGCAAACATGGGACAAACCTAAGGACTTGGTGAATTTCTTCGAGTCTCTTCCGATTTGCATGCATAATTCTCTGGTTGGTGTCATGATTAGTGCAATTGGACCATCGCCATCCGCTAGTGGTGGCTGATCAAGAATATGTCTGAACATTGGTAACAGGAAGGCTAAGGTTTTTCCGCTGCCTGTCTTTGCTATACCTATTAAATCGCGACCAGACATAATCGCTGGAATAGCTTGACACTGAATAGGAGTTGGCTTCTCGTAACCGAGTTTCTTCAACACTTCCAACTCTTTCTTTGTGACACCACATTGTGCCCATGATTTAATAGGTTTTGGACAACCTTTACCTTTCACACGAATACCTTCTAATTCTTCTTTGTATGCTTCTACCTCTTCAGACGTCATTCTCGCTAAATGGACAAATATTAATTAATGAAAAAAAGATGATGCGTAGAAAATTTAATAAATTAAGTGACCTACCAATTTCAGGTACTTCAACGTAAAATGATTTTCTAAACGGTTGATATTCTGTTGTTGCATGATCAACTTTAGCTAGTTCCCGTTTCTGTTTATTAGCGATACCGGCAGCTGTTTCATGAAGATTTTCGCCTTCTTCTTCGCTAGAATATTCCAAGCCATCTTGATTCTGCTCAATTAATTCTCCTTTTTGTTTCTGTATTTTCTTTTTAGCGACGCCTGTTACAATAACAACACCGCCGCTTTGAGTACCTCCGGTACCTGTACCATTATTAGCACTCTTCGCACCCTTATTATCGAGTTTGTTAACTTTTCGAACTTCTTCCTGTACCTAAGTAAAAAGTATTTTTAACCAACTGGGCGTAAAGATATGTATACGTAATGTACGTACAATTTGATACACATACCTCTGCCATGAAAGCATCAAGAGGATCAACTTCCTCTTCATCACCTTTAGCTTCTTCTTTAACTTCTTCTACTTCTTCCTTTGTTTCTCCATCTTCCTTAGCTTCCTTGTTGCTATTCTGGACAACAGGAGTCTCCTCATCACTGTCATCCTCCAGTGACCACTTTTTCATAGGCAGCTGAAGGTTTGCTAAGATAGATGCCTTACCGTCTTTTTTAGTTGCCTCCAACTCTTTCTTTTTCCTCTCTGCACGCCACCTCTCTATTCTTTCTCTTCTCTTTTGCATTTCCAGTTCTAATCTCTTCTGCTCCTCCTCCTAACAAACACATTAAAAGATGATGTTTGAGCAAATCATATAAATTTTAGCAATTAAATATTATACCTTGTCCAATTTTGTATGATCAAATGGTAATTCATCGCTTTCACCCTTCTCTTTCTCCTTCCTCTCTCTTGATCTTGACCTATTTGACCGATCTTTGCCTGAGCGTGAAGACTTTGAGCCTGTAAGACGCTTTTCTTTACTGTCTCCACTAGTATACCGAAAACAATCAATATTATCACATTACTCCATTATTATATTATTTTACTATGGACTTAAGAACAAACATGATAACCAACATAATTTCCTTTGTAGGCTAAAACTCTTTTAAAAAAAATTATATCATAGTCTATTTCAAACATAAAACTAAAAAATAATTATAATCAATATTCCTAATTATATACCGTTTTCTGTCGCGATCTCTGTCTCTTTCTGAACGATCCCTTCTGTCCCTGTCCCGGTCTCTAGAACGACTCCTTCTTTCCCTGTGTCGTCCCTTATCACGTTCTCTATCCCTATCTCTACTCCTAGATCGTCGTCGTTTCTTTTCCGGAGTAGCAGAGCGTGATCTTGATCGTGATCTCGACCGTCTTCTGTGATGTCTATCCCTACAAAACGCAGAAATGAAATTTACATTAATACAATGAGTAAATGATCGAACAATCAAAGTTAATTGATCAGCTAATAACACATAAGAGCAAAGAAAAAAAAATTAACCTAGAACGACTATTAAATAAATCATCAAACTTACTTGTCACTACTTCGAACCATGATTGACGATGTTACTTAACAGTGACAAAATTCTGTTACAAATTTAAGAACGTTTCTATTATAAAAACATTTATCCTGAATTTTTCTAATTTTATTACAAAATATAAAACACAATTATCTCCATTCACAAACGTAAACCCAATTTACTGCCCATTTACTACTGCTGCTGCTGCCACCTAATTGCGAATTGCAAGTCAAAGAGGCAGGAAACTACACTCCCTCATGATGATAATACAGTTTCCGTAGTTAACCATCAAGGTTTGTGTCTGAAATTAATTTTTTATATCAAATAAAAATATGTCTGTTAAAAATTAAAATCACTGTTATAAAAATTTTCAAAGCTGTGCAATCTATAACTTAGTTGTTAACTTAAAAAGAAGTAATATAAAGTCCAACATTTAGCAAGAATTATCAAAAATCTGTTGTCTGTAATAATATTCTGATTAAATTACCAAAACCCTGAAATAAATTGTTTCTTATTCACAAGAATTTCCAACTGAATTTAACTAAGTTCGCATGCCAACGCATATGTATCATGATATACTGCGCACAAGACTGGAATAATATCCTAAAATCATGGTTCATCCGTTTCACGACATTTCTTCGCTGAAATTTGTTCTTTCGAAAACTATGGAACAATGATAAAAATTCAGATATTTTACAAGGGAAATCACCCCACACGAAAATTCTAATTCCAATAGAAAACTACATAATAATGACAACGATAGTATCATAAAAAGCTGTACGTTAACGTGCACAAATATTTCAACTTCCTCTCAAAAATACTTATGCATATAACATTAATTAATAATTAAGTTATATCCAACCCATACACGCATATGATGTTTCATCGAAATCAGAATATTCAAATCGAACAATCGTTCACAGGTAAGTAAAAATTATTTGAAAACCTGTTAAAAGGAGCTCACTCTCGTCTGCCAATCGGTCACCGAGACACGAAACGGAGCAGATGGCGAGGACTCGAAGGAAAGTTACTAAAGCAGGTGTAACTGGGCACGCGACAGGTGAACGTCGCGGACCGTGCACCTATAACGATATATTTTTAGGGTTGACGATGTCAGCCAGCGGAGAAGGAGGAAGAATCGAGAAGCTAGAAACTTGACGACGAGAAACACCTCAATGAAAGCAAGCGCGTTGTCTATCGGCGATGTGGTAACTGTAAAACGATCCCAACCCGGAGCCCTGTCGAATCTTAATCGAGAACGAGACGAACGAGCTCAGAATCCGCGATCGTTCCAACTTTGCACACGCAGACGCGGAGTTCGTGCCCGCGATGAAAATGACCCGTCGTTCGCTTCTTATGCCCGGTACATATCGCGAGGCATCGGTTTTTCCCAGGACGACGAGATTTCCGAGCCGATACCGCGTCTCCTCTGGTAAATAATCCACGTGGAGGACGTCGAATAAAATCGCCAGCTGAATACAAAGTGGCACGCTCGAGTTCCTCCGCTTCGATTCCTCGCCAAACCGATGTTCCTCCATGATGCAAGGTGTAGCGAGACGATTTTCCATAAAACTTCGCTTCGTCCTACGGGACCAGGGAAGAAGGATGTTAGAACGACCACGCGTTCCCCTATGTAGATACCCGGTCGCTGAAGAATTCGCGATTTATCCTTATAGAAAACGAGAGGTTCCCTCTGGACACGAATCCCGATCGATCCTCGGATTCCTGCGAACAAAGAAATAATGCAGTCAGCGTGGACGCGAGCATCTTTTCGCATAAAGGAATTCTCTGTTACAATAAGCCGCGATACCTGACCGACAGAAATTCCGGGAAAACCGACTTCTCCTTCGATTTCCCGCTTGATGGCCGATCGTCGTGGAACTGCAAGAAACAGGGACCGGGAAGAAGAGCGCGACGAGGCAGCACTCGAGATGCGGCCATCGACGAGCCATCTGGCCAGACTGGTTTCGGGACGGTCAATTAATTTGATCGAATGATGATTCGATTTGCGGTTTCTTCGCTGGGAATTAATTTAAGTTCGCCGAGTAACGCCAGCAGACGTTATATAGACGAATACCGCCATATTCGTGACATTATAAGTATTCTAAAAAAATCTTCAGTATCCTTTTGTATGGAAATAAGTATACATCTGTGTATATACTTATTATTACTAAAAATTTCCATAAAATTCAATAAATATTAATTATGCATTTCTTTTCGCTCTGGAAATAAAATAATTAATTTCTTAAGTTCCGTCGATCTACTGGTCTGACTAATAAACAAATTGACTAAAGTTGGAAATTTGTGAAACTATCATTTGGCGAATAACAGTTGCTTCTCGAGCTCAAAGGGTTAAATTATTCGCACAGGAAACGGATGTATCCGCGTGCAGTCGAAGTTGGTTAGACAGGCTAACAGCATGTTTTAGATTATGTTAGACCGTGCAGAAGGTTCCGGCCGACTTTTAAATAAAAAGGAAGTTATTATGTTAGAGTAACAATTGTTCGCATTCAATAAGGTGATTGCCATTTGTTTGTACCAGCTCTTTCGCTGAAAAGTATCCAATTTTTTAAGTTTAATATTTCTCCTACTCGAATAATTCAACATTAGCGTGTACAACAGGATTTTTCAAACTGTAAGAAGTACGCGAGGTTTTTTAAATCAACTGATTGTGCAAATAGGTTAATCTTGGATCAATATCAGAATGGCAGCAGATGTGAACGAAAGGGATGGACGTTTTTTTTCTAGATATCAATGGCGACTACCAGTGCACGCAGATATTCTCGTATCAAAGCACGTCGAATATATTCACGAATGAACAAGATCGACAACCCTTTCTCTGCAGAGTATAAAGTTTCAATGTCAGCTACAGGAAGTAACTTGATACAGTTGACTTCCGAACGCGCGTGCGGACGCTTAGCAAATAATAATGCGTTTCGTACAGTTGTTGACGAATAGACTAGTTACTTAGTTATAATTTCATTGAAACTGCAATCTATGGTAACATCGAAACCACCTGTTTCTCTTCTAATAGACATAAAATTGAACATCTAATTTTTGAAATTTAATGTTCAAATTTAAACTTTCAAATCTAAATTTCTACATCGTTAACCCTTTGAATGCTATGGACGAATATATGCGTCTGGCGAAATCTACTACAGTATTATTTCTCTATGTGGCAGCCTGTTACTACTCTCCAATTGGTAGTTGCCATCCCCGATCCTTCGAATATTCAGCATTCATATGCGTTTGTGTCCATGCGAATCATTTCGACTTCGAGTATTCGGCATTCAAAGGGTTAAAACATTAAATCTTTAAACTTAAAAGCACCAATTTCGAGCTTGAATTATAGAAGCGTAAATTTGAATGCAACCAGGGTTTCCTCCCTTAAATAGAACAACGTGAGCACCACTGTGTGCAACAGAAGGGCGCGTGCCAAGAGTTCACATCTGCCGCAGTTGTTTTCGCAGCCCCTTGGTTTCTTTCTGGAACACCACCACCATTACTGATAAATGGCGTCTCCGGTTTCAGAAAAAAGGCTTCCGCAGGAAGCAGTTCCAGGCCTTTCCGTTTCCTTCCTCCTCGATCGCAAAGGAATCATCCTGGACGGAAGGAAGCCTAACGTTAAAAAGATATCTTCATAAAATACTGCTGTATCGATTATCCGGCATGAACTGAATAAAGCGTGCATATGTATATACCGGTGCTCCATTTGGCAACGGAAAAATTTCGACAACGATCGGCCATTGTCTATCCGGCACCAAGTTGTGTTTCCTCGACAAATTGTCTAGTCGCAGAGGATAGTCGCAGAGGAGGAATAATGAGAGGAGAAGCGTTCAGATGGTGTGACGATTTCCTCTTCCTTTCTCCGAGCGCGTCCTCTTCGAAAGGCCCCTCTCATTTGTCGGCTTTTGCAGTGTCTCCTTAAGCCCATTGTGGAGACGCTTAATGACCACAGGGTCCTGCCTACAAATTGCACGTTTTAACCTGTTATTCATTGTTCCCCGTCAGGTTCTTTGCAAACTTCTGTCTGAATATAAATATTCAAGGAAACGATCGGATAAAATAACAGCGTTCGATTTAACGTTAACCTCGAAGCGTCCGGACGATGGACAGGAAATCGTGAAGGGGGCCCCGGAGAGAGGTGGCACGGGCCTGAATAGGGGACCGAGGAAGGGGACCGGCACAGGTAAGCAGCTGCAAGCATCTGCAGGGGCAACAGCAGCCGCGTGCTTAAATTAGTCCCGGCACAACTGTCGTTCGTGTAACATGTAAGGAGAAGTCGCTTCCGAGCGTAGTGTCTCGAAGAGCATAAGTTGGTGCAGTTTCGACACAAAAGACAGACTCTAGTCGATCGTTGTTTCATTTGTAAAAACGGTGTGCGAGACGTATCATCGTTATATCATATTATATCAGAAAACGCGTATAATCGTACGGAAACGGTGATGAAGGTTCAGTTTTAAAAGAGGATCGTTGGACGTAACTTCGACTTCAAGGTATACAGAATCTGCGTTAGAATTTCGCGATTGCTCCGCGAAGAGCGATTCCAAGCGAACTTCGGCCCGCGTGGCTTGGAAATCGTTGAGAAACCAGTGGAGAACGCGGATCCATCGATCGTATGAGGGTTCAAAGAGAGACGAGCGAGTGTAGAAGAAGAAGAAGATGCTGATACTTAGGCTAATTGTGGTGTTGAGCCTCTGCTGGATGGCCAGGTGCGATTTATTGGACCTGTACGTCCAGCACATGGACGAGACCATGAGAACCTTGAGCTACAGAAACAGGCATCATCCGAAGGACATCCTCGCGTCCAGGATGAAGAGGAGCCTCCGCGAGGAGCCGTTGCTCAGGATGGGCACGTTCAAGAAGCAGCGCCTGGACGTGGACAAAGAATGGTACGCACAGTGGAAGGTCAAGAGGAAGATTCCCTACAAAGAGGACGGCCTGGACTTCCCTAATTCCAGGGAAGAGAACCTGGAGCCGGATCAGCATGAGCTGTTGCTGCTGCACAATACCAGCCAGGTCCTCGGCAACGAGTCCGGAGAAACAACCACAACCGTAGCAGAGCTCAACGAAGCTTTGCACGAATTCGACATTGAACTCTCCAACGAACGATCCTCAAGATTCAACGAGACCGCGTTGTTCGACGAACAAACGATCGAGAACGAGGATCCGCTGGCTGAGTCCCGAGAGGAGACCACCCAAACGATGGACATCGAGGACGAGGTCGAGGTCGAGGTCGAGGGGAACTCGCAGTTCGAGATCATCAGCGAGACCGGTACCATGGGTCCGAACCTCTTCGACGATCCTATCTTGAAGAGGGTCCCGAAGTCGCGAGATCGGGTTCCCAAGAAGTACGTACCTCCTATGGACAAGCTGGCCAAGCTGTTCCGTGGGTCGAAGTACCTGGACCCGGTGGAAACCACTGACAACAGGCCCAAGAGGAGCATCAAGGAGCCGAAGTTCACCAGACGCGAAACGCTGGACGACAACGGCGAGGTCATCCTCGAGTGGGATCCCTCGGACGAAGAGATGGTCACCTTCAAGGTCACCGCCAAGACCTTGGGCTACGTCGGCATCGGGTTCAACGAGAAGAACCACATGAAGGGGGCCGACATTCTGCTGGCCTGGGTCGACGATCACACGGGCACCGCCAATCTGCTGGTAAGTCCTCCTCCGTTCGATCTCAATCATCGGTGATTGATGAGGGGCCCCGCTCGTCCATGGCATTCGGCCCCTATGATCGATAGTCCTGGATCTCTCAACTCCGCGAAGATCAGCTTCGCGATATCTCTGTTATCCCGGTTTTATTGCGCCAGCAGATAGCGCTCGTTCTGGGATCGCACACAGGCGGATCCGGAAGCCTTGTTTTTCAAAGGCGGCGAAGTAGAATACACGTAAAATTTCTTTGCAATTTATACTTTTACGATCGAAGAGTTTTGCAAGCGATGGACGCAGGTCACAAACGTATCGACGTCGTTTCTTTTGCCAGCATTGCTTCGTTGATTCTGAAACCTATAATATTCGTCAATTGCTGCAAAATTGATGTGCCACTTTAAACAAGCACAATCGCGTACCGCATTTCTTCTAAAAATTCCTCTTCGACACGTTCCCCGCCAAAAATTATAGAAATCCGGCATGCATGTCTGTTTTCCACCGAGCTCTCCTCGCTTCTGTCCAACGCTGCAAGCCGAAAGAATTAAATCTGCATTAGCCAGCATGCGACAACGCCTTAGCAGTACACGTCTAACAAGTTCTCCAGAAGGTCGCGTAATATTCTTACAATTTTATTACTCATGAATTTTATTACTCCTCCCTCCAAACCAGCCACCGTAATCATCGGTTAGCATAGCGAGGAGGTGATTAGGCCGCGTGAGAATAATCGAAAGCGGCTAATCCGTAGAAGTCCAGCAGCCTCGGTGCTAATCGCGTGGGAAGGACTCGTTTTATCCTTATCGCGATACGATCCTCGACACTCCTCGAGCCTCCCTATCTAGCGTTCTATTTACGCTCCGTCCCGACGATCGGTATTTTCGAAATCGATCAGGTGACGAACGCAGGGAGAAAGTCCAAATACGAGGTGGACGAGGGACAGAAGGGTTAGGGCGTCATTCCGCGGCTCACCTCGGGCGATCTCGTGGACGCGTCCTCCCCCTGGCACAGCGACGAAGATTTAATAGATCGGCGAGTTTTTCGCGGCTGCTCCCTCGGCCAGGAGACAGCTAGAGATCTATCGACGTGGATCCCGGTCGTGAATCTAGCCGGCGCGGACAAGGAACGAGTGACAGAAGGGGCAGGAGGGAGGAGATCGGGGAAGTACAAAAAGCGAAGGGAGGAAGAGAGGAAACAAAGACGACAACGGCGACGACCAAGGGAGGAGAAGGTGGAGGAGGAGGAGGAGGAGGAGGGAGAATAGAGGGAGAGAATAGGAGGGAGAGGGAGGAAGGTGAAAAAGGAGGTAAAGAAACGAAAAGCCAGGGAATTAAAGGAAGATTAAGAAGGCGGCTGGGGCAGAAAGGGAGGTCGAAACAGCAGTCTGAAGGACCTGCGAGGCTGAAGGAAGGATGGGAAGAAAAAGGAGAAACAAAAGGGGGGAGAGGGTATCGCGAGTTAAGGTATCGGCCTTCTCCTCTCTGGCCAGGCAGAACGACCGAATCCTTCTCGAAAGGGATCCCCGGGTCGTGGTTCGGTTTCACCTAGCACGATCCGTATTAATGAGGTTCGTTTAATTAACGCGTCACGGGGGATTCCGTCTGATTTTCTTCTCTCGTCACGATGCATAATAGCGGATGAAAAAGCGAACAATTCTATGCGGGCTTGTAGGATTTTCGAACCACTACATGACTCTTTTAACTATTCATGACGGTATCCTAGCGTGTACGTGTACAGAGGGTGAATCTCACGTGACTTGATCAATTCAAAGAACTTGTTGTTGAAAGAAATGTTTCGAATAAAAATTGCATGATATACTAAAATGTAACAGTACCACACATTCGTTTTAGTATCATGCAACCTTCATTTGCAACATCTATTTTGTATTATAGATAATTTATAAATTATTTGGAATTATTAAATTGTGAGACTCATCTTGTATGGATGTATAAGTCAAAAGTTTGGAATCATTTTTAGAGTTACTGCTAAATTTCTCTATAGTTACATAGTTGTCAGTTTCAAATTAATATTGCTAATATCAATTGCAGTTTACTTTGTTTCAGTAGATTTCTCGTAAAAGAGTTTTCTGAAGTATTGCATTACAAATCCGTGTTCTTTTCCAATTAATGCGTTTCCTGGAACTCCAGCGTGATCCCAAACGTTTGTCCGGCAGCGTGTATGTTCGCTTTTGAACGAATACGCATAAATTAGCGGGGAAGATAACTTTGTATCGCGAGAGAGGAACTTTAAGGTATCAAGGCTCGGGTGAACGTCGGAGTTCTCATTCAGAGAACGCTGATGCAACGGGAGGATTAAAAAGGAACTGGTTATCGGAACCTACTCTCTCTGTCTCTTTTTCTCCTCGACTTCTCCGAATTCCTAATCTTAATTAAATTTATATCCATCGTTCTTACAACCAGAACCTGCTCCCGGTATAATCACCCGGAACGTCTACGATTTACGCAAAATGAGAAACCGGTAAAGATTCTACCTACAAACTGCTTCACAGCTTAACACTAGAAAGTGACTAGAATAGTTAACAAACTATATAAAATTACCATTTTCACTGATATAAGTATAATTGTATTGGAATTATAATTTTGCTAGACTTTAGAAAAACGATAACACGTTTTTATCTCCTAATACTAATCACAGATTAATCTTCAATAATTGTAATTAAAGTAAAAAAAACGAATGCAATTGGAAACTCTAGTCTTTCTAGTGTTAACAAACGAAAACGTGACAATTTTAATTTATAACAATTTTAACACATCGACTGTGGATCGAAGAACAGCTTTGTAACGTTCACACGATAAAGTCGAATTTGCGATTGCATGAAATCTAAACCGCCGGAGCGAGAAAGCGACGCGGAATTTTTCGGCTCGATTTACCCGATACTTATCCGCGAGGACGAAAGGGCCGAGAAAAAAAATGGCCAAAGAACCTAACCGATGGACACAGGTGGGAGAAGGGAGGAGAGTCTGTACGGCTGGTAGAAAATTAACGAACGTCGTTCCAGCGGTCGAGATAAAGTCGTGATAAATTTACGTCCAGCGAGGAGGGCAGCGAGGCCTTTCTGTTCTCGTCTCCTCTCTTCGATCCACCTTCTCTCGCGCGCCTTCTCTACCTTGACGAATTCGAGATCCACCGGGCGAACCTGCGACCACTTGTCGAATGCATGACTCGGCGAGTTTCGACCAAGACGGCGAGAGACAAAAATAGAAACAGGCGGATCAACTTTTATCTTGTAAAAGTAGCCAAGGGGACACGGTTTTTTCAATTTGTCGCTACTCGTCGAGCCATTAATAATACTGTTCCGTTAGCGATGATCACGCGGTGTTACGCGCTCGAGCGGGCGTCCTCCAACGGAGCAGACATAAAACGGGCTCCGTGTAAATTCGAATACGCGAACCCTGCAGGGAAATAATGCCACGAGCAGTGGTACAGGGCGATGTGTACCACGGTGTGGATACAGAAACACGTATGTACGTGCATCCACGGGATACGAGACGGAGCGTGGTGTGCGCGAGACGTTGCGTGACTGAACGTGTGACGAACACAACCGAGCCCACGGACACGTGTGTGTGCGAGGGGGAGAGAGAAGGCCCTTCGGCCTTAGGTATGTTGTGCCCAGGGAGTTGGTTCCAAAGGGGCCCAGTCAAGGCCTCCAGACATTGGCGGGGGGAGGCTGCGCGAATCTTTGAGCATCGTTGCAAAGAAAGATGAAAAGTGGTCCTGGCTCCAATGAATCGACCGACACGTGATAGCCTCCGCTCTTCGAATCCCCCTGAACTTTGTGCATCGAAAAAACACAGTCCTGGAACGACAGCAGAGGGAAGAAATAAGTTTCAAAGCAACGAGTACTGTTTAATTTATTGTCATTAGGTTGAACTGTAAGTAACGATGCCTTTTCTAGGTATACCTCTTTTGCATTGCTCTTCTACGCATTCGGTGTAACTTGAATGGAATATTACAGCTCAGAATACCATTTATCTGCAAGAAAAAAACGCAACAAGATCATAGATGCGTGAAACACCCAGTATATTGGAACGGATATTTTGTATTATCATAAAGACCTGTTAAAGACATACCCGAAGAACGACGTCACTTATGACTTAACCTAATAGTTCGATTTTGGCGAATGCAACGAAAATTACAGAGGGGTTAATTCCACGAATAAGAAAGGTCCGGACAATTCAGCGATTGCTAAGTTATTCACCGCGAGCGACGGGATGTGCACGTACGACGATTACGATCGTAATTTATTACAGGCAGGGAAGCACGTTTCGCAAAGTGAATCTGAAATGCAGGTAATCTGCAATCCGTCCATCTCGTGGACCAACAACAGGCCCCGGCCGTGGGCCCGCTCGGCGCCATAGATGAGCGCGCGCACACACACTCTCCCTTCGTTTCGTCGTGACTTTTTTTCTCATTATCTTCGACATATCCCGCGCTCCTCCTTTTTTCTTCACCCTCCGCCAACCAGTTTTCATTCGTTTCGCGATCCAACTTCAGTCCCGGAGTTATCGTTCCACTAAATTCCGTGCGACCCCGAGGAAAACCTATATTTCTGGGCCTTTATCGAATTTATGGAGACCAGAGTCGGGGTCGAGGGTACGGCGGACGTTACACAGGTTGAACAGCTTCGCAGCCGGGCAGGAAAAGGTGTCGATGCTTTTACGACGTCAAAAATTTGTCCGCTGCTGTTCGCCTTCGCGCACTTACGTAAATCATACAACTTTTCCCCCCTTCTTCCTCCCACGACCTCACCGAGCGGCTTCGCCGTTTTATCTCGATCGAGAAGCGAACTATCCTTCTCCTGGTCCCGCCGAGCGGCGCAGAGAAAGAGGGAAAGGCGAGGATCTCAGCCGAGCACCGGGAATATTTCACGGATTAAGATTAGTCCGTTGGTCAGCGACGCATTTATGCCCATTGTGCAACCGCGAGCCCAGGGTTCGTAGGTCATTCTCTTTTTACCGCCTATTTCCAGGCCTCTTTCATGCTTAATAAGCATATTCACGGATCCTCCAGAAACCGTCCGCTCGCCACCGATCCGGTCCAACGCGACAGAGTGGGTTCTTCCCGCGGGTAATCGAAGGGAACTGGAAGCAGACCACGGCGAAGCTGTTATTAATGGCATCGATTACAAGTTCCGTCAAAATTAACGGACTACCGCTGAAGAAAGAGAAGAAGAAAAAGGGAGAAAACAGTTTTATACCTCAATCTTCCCGATTTGCCCGGGAGCTTGGGGCGAGATCCATGAAACAGGAACAATTTGGTGGGTTAAACCGGAGGCGCCAAACTGGTTCGCGGAAACTATCGCTTGGCCAAGCAAACATGAAGCTTCTGACGCGCATACGCGAGCGGATAGACGAGAAGAAACGTGGGTACATCAGCCCCCGTCGTTCTACGATTCCACCTCGTATTGATACATGACTCCACCCTCGTTGACCTACACATGTAATCGACACACAGCCTGATTAATCGCATACGATTATCATACACACTCGTTATACTTGTATAATTAACTACGAGTAGTACAGTGTTTCGCGTTGCAATCAGCTGGTCGAAGGATAAAGATATCTTACAGATTTCTCTACCTTCCACCTTTCGATCTTAACTGCTCCTACAATCTTCTATCGCGTTATAATCCCAGCAGTCCGTGTTTTCTTGCTAAACGATGCATCCCTTCGGAATTTCTGCATCCTTCGTGGAAATTTCGATCATTCTTCCATCGCGGAAAATTGTTAACGGATGATCCTTGCGATCCTCTTCGTTTCAATGGAATGCCCCTGCAAGCACGCGAACGTTAAGCAGGAACGAAAGAAAGTGAATCCAGCATTGATTAGCCGGGAAACGAGGCGGAGATCGCGAACGATCGAAGCGTTAAAACCGGCGAGAATCGTTGGAATCGCGGAGCGAATCACGCCGGATGTACTCACGCTGGAAAGAGGGAAAGGAAAAGCCGGCAGCGCGGACCTTGACACGACGAGCATTTCCACTGCATACAATTCTAAATCCATCGATTGTTATTCCACATGCACGCACGTGAAGCCGGCCACGTTGCGAACGGCCTGTAACGAGCCTAATTGCGCGTAACCGCGCGCCCTTCTCGAGACTAACAATAAGACACGTGAGAACCGGATCGACTTGTACCGCGACACGTTGGAAACTGTTCGAAGGGTGCCCTATGGGAACGAATTCTGGACCATCGTTGCCTGGAAAGCCTAACTGAAGATTGAGAGGGTCGCTTGAATCCGTTTAACCCTTCCATTTCCATAAGCGTCCACAGGTGCAGTGTCTTGTTCAACCTGTAACTGCAAATAAATTGAAATAACCACATATAAATTGAAATAACCAAATAAGAATTAAAATATACTATCACACCCTGGCATACTCAAAAAGTTTTATCAATAGCTTTCACTAATAAAATCAGAATTTCAGGGGCAAATAAATTTATTTGCAATATAGCGTAGAAATATTTTTCAATCAAATCAAATTAACATAGATACAAACGAATGAAACCGTCCACGTTTACTTACGATTTTAACTATGGGAATTTCAACGCTAACGAGCGTCCAACGAATTCCTCCAGCAAAAAGGATCCGTTCACCGATGAGCCCGGAGGCCTGGGCGACGGAATAAATTATTTGCTCGGCGGAAGACGTTAACGAAGACACGCGCCACCGGAGTATACAAACGTTTTCCCAGCGATTAGAAAAGGCACGGACGTCACTCTGTCGGCTGGACTCTGTTTGGCCGGCTCTGTGTTTAGAGACCGGTAGGTGGTTCCTCGGGGTTCCCTAAGTACGATAGGGAGGCCCCTTTATCCCCTTCGAGGGATCTCTACCAGCTGCTGTTCTGCCAGGTGGTAAAAAGGAGAGCCTCTCGCTATAGAAAAAGGAGAGGTAGCTCGAGACGAAGCGAGAACCACGACGAGAATCCCCAGGAAGGAAGACAGACAGAGAGGCGGGGGAAAAAAAAGAGAAAGAGAACGAAGCGGAGGGACCACGTCAAGCGGTAGTCGGGTTTCTCGACAGAGCGTTGTCTGAGCGAGACGGGGAAAAGGATCGCGGGAGAGAGATCTGTATAGAGAGCAAAAAGAAAAAGCGAACGGCGCGAGAAGGACGGGAGAGGGAAGAAAGGGAAAGGAACAGAGCCGAAACGGTCCCAGAAAGAGGACGGAGAGGGAAAGAAAGAGGAGGTCCTACCTCCAAAACACCTGGCAAGCATCGTCCTCCTAGTGGCGCCTCATGAGAGAATTTCTCTCTTTTTCTCCGGGACTCACGGGCCCATGGGAACCACCGCGATCCTCTGGGGGCACAAAGAGAACCGTTCCTTTATTTTCTTTTTTTTTTGTTGGTTTTTTGCAACGCGCATATAGATCGGAAACTATTTCTCAAGATAGATCACGCCGATAGACGACGTCGTGTTGCATGGAATATTTCTCGTTCCAGTTAATTCCATCGTTTTCCCTCGCCGTGGAGCATCGAACGAAAAGGTTCTAACGAATTCTCATTGAGGAGAGCACAAAGAGAATCGTACCCTTATTTTCTTTTATTTTTGTTGGTTTTTTGCAACGCGCATATAGATCGGAAACTATTTCTCAAGATAGATCACGCCGATAGACGACGCCGTGTTGCATGGAAAATTTCTCGTTCCAGTTAATTCCATCGTTTTCCCTCGCCGTGGAGCATCGAACGAGAAGGCTCTAACGAATGCTGCATCGGGGAGGGATAGAAAGCGGGGGCCTTTCCGAAGCGCGCAGGTTTCTCAGAAGACTCCCACAGGAAACGCGAGTACCGATCCATGACGTCACATCCGTCGAATTAATTTTCCGCATCCACGCACGTGTGCCTCTTTTCCCATGCGTCCGTGACTCGGTTTGCTCGGTGAATAATCGAGCTTTGGCCAGCTTCGAACCGCTTTTCACCCATTTCCGTACCTTCAGTAGAGTACTCGCGGTTACGAGCAAAACTGAGTCCACATTCGACTAAAATAGTCATCTTTAAGGATAAACTCTTCTGTTTCGCAGCCATACGTTGAATTTTCCTGAAAATTGGAAAAGTGATAATAGCATGTTATAGATGTTACATATGTTGTTATACTGTAAAGTTACGCTGTAAAAAAAAGTAATGGATACAATTTTCAGGGTTGAGTTTAGGGTCTTGTATTGGTGCAAGTTTCTTTAAAAAATTTACCTTATTTTCTTCAAGATTATTCGCTGTAATTTTGCCGTCGTAAATGCTTCCTTGTGTCGATCCAAACAATCGTTCGAATTACATACAAAGCCTTTTTATCGTTTTATCGATTTCCTACAACATAACAGAGGATACGTTGCGAATAGCTGATTGGATACGTCGTTGATTTTGTTAATTCGTTTGCAATTATGACGGTTCTACTGCACCTTTAGCTACAGATTCGTCGGCGTGTGCATTTGTTGCTTGCAAAAGTGGCGAGAAACCTGTTCCTGAAACGAGGACGCGAGAGAACCGAGGCGCAGCTTCCTCGTTGTCAGTTTCGTGGCTCAATTACAGAAACCAGGTGTCTACGCGGGCTTCTCCGATCATTCGCATGATCTCCCTCTGGATCGGCGATCAAGCCGGTTCTGTGCGTCAAACGCTCGTGGAAAAAAAAAAGGGAGACGCTCTTCTCCCGTGTATAAATTATTCCCATCTCTATTATTACAGCGATACAGTTTGCACGTAGATAAAACGCGTCGCGACGTATAAATTACGGCGATTAAAATGTTAGTAGGATGAGTCGATTCGCGTCTAGTTCGAGAAATCGCCGTGGAATCTCCGACAATTTTTTAATCACCCGCCAGCAATGCCAGGGACGTGCTAATTAGCCCGGCGACGATGAGAATATCCGGGTGCCATGAGAAAACCCCCGCGAACTTCGTGAGAACGCGCGAGAACTCCACCCGAATGGTGAAAACCGCATGGCGATCGGAATTGAACGGGAATCGTTACACGCGCGCGCGCGCACGCTTCTAATCAGTTATTCTTCGCCGATAAACGGGTATTTTCGTTGAAAGCGAGTCGCTCGTTTACGCGGGAACGGAATTTCAATGGCGTTCTATCGTTCGCTTTGTAAAACAGAAACGTTAGCCACGCTCGCTATTCAATACCCGCACGATTGTTAACCATTTCGCAGTGTAATCCGAGAGGAGACTCGAGCGAGCCATTCATCGCGATATTACAAACTATATACCTCACGTTGCATTAACACTAGATTTACGAATGTTTCTTGTATATCTTATTTGTAATATACATATAATTAAGAAATAGGTATACATCATACAGAATATTAAATTGCAGAGCTTAGAAGGAAATAGTTCAGGGTGTATTGGTATCACTCTATTAATAAAAGTCAACAAAAATTGCTAAGTATAATAGTAATTGTCTTTGCAACTTCTGTTCGTGAAATCCGAAATCCGTCAAATTGACGGGTCTCGTAAACCTAGTGTTAAGCGTAACCCGTGAACAATCAGAATTTACATATGCAAACAAATTGAATGATAAAAATACAAATATTTTTTTCAATTATTTCTCATGCTACTCCTTGTTTCATTACACTGTGAAATGGTTAGATTCACCATAGTTAGGGTATTAGTTTTTCTGATCGTTACAGATCTTCTGCTTTTTCCATCGGCGTTTTCACGATACGCGCCACTTTATTACCGCTTCCTCTTTGCACGTGCTCGTTACGAAATACGCACGGGGCATGACGATGCTCGGCCAATTATTTCGATTCATTATGAGCAGGATGGGGACTTCCCTTCGGCCTCTTGCAAACTTTAGCGCCCAACCATAATCGGAATCCAACGGACCCAAACGCCCGGGGCCTGTGCGTCCCTTCTGTACGTCACGCTCGACGGTGCTCCCTTTTCCTTCGGCTGCAGGATACCCTAGAATGTCATTAATGCCGATAGTTTGTCAATGAACATCCTTATGCAATCCTTGAACGAAGCGCCATGTGCAAGAAGGGCTTATGTAATATTTTTCCAAATCTAAATTACTTATACAATCTGCTACACTATTCACTATATCTTTGCTTTTGTGAATATTTTTGTGACCACATAAAAAAGACCCTTTTTACATATAATGCTTCAAATGTAAAATAATATAAATTCAAAGTGTTCATGATAATTTAATTGAGCAAATATGACTTCTCAACTTTTATCCATGTATACTTCATTTGCTCTACGGTATACAAAATATAATCTGAGGTTGTAAAACAAAAAGAACTAATATCAATTTGAACAACTTAAAAATATTTGCTAGTATAATCTTACACATTTAATCAATAATATTCCGCACATTTTAAATCTGCAAATTTAATAAATTTCATTCCGCAACTTACACAATTTCCCAATCTTCTTGAGATCTTGTTCCTACATTCGTCAGCATCGAACAAAGTATGTATCAGAACCTGAAAAACCAGATTACCGATTAGAAATTGTAAGCGTTATATTATTATACCCTACCAACCGCGCTGACAAAGTATTCATATACCCGCCCCCGAAGCATCGTATCTCTGGGATCGAATCTCCGCTTAAATTCATCGAAACCAGTGCCTGGATCCGGACCCGGTTCGCGGAGGGGAAAGGAGAAAGTGCAGATCGCGGTGAGGAACGAATTCGGTCTGGCAGAAAGTTTTGGCGCGCCGGCGAACATAAACACCTGGCGCTCACCTGACCTGATAAACTTCTCGATCTCGTTCCAGCGGCGAATCGGCCAGTTTCTGGGGCCCTCGAGCTCGCCTCCTTGCGCGGTACGTTCACCCTGTCCGCAACTTTAGGTCGTTTCGTGCTTTTTTTTTCTCAGGACTCGCACGGGAACGAGGATCCAGAGGCGGCCCTGGTCACGGACACGTCTCAAGATGTCAAAGTGCTGGGAGGCTCGCAGAATGAAACCCACACGAGCGTAATCTTCTCGCGAAACTGGCAGACCTGCGATCCACAGGATCATCGGCTTACGGTGAGCATACAAGCATAAAGAACAGTATCAGAGGATTTGTTCACTTAAATCTACCGGTTCCTCAGACTTACAACCTTCCTTACTTAATTACACGACACCTTACCTTTTTTTTATGCCAACCATATCAAGTACCGTGCAAAAGCCTTGGATCGTCTGTCTGTTGCTGATCCTGCAGCGAAGATTAAATGCACCTTTGAAAAGCATCCCTAGATGTTATTACTCATGAATGAACTTTTAAATATTTTATTAGGAATAAGCTGAAAATGAAAGGGTTGTTAAACGAATGGGGTGGTTTAAGTGCTGAAAATAGGATATCTAGGATTTCCAAATAAGTTTGTTAAAATACTGTTAGACAACCTTTGCAAAAATCTAGAGCTACGAAAATAGTAAATAGGAAGTTATAATCAATGAATACTGTATTATAATTAACGAAGAATACTGTAACCTTTCTTTGTCCTCTCCGGAGGAGGAGGAACATCGACAAAGTTCAAGGCACAGGGTCAAGTTTCCTCGTAACTCTGCTTCGAGTAATTAGAAGTCTCCAAGGGAACATATTGTCTGATATTCAATTCCAGCTGGCGGAGCCTGGGAATTGGGAATAGCTGGGAAGATTTATAACGTAGAGACAGGAGCCCCGGCAGAATTCGCGGGGAGAGCCTCCACTCTTTTTCGATTTATGCCCGGCACGAAGGGACCCCGCGACTTTAAGAGACCCTAAGACCTCGCTCCGGCGAATTCCCGCAGCGATATTTAGGCGTTTAGCATGCCGTCCGCGCCCCTCGTGCAATTCTTCCACGATTCCAGTTCTCGAGCCGCAGCGGGTCCAACCAGCATGGCGTCGGGCCCATTAAAATACTTCTTAACGAACCTATTTCCTATACCCCTACACACCGGGCACAGCCTGTCTGACACTTCCAAGCAAGAACCAACCGTGAAAACGTCGTTCGCTGTTGCAGGGAGATACGATTAGAGTCCTGTGGGCGCTCCACCCGACCGATCCTGAATTGAACACAGCAATCTGGCCTGGCAATAAACGCGGTGGCAGAGCTTTAAGGCTGAAGACTCCCGCTCCCCATGCACCGCCTCGGTACACCCAGGATATCAAGCATTGGGACGTGAAACTGAACCAAGTAAGTGCGCGATCAAGCTACAAAATTTATATATCGTCTCGATTGTTCGTCATCTATGATAGACCGTTGTTAATGATGTTTCTCTTGATGCATAGCCCCCGGTTTCAGACAACGTAGACACCACCTACTGGTGCAAGATCTTCAAGGCGCCTCACAAGGAGAAGCATCACATGATCGGGGTAAGCGATCGAATTCTTCCGTGGAAACACGTTCGACAGACGGGGATCGGTATTCGGGGATAAGATTCGTGTACGGCGGTAGGTGTACAGAGGAATGCCGTGAGGTTGGGCCTGATTTGTATGTGCTTCACGAATCACGGTCATTCATGCCGGACATGGCACCGTGTCGACGGACGTCATTAGAATAAAGAAGGACCTCGGAATGATGTCATTCCGTGTGGCCGAAACGTTCCCCGATTGTCAATGGAATCCACTTAAAGAGATTTCTCAGGAGAGAAATACACGCGATTCGCAATCCGGTATTCCAAAACCGTCCTGTTCGACATGATCCTTGTTTTGTTTCCTCGAATTCGCACGACCGGCGACGGATGCGCTGAAACGTTAAGCGAGGAATTAATTTTTCGTTTTCAGTACACGCCGCTTATAGAGAAAGAGAACGAAGACTTGGTTCATCATATAATACTCTACGAATGCGCGTCGACCTTACCGATCTTAGGACAGCACGCGAGGATCGTTGGAGCGCCTTGTTACAGCCCGACGATGCCCAGAGAATGGGAATCCTGTTTGCAACCGGTACTAGCCTGGGCCCGTGGTAGCACAGGTACAATTGAGGAAGAAATCAAATAATAGGGGTCGAAAACGAGCGAGTTTTACAGAACATCGTGTCTTACAGGTGAATGGCTTCCGGAACACGTCGGCATTCCCATCGCGGAGCATTCTGAAGGCTCTTATTACATGCTAGAGGTGCACTATAATAACCCAAGCATGAAGAAGGTGGTAGACAGCAGCGGCGTGCGTCTTCATTTAACTCCCAAACTTCGTCCCCAGGAAGCGGGAATTCTTGTCGCCGGTGTTGCTGTGAGTCCTCTTCACCTGATTCCTCCTAGACAAAAGGAATACGCCACGGCAGGTTACTGTACACCTCATTGTACGAACACTGTGAGTAACGTTTTCATTACAATGCACGATACAACGATCCCGTTCGTTCATACAAATTTCTAGAGACCATGAAATGTCCTTACAGATGTTCCCTGAAAGCGGTGTGAACATCGTTTCAGTGGTCCTATACTCCCATTTGGCCGGTCGTCGACTGAGTCTGAAGCACATTCGCCAAGGCAAAGAATTGCCCAGAATCGTGCAAGACAACCACTTTGATTTTGAATACCAACAGTCTCACACCCTTGAGAAAGAAGTGAAAGTACTTCCGGGAGATGAATTAGTGGCTGAATGCGTTTACGGTACATTGGACAGGACGAAGCCGACTTTGGGAGGATACGCGGCATCCCAGGAAATGTGTCTGGCCTTCGTGGTGCATTATCCGAGAACACCACTCGCTGCTTGCTATAGTATGACACCGGTGAAACATTTGTTCAAGACCCTCGGCGTGTACAGCTTCAAGGGTGTCACTATGGACCACTTGGAGAAACTTTTCCTGACAACTAGGTAAAAGATTGTGCTGTAGCAAAGACTTAACAATGTAAACGAACTAACAACAGTGTGTTAATTTTATGAATTACCCTTTATTTGTTTAGAACGGATGCTGTGACGATTTCTTCCTCCGGACCACAGCAGCTTCCCATTTACCCTGCCACAAGGCCAAGCGAGGAGATAGACGAGGAACTTATAAAGGAGGCAAAGTCGGCATTAAGGGCTATGGGAGACTACACGGTGGAACAGGACAACGATAACGTGTTCTCTAGGTTAATCATCGAGGAACCAGAAGAGTTCAGAGGTAAATCAAACGAACGACCATTTGTGCAATAATAATTTGTATTCTTAAATCCTTACACTTCATGATTGTCCTGTTCGCAAATAGGTAGAACGTTGGCGGAACATATGCTAGCGTTACCCTGGACAGAGGAACTGCTTTCAAGATCCATCGAGCAGAGTCTGTATCATGGCAGACACATGACATTCTGTAGGAAGAGGGATGACAAGCTTGCTCTGGTAAGTTGAACATTGAACAAACATGAATTCTATCTTGATGTTCAGAATTTCTGATCGATACTTTTCTTCGCAGCCAGCAGATATCCAAACATTCCCAAACTATACAGCATTGCCAGAGGTAAACGAGACAACGTGCAGCGAAATGGCGATGCTATCCAGCGCATCGAGAAGCTCCTACTTGAACACCGTTGCGCTCTTCATGATCACGATCACGGTGACAGTCGTTTCTTAGAGTCCAACGAGTTCTGGAAGAATTCACTGATTGTACATTAACGATTACACACAATCCGTCGTATCTTGTCTTGCTTGGGAAGCGAGACTGTTCGAAACAGGCTAAAAATGAGCGAGATATGTAAAACTGAATAATCCACGGGTGACTTTGTTCGTGGACGAGGGACGGCGAAATTTTCGAAAAATTTTGACGCTCCATTTTATATATAGATATATAATATAATATATATGTATAATGTAATGTAATGTAAATATATCATCCACGTATTTATAAGGTGTTCGCGCTACAAGCCTCTCCTGTATTTTATATGGATTTTGTATAAAAAAAGAAATAAACCGGTCTACAAAAACTGTGATCGTTACGAATTACTATCAATTCATACCTAAACAATTATCAATACAATATAAAATCCCCATATAACAAGACTGTGCATGTTCATGCAAAATATTCAAAGTGAAGCAGTTATAGTACAGGATAAAATAAACTTCTATTCAAGTTCCGTATTTTTACTTGTATTTACAAAAATGCAAATTTTCATAAATATCTTTAATCCATCGATGACAAATTCGACCTACCAACTAGACGAATTAAAACAAAGTCTGCATTTCGCGAAAGAACTCGAAGAGACTCAGATTGTTCTCGATCGATCTGGCGATTTTAAAGCTCACCCACACGGCAACCGGGTAACCGACG
The DNA here is from genome assembly GCA_033822845.1 of Tetrapedia diversipes. Classification (NCBI taxonomy): domain Eukaryota; kingdom Metazoa; phylum Arthropoda; class Insecta; order Hymenoptera; family Apidae; genus Tetrapedia; species Tetrapedia diversipes. Next base: position 111,412 of record JAOPTO010000827.1, read on the forward strand.
TATCAGCTGCCACACAGGTGTCCCAGCTCGCAATTTTCTGGATGGTTAACCGATTACGGAGGCGTTTGCAACAGTTCCACTCGGCAAGCCGGCTCCCGATTTAATTCACGGTGATTTTCACGTATCAGAACATGGGGTCCCATGTGGTCGACGCTGATAAGCACTGAATTGAACCGGTATCGAATTGCGGACGGATTCCTGCGGGTATAAAAGCTCGACTCCTTCGGACTGGGAGCATCAGCAGCTCTCTGGAGCTCCAAGGAAGAACACGAGGAATCTTCTGCACAGGATAGCTCTCCACCGCTACTGAACTTCTCCTCCTTCGAAAGTAAAAGCAGTTAGGTAAGTCTAGAATAGAGAGAAATAGTATAAGAATTTTGGAAACGTGCTAGGTGTAAACTAAGAACTTTTTTCTGGTCGCAAGGATGCGGCGTACCAGATACGTTGCGTTGCCAGTGAGGGCTTGGCAGTATGTCGGTCTTCTGGTGGTGTCCCTAGCCTGTCTGACACTGGGTCTGGTCTCCAGGGACAAAGAAGGCCGAGCTGGTAGTTTGGCTGGACCGGAATTAAAACACCGTGCTCCTCACGAGTAAGACTTAACTGAAATTTTAGCAATATTACATGAGATACGTATAACGTAAATTTTGCTAGTATTAGACATAACTTTCTTTAACATTGCATTTGTTGCTCTTCTCCTTTGATCTATCAATGCAACATCTCACTTAAAATAAATAAATGAATAAGTATACGATTTCTTCTATAGTGTGGATGCCTGCCCCAATTTGAACCCTTTCACCAAAATGCCTTCTTGCTCGATTCTCGAGCAAGACCACGCCAGGATTTCGAAGACGACCCGTGAAACTAGAGACTCTAGAGCTTCTCTAGCGCCGAACGATCTCAGGATGTCCCGATCTCGAAGTTTGGATCGCACCTCCAGAGTTCGATCGCAGTCACGAACGGACTTCCAAATCCAGGATCGCGCAGCACGGCGTTCGTCCGACCCAACGATTCGACTTTCTCGATCGCTCAGTTTGAGAACCAGGGAGGATCTTAGCGGGCAGAGATTATTGAGAAGTGATCCTCGAAAATTGGAACACCGTGCACGATCCATGGAACGACTGGCACCCACCGATTCTCGTGGAGAAAGGAACGATCTATCTTTAAGGAACATCGACAGACGAAGCCGCTCGCAGTTGACAATCAGACGGGATTCTAGACTAGACCAACATCGCAGATCTCTCAACGGATTGGAACGACGAGAGCTCGATAAGGAACGAAGGGAAAGGACTACTCGATTGGATCGTCGTGTCGATGCTAGATCAAATGAGAGACGAGATTCCCTCGTTAGATCGTTAAGACGCTCTGCCGATAACTTGGAGCAACGAGAGAGACGCAACAGACTGCATTTGACCCGCGAAACACGCGAATCTAAAGCTTCTAGTAATGCTTTCGATCAACGACGAGTTAAGGATGTATCCGAGGACCGAAGGTCAGAGCGCCGGGTACTCGTAGAATCTAGAAGATCTTCAGAACGGCGATCCACGTCTGCTGAATCCCGAAATCGCGAAGAAGTCAGGGCTAATCGCAGACTAGCAGAGCAGAGAGCTGACTACCGACTTACAGAACAAAGAGCCGATCGCAAGCTTGCGGAACGAAGGGTTGAACGTCGTCTCACGGAACAAAGAGCTGATCGTAGGGTTATGGAACGAAAACCTGATCGCCTCGCAGAACAAAGGACTGATCGCAGACTTACGCAACAAAGGAACGACCGTCGACTCGCAGAACAAAACGCTGATCGCCAAGTTATGGAACGTAGGATCGATCGTCGTCTCGTAGAACAAAGAACTGATCGCAGACTCATGGAACAGATGGCTGTTCGTAGGCTGATGGAAAAAAGGGTTGATCGTAGACTTATGGAGAACAGGAGTGATCGCAGACTTGTGGAACAAAGGATTGATCGTAGACTCACGGAAAACAGGGCTGATCGTAGTAGACTCGTAGAACAAAGGGTTGATCGTAGGCTCATGGAAAACAGGGCTGATCGTAATAGACTCGTGGAACAAAAGGTTGATCGTAGGCTCATAGAAAACAGGGCTGATCGTAGTAGACTCGTGGAACAAAAGGTTGATCGTAGGCTCATGGAAAACAGGGTTGATCGCAGACTCGTGGAACAAAGGGTTGATCGCAGGCTCATGGAAAACAGGGTTGATCGTAGGCTCGTGGAACAAAGGGCTGATCGTAGACTCATGGAACGAAGAATGGAACGTCGTCTCGCAGAACAAAGGATTGATGGACGGGACATGGATTCAAGGCGATCGCTGCAACATAGGCTCGAAGTTAATCGACAACAACGGACTCGCGTCATGCCTGCTGTTTCTGTAAATGATATTCGATCTGACCGTAAAGAACAGAGACTCGTTGACAGGGCTCGCACACTCTTGACGACTTCACGAGACAGATCTCTGAACGATGCCAAACGATCTTCCTACGTGAACAGGGAACGCGTTCGCTCTTTGGACAGGAATTCTAGGACCCGAAGTGAATCGACTCAGCGAGATCTGTTGAACGATTCGACTTCCGTCAGAAGACACGTTAGATCATCACGACTTCCGGTCCAATATAACCATTCCAGAATCTCCGCTGACACGCGTTCTTTGCAAGTGCGAGAGAAAATGCTGAGCCGTAACATCGATTTCATGCCCAGGATAAAAGCTTTGGGCACCACAGATCTGAAAAAGGAGTACTCTATGAACCATAGCTTAACATTTGATATAATTCGTCAGGCACTTGTAATTGGTCTTTGCGCGATGTACGGACTGTCCACTTTCTACGGGAAACAACCTTTTTTCAGGTAAGCAGATGCCCATGTTCTTTGCTAGTGATTCAAGTGAAAATAATAATTAGCTAAGATCAATAAAATATGTAATGATTTGTTGCAGCAATTTCCTGAGGCAGGCACCGCAGTTTATTGTATGGTAGATGCTCGTCCAAAGGGAAACAACGATTCACTACATCTAAGATCTGCTTTTAGTCATTGTTCTCCCCTCGCGTTTTACCTATAAAGAAATGTATATTAATGTACAGCTGATGTGTTTATCCTGCATAGAGACAGAAATGTAATCGCATGTATTTAAAAAGATATATTTTGTTCGAATAAATTTGTTCAAATGAAAATTATACATTGCGTTTTACCACTGATATTCCGTTGAAAACATTTTCCCATCCATACATCCATTCTTCATAGAAATTAAAGTGGGTGAAACATGCACTGCTGGTCAAGAGTTTGAAATCACTGTAGAATTTTAGAAAAAAAAAAAAAACAGAATTTACAATGCTGATATCTTAGAAATCTATCTAAACAGAAAAAAAACTACTATTAACAATGGCAATATTAATTTCAATCTGATAAAGAATAATCAACAGACTTGATATGACTGTAACATTTAAGGTGATACCAAACTTTTGACCGATAGTGTACACAGAGCTAAATGATCAAAGAGAAGATAAGTAATTTATTAAAGTCATAATCTCGTGATTTGTACATTACGGCTGTTTGGCTTAAAAGTAATTATAAAAAAATGCAGTGATTTTGACATATATATCCAGTCTTGAAGAAGTAACTATACTTTGTGTGATTACAACGACTTGATAAAACCAGGTACAACCTGAAAACAAAGAATCATTTTCTAGAATCGTCTCGCAACGAAGATTGTTTTACATAATTAGTTAAATCTAAGGACACGTCGAGTTTGTGCGATATGCGTGTGCTTCGTTCGTCGTGAGAATATAAAGTTCGACTATGATCGCTAAAACGTTCAATGAATTATCTCTAAAGTGTATATGAATATAATGTATAATACAGCTGGACGACTTGATTACAGATGGATTCGTTGATGGCGAAGAGTGAGCGAGTATATAAATATGAAATAAATACAACTATTCAAACGAGTCGATATGACGCTTACGTACAGTGTATCCTGAAAAAGCCTCATGTAAAAAATTAACTTCTACGCGACTTTGGAAGATACCCTTAGCTTTATTTTCTTTTTTAAAGATACTTCCCCTACGTTCGTACAGTCTACTTCTTTCTCAATCGTCAAATTATCTCAACAGTAAGTACAAGACTAACAGTTAGTTTCGAACTGGAAGCGGTTAACTTCCTGTTTCCGTCAATTTTTAATCCTATGTCATTAGATAAATAAAAAGTCTGCTTTTAGCAAATATAGATCAAAATATTTCTATGTTCTCGTTCGATATTTCACTAGATTAGTTTGTTTATTACTCCAACTATGGACGTATAGTCCATGCGTGTCGTACGCATAGTGGCAAGAAGGAATGTCGACGAGAAGTTACGATAAAACGGTAACTTCATTATTTGTTCGTCCTTTTTTTTTTCATTTATGTTTTTGTTGTAACTTTGGCAGTGATCCCAGTCGATCATATTGCGTAAGCTTTCCCAGGATCGATATGATTTCACTGAATTTCCGTATCCTACAACAAGAATGACTAAACATATTGCAAAAGCGACCATGGCCAGAGCTACTCTTATCGTTTTCATGGAAGGGTCGATAAAAAAAGACATCGACCAAACTTTTTTTGACTGTGCATCCGCTTATTATACATGTATAAAGTGCCTAACAACACGATAACTCTTTCCTAACAAAAATCTATGATTCGTTCCACTGTATTCGACCAAAATACGAATTATCACAATGCCCGATAAGGAATCGAGAAACTGTAAAGTATCGATCAGTTCTCGACATTTCGTGAGCACCATTTCGCACGCGTATCTAATCAACATCATCTATAAATTAATGAACATTGGTAATCTCTTGGAGCATTCCGAGAATATGGTCAAGCTCTTTTCGGAAGTAGCACAATTGCCGATTTTTACTCTTCTCGTTCTTACAGTCCTTACATTGCGTTCTATTTCTAAGTAAATCGCGCACCAAACTCTGCAACCTCATTTCCCGATTTTCGTATCGTTGCTGAAGAATCGTTATCTTATCTTGCAACAACTGCAACTGCTCTGTGCTCTGAAACGGAAAGCAAGACAAATTACGAACAGATAAATAAAATTCTTTGAAACGTATTATCTTTTGTTACATACCGGCGTTGATAGGTACTTGACTTTATCGTTCAATGTCTTCACCTTATTCTCCAAGTGATCCCGCTCGGACTTCAAAATAACCACCTGTTCCTTATAATCTCTTAGCTTCTCAATTTGTTGCTTCAGGTGAGATATCACAGCTAGTTGAGTATTTATTTGGCCCTATTGATAAAATAGACTTCGTAAAATTATTCGTGAACCAATTAAAAGGAGTACTACGTGCAAACACTTTATAATGAAATAACGAAGGAAATAAAAAAAAACAGAAATAAACGTAATGCACGTAATACTACGAACCTGTAACTTTACCACTTTAGAGTCCCCAAATTTCACGCTATACTCCTTTAACAAAGTGGCCATCTCGCGTTCGTGTTCTTCCTGCAACAGATTCAGATCGTGAAGTCGCTTGTTCTTAAGAGCCATAAAGTCCTTGTTCATCTTGTTCAGCTCTTCCTTCAGGATGTCATTCTCATCGGTCAATCTCTTCACCAAATTACTGTCTCCATTCTCGGTGTACTGCATAGGATCGTAAAGCTTCTGTACAGAAGCGGACAGTTGTTGAGTGTTCGTGTCAGACACGTGACCATTCTGATAGACATTCGAGTTCGGATCAGTTCCTTCGGTAGACTTCAAAGTCAGCAACTTTGAATCCGAGGACATCATAGCGCGACTCATCTTCTCGAAATCCTTCACGGATCTTCTGTCGTTCAACAACTTCTCCCTCTCCCTCTGCAGCCTTTTATTCGTCTTCTGCAACTCTTGGAACTCCTTCGTGACCTTCGACAGCGCTTTATCTTTATTCGCCAGCTCTAACTTCAATCCACGAATAGTGGCCATAAGGTAGGCGTCTTCCTTAGGATTCTGCAACTTGGGATTTGCTTTCGCCTGCAGTTTCTGATCCTTCTTCTCTTCCTTCTCGAACGATCCCGCTCTCTCCTCCTTCCTCACAGTCTCCACCGCCTTGTTCTCCACAGACTTAGACACGGTCTGCGTGAACATGTCGTTGTACACCTTGCGATTCTTCACATTAGCTTCCAGAAGCTTTCCTTCCAGCTCCATTATTTGCGTGGCATACTTCTCCTTCACATCTGAAAACTTCTTCTGGAACTCGACCACCTTCTGCTGTGCTAAGTCATCCTTCGCCTTGATCTCATTTTCCAAACTTGCTATTCGATCTTCCAGTAGTTTAACTTTCTCCGCGCCAATCTTGTCGTGTTCAGAGTTCGCGGTTAGTATAAGAGCGGACACCGAGTCAGGATTCTTCCTCTTGAGTATCCTCTCCATCTCGCGAATCTGTCTGTTCAAATCAGTTATCTTCTTGCTGTCCAGAATCACTTGGTCCTTCAATTTCTGCGTCAGCTGCTTCTCGCGTTCCACGTGACTCTTGGCTACGTGCAACTTCTCCTGAAGATTGCCCTCCTTCACTCTCAACTCCAACAGTTCCTTCTCCAGTGGAAGCACATTCTGTTGAACCTTATCGAACTCCTGTTTCACTATTCTCAACTGCTCCGTCTTTGAACTTAATTTCACCGTCAAATCCTCCACTTGTTTCTTCAATTCTAGCTCAGCTGTTGTCATTGCCTGCAATCGATCCGTGATGAAATCGTTCTTCGTTCTGAGCTGCTCCTTGAACATCTCTAATTCGTCGTTCAATAAACTGTTCTGCTGCGTAAGATCCTCGTTCTTCAACGCGCAGTCCGCATTTTTCTCTCGAAGCTCGGATACTTCGAGATTCAGCTTTAGAGTCTCTTCCTCGAGATCTTTCACTTTGTCTGCAAGCTCCTGCGTTTTGCCAGACTCCAACGCTGTACTCTTTTGTTTCTGCAACTGCTTCATCTCCTCCTGCATTCGTTTCGTGTCTTGCATCAGCTTCTTGTTCTCCGTTTCATAAGCTTGAATCAAATTCTCTTGCTTTTCCAACTCTCTCTCCAAAAGCATAATCTTCGTGTCTTTCTTTGGCTGAGGTTCTGGACGTTTTTCATTCAACGAAAGCTCGTCTACCTTCGCCTTCAGAATAATATTCTGCTTTTTCAGAGCAAACAGTTCTTCCTCGAACGTGATACGCATACCGTCAATTTGGCTTTTGTACATTTTTACTTCAGACTCTAACTGTTGCTTCAGAAGAGAATTCTTTTGCCTTGCTTCGCGACATAACGCTTCCCAATTCGTTTTCATTAGATTTTGCTTCATATCACCACCGGCCATCATGGTTTTTCCATACGTCTCCGGTGATTTAGCTTGGTACCCTTTATACATGGAAGACAAAGTGAGAGCGAAACCAGTCTTGATTGGATCTTTCTTTGACTTGGGAGACAGTTTAGTCCTGGGAGGAAGTTTCGTGATCGGTTTGACTGTAGGTTGCAATTTTGGCTTTAACGTTGGCGATCGTCTGATCAAAGTACCGGTGGGTTTCTTCCCAGTATCCGAGGGTTTGCCTGCCCTCAGATTTTCTACTGAGGTCCTTAGAGGTGGTTTACAAATTTGATCGTAACTCTTGGACTTGGAAAACTTCAACTGTTTCTTCTGCGGTTTATTGCTCGATGCACCGGCTGACTGGACGGGCTTACGTTCTACGCTACCACGCTGAGAAGTACTAACGCTAGATTTAATCTCGGTACTCGAGATCGTTTTACGTACCGTTGCTTTCGGTATCTCTGAAGATTCTAAAGGACTTCGTTGTGTTGTGCTAACTGTCGATTTTTCAGCCAATAACTTTGGAATCTCATCCGCAAACAATTCTAATCTAGGCGTAAGGCCAACCGTATATAATTCCTCCTTAGAGTTAAGTATCTTTTTACTATCTTTTAATACTGATACGTTTTTTGGTGATAATTCATCTTTCTTATTCAACGTTTTCAGTTCATTCTTACCGCTATTGCTAACAATTTGAGACTGCTTCTGTTCTACGCTACTTACGCTAGAATCCGTTTCGATAACTTCATGTTCGATTTTCGGCTTATCTGCCTGAGGTAGTTCCTTTTCTAATATGTCGGAAATTTCCTTCTCGGGAAATTCAGGACTCCTATCGTTCGCAGATTCTCCATCTAAGAGAAAAGGCATCCTTCCATCTACAGACTTTGAAAGGAAAGCTTGCATAGGATCAAGTTCCTTTGATTCTTGCTCTCTTTTATCAGTCTGTCCTTGCAAAAGTTTCAAAAAGTGCGAGAAATCTTCTTGTCCAAAACTCGAACTGTTTGACATACCAGCCTCGGCTTTTTCCTTCGACTTTCTTAATAAATCTTCAAAAAAATCCTTATCTACATCAGTTATTTCTTTCTTTAAATTATCTTTGCTTGATTCTATCTTCCTTGTGCTTTTTAGTTCTTCCGATTTGGAATGTCTTTCAATGGGATCATCTAAGTCAGAGCTACTAGACACTTCTACTTTTTGTTCTTCAAATTTTTTTCTTTGAAGTTCCAGAGTTTTCGGAGCTTTCAAGCAATTCACATTTTCGTATAAAACTTCGATTCCAGGACTACTGTCCCTCTTCTTCTCATACTTTGGACTCCTTTTGATTTTTTCAGTCTCTTTGTATACCTCCTCCTCTATCAGTTGAAAGATATCAGCTTCTAATTGCCTAACTCTATTAAGACTTTCTACATCTTCTGGGATATTATCAGGTACTAAAGTGTCAGATTTCGATCCACTCTTAGATAAACTACTGCTATTTTTTCTTACAAGTTTCTCAGCTTCCTGTAATAATTCTTCCACAGATCTTTCTGCTTCTGTTGGATTATTGGCAGAGTTCTTAGACTTTGAACGATCTGTAGTTGAATTTGGACTAAATGCTCCAGCAATCTTACTCATTTCTTCTAAGATACTACCTATATCCTCATCAGTTGCATCTGCATAAAAGAATGGAGGTCCTACTAACTCTGCTGTATTGAAGAAACTATACAAAGAACGTGTATTCCTCATTAATATACTTACTCTCAAAATCAGAAGGATATTTTTCAAAAGCTGCAGAAGCTAAAACATCGCATAAAGTGTCATCCTTATCTTTCATCTCAATTTCATTCTTATGCATAGCCTATGAAAATTAAAAGAATAAATTGCAATACTCAATATCTATTACTTGAGCATTTATTGTACAAGAAATATAATATTTTTGATTACTTTGCACATTCTTTCTTTTTCTAAAAATTCCTTCATCGAAGAACTAACATCTGGAGAAGGGGTTAAAGACTGTTTTCCTTTTATATCTATGGGAACAGTATGAGAAACATCAAGTGAAGTATGTGGTTTTTTCAACCACCATTTTTCTTCCTCCTGTTTCTCTTCTGGTTCTGGTTTCTTGATCACCTTAGGCTTCTCTTTTATTCTAATTGAATTCTCTCCCACGCTAAGACTAATAGAAGAACCCAGAGTATCATCTTCGGTTGACATTAACTATAGATAAATTAAACATGTATGAAATAATAATTTTGCAAGGAAAACATAAAACTTGATAAATTTCCATTTATTAGTCAAAATATGATGCAATAATAAATGTGAATTTATTAATAAATCATCAAAAACAAGTAAGATGTAGAACGCCTCTTTGAAACCAAGATAGGTTAACATATCTAAGGAAGAATACTCGATATACTTACATCCTCATAACGAGGGGATTTTTGCGGGTTTGAAGACATTTGGATTTTTCACTGATAATACTCTTGAATAATATAATCCAAGTAATTAATCATTTTTTCAGATTCATTTGACAGTTGGCGTACTTTTTGTTTGTTTGTTAGTTTGATTCGTTCGATGGTCGCCTCGTAGCGACCTCACCTGTCCAGCAACGTAAATTCATCTTTAGATCCCCATACAATACGATTAAAATAAAAAATACAGATAATACAATTACACAAAAAATGACAAAGAGAAAGGATTAGGCTTTAATAATTAACACAGTAATATCTTTTATTATTCCAATTAGAATTTATTAATCATTTCATCGATATAAGGGTATATAACCACTTCGTAATAATTGCAATTTTTTATTCGTTAAATTATTAGATAATCATAAACATTTCTCATTTAATAACAAATAGTGCACAAGTGACAAGTGTATTTAGTATCCCATAACAATGAATAATAAAATTGAAGTTTAATAAAAGTTCAACGCACAAACCGTTAAATATTTTTCATAATTCTTCTGCACAAACCCGATTACCTTTTCTAAAAGTGCAAAAAAAAAGAACAAATTTTCAGCTACACTTTACACGACATGCGTCGCTAAATCAAATTGTTGTTGATATACGAAAGTTATATCTAGATGATACCGCTTACTAATTTTTGATAAAATACAAGAACCATATGCAAACTAAGACTAACGAATTAAGTGCACGTAGAATGAACGCAATATCTTCACACTGTGTATCACAATCTCGTATATATGAATATCTGTTATCTATTAAAATATATGTGACATCTTTTTGTTATAATCTCTCATCTTAAACGTTGAAGGCGATCCGTGAATCTTTTATACACATATAAAATTCTTAAGCGTATACCGTAACATTTGTCGTACCTTCATATATAACAATATCTGACAACTACTTTCAAGTGTACATCCTCATTCATAAAAATAGTTACGATATATTAATTATTAATATATATATAAGTGTGCTTAAAATAATTACATAGGTACATGTTCTCTCTCTCTCTAATTCATAATCGTTGCACGATCTTCCATCATAAATTTATAGAAATAAAAACAAATATTAATGACCAATCATCATTAATATCCAACAATCACGGTCGTGTTTGTACAAACATGGATTAAGTAAATAATTATATTAAGAATAAACCATTGTTATATCACATTACCGGTTATTTCATAGAAAACATTAATGTCCATAGCATGCGTGCAGTTTGAACAGTTCTTTGTTAACGAAGCTCGTATTACATTCTTCGCAATAATGCTTGATATCACTCGACTTCATCGAAGCAGATATTTCGTTCACCTTAACGGAGTCTTTGAACGCCTTCATCAGATTTCCATCCGAGAGATTTCGAAGGCTTCTTCGTAATTTCCCAGGCGATCGGCCCGTTCCATCGAACTTTCTCACCTTGCCGTTTCTTAAACTGAGGTCTTGACTTCTTAAATATCTCGAGAGGCTTATTCCATCGATTCCTTTTTCGTCCCCGTATTTACGCTTTGAAACTCGTCGCAAGGCTTTCCACTTCGCTATCCTAAAATTATCATTATGCTGCGTGCGATTAAATGTACCACAGTTAATCCTATCGTTTTGTACATTCACATCAGACAGTGGATCGATCTGAGCGGCTAAATCACCGGTACTGTTTAACGACAACACGGTAGCTGACACGGACTGCTCGAACATTATATCGTCGAGATCAGAGAGCTGTTCCTCCTTTATAGAAGGAAGAACAACAGCTACTTTCGTTCTGTTCCTTAACAATTTCGATTTCGTCGGTGATTTCAACTTACTCGCGATATTTCGCACTTTCATTTCACTTAATCGATATTCATGATTCTGCAATCTTCTCCTCTTCAGCGGAGACTTCGAATACTTCTGTTTCGGTTCTATGTAGTAGATGTTCTCCTTCCTTGGCCTCAAGATACGTCCACTGAAATCATCCAGCTTCTCCGTCTTAACCTGCCTCACACTGAACTCCGTCGAAGCGGATATTTTCGTCTCAACGTTTTTCGAACTTTGCTTCTGGTTACACACCGAAACCGCGGTCAATTTTTTTTTGGTCCCCACATAATCTATAGAACCCTTTCTGGGCCTCAAATTATGAACAATCATATCACTTGAGGCCTGCTCGCTAATCCTATTAGATCTACTATTAGATGGGCTAAAACTAGAAGTCGATTTATGCGTAGTCGAATCTTTACTCTTGTCCATAGATTGCACTAAATTCGTTTGTTCTACGAGCATTGTATCGGCTAACAAATTCGTCTTCACAGTCTCCAACTTATCGGCACAGCGATCGTCCTTCAATCTAACGTCGTTTATATCACTACACCTCGATATCCTGTTCTCGTAGTTCGAAGATAGAGTCTGATTGCTTTGGTCCGCTTTATCACAGTAACAGCCGCATTGAGCATACGCCGCGTATGTTATACCATCTGGAATATCATTGGACTGGACACCGTTTACCGGGAAAGTTACCGAACTCATCGAATTTATATAGTCAACGTTATTAACTATGCCATACATATCGTAATCCGACGGCTCAACTTTAATCTTGATGTTTTCTATGTGCACCATCGGCACACCAACTCTCTCCTTCGAATCCTCCTTTTGCATCCAAGAGAGCTGACTCTTCAGATTCGCGTCCGTCTTCAGACAGTCCACGTAGAACTTGTGAAACTCTTCCAACTTATAGCTGCATCGATGACACATGTGTTTCGGCAACAGGTCCATTTCGTGCACCTGCGAGACACACAGTCGGTACGAGTGCAAATGTTATGTTCACGTGATCGCTTATTGGAAACGAGGAGCGGATACTGCATGTGGTTGTACGAAAGCGTGCAGGAAGTTGAAGGATGAAGAGGAGGATCGCGCCTCGCTTTGTGGTATCGTGTATCACATAAAATGAATTGCGATAACAAATTACGCTCTGGGAAACGTGAAATCAGTCCTTCGAATGAACAATAAAATTGTATTGATCATTGCAACCGAATAATTAATCGTGTTATCAATTGAAAAAATGGACGAGAAATTATGCGACGAAAAGATATTCCGATTCCAAGGTCTCGTGTAAAATATTCTTTTTTCAATTTAGGATTGTCATAATTGAAACGTAAGCGTATTCATAAATTTGTTAATACAGAATAAAATTCTCCTTTCCTATTTTCAATATCTTAAAGCATCAAACTAAATAATAATCCGTCCAAAAAAAGCTTAAGTCAATGAAATGTATAACATTCAACTGGTTCTAACTGGTTCGAAGAGGAACGACCAACCCTTCTTAATATTTAATATTTCCCTGAATGGAAATGTTCTACTTTGTATATCCAAAAATAATTGTATTGTTAAGTATCTTTATTTTCAAAGCTATAACATTTGTTCTACCTATTGACTAAGGGCTAAAAACAATTATTATAATTCGAAATTACGCAATACGTTAAAAGTGTTTATTAGGCACGTTGGCGCGAAGTAACAATAACCTCACTTTTAGTGCCATAATTATAATCAACTTGACACTTAGAATCTATTTGTTGAAAAGCTTGACCCTGTAATTAATATATCCTACTCAAATACGAAGATATCTGTAAAAATACATTGTTCTGACACACGAATATTAACTTTTCTTAAGGAAAAACATTGTTGCGTGTCCCATAGCACGATTCGTGGCAAAAAGGTGGTTCAGGAGGGGGCGTTTATGATGTCAGGAAAGACCATCAGATACACGTGAATTTCACAGCAAAATGATACAAATATAGAAGGGTGAAAAGTGATATGACATACCATGATTGGGAGAATGGCGTTGATTTTCCTCAGGTGATTCTCATTTTTGTCGAACATATTAATCAAAATACCAGAATGCTTGCCGCAAAGACGGCAGACGCGGCTGGACTCAAGAGTCTCCATAACGGTATACGGAGAATTATTTTATCCGGAAGAGTGTCGTAATGAGTAGCCGCGTGTGTATCTCTTCTATCCCTCTTATAGCTGCCTCAAGCAGAGCTTTCGCGGTACCTTGACCGCGCTTCGCGGGTAATCCCCAAAAGCCCGCAGAGCGCGAACTTTCCTCTTTGGCTCAGCCGCCGCCAGCGTACAATTCTGCGTCACGTTTCACCGTCAGGGTTCGCGCAAACGCGAACCTTCACAAGTGCTGCTAACTCGATACAAAACTTATGATCGGCCGGTACCTCTACCGGCGGGCGAAAAATCACTCAGCTTTTCGCTTGTGTCGCGGTGACATACCACCGCGTTCTGCGAATCAAACGAGATCCGCTTATTGCGCTTTCCTCGTTCGAGAGTTGATCAATATCAATCGATTCACCACCCACAGAAGTCGGGCAAAACGGAGTTCGCCTTTTTCGTCGACGAATCGTAACATGCTGACATCTATTGGAGCTTCCGGTATATGTGACGTGTGCAACCGGTAATGTTGCTCAACCTAACAGTTGCGTTCTAACCTTGTGACAAGAGACAAGGATTTAATTCGAACAAAAGTATTAGTTAATTTCGATTCAAAATGGAAACCAAAACTACAGACAGTGAAAAATCATTGAAGGAGAAACACGCGGAACGAATGAAACGTTTACGAGAACTTCACACAAAGAGAGTAAGTAGGGAACGAAGTAGAACTATTGTAACCTGCATTTCTTGATTTACATTTATCATTTTTCTTAGTGTCCAACGTAGTTCTTTCGAAAAGAGTTAATTGCAAAGTATTAATTTTGTAGAACGAAGCTAGACAGCAGAATCATAAAGAAGTTGTAGAGGAAGACAAGAGAAAAAAGCTTCCTTCAAATTGGGAATCACGTAAAAGACAAGCAGAATGGATTGTGCAAGATGAAGCTGCAAGAAAAACTGCACAGGAGAAAGTAAATATTATTTAAATATAGTATTTTCATAAAAAATAATTAAATTTATGCATATTATGTATTTTATAGGGAGAGGACTACGAAAGAACAAAATTACTTCACATTGATGCAACAGAAGCAGAGCGTATAGCAAGGAAGAAAAAGAATAAGAAAAATCCTGATCCAGGTTTCTCAGATTATGAGCAGGCAGCAATTCGTCAGTACAATAGGCTAGTAAAAAATATTAAACCCAATATGGACACGTACGAGGAAGCTAAGGATAAATTAGGTCCAGCTTTTTATGGAGATAGGAACACTATATTACATGGTCTTCACGAGGATAAAAAAGAGGCTGTTGACAAAATGGTTGAAGATTTAGAGAAGCAGTTAGTATCTGATGGCCCAATCGTTATTGTAACATTCATGTATGATAACTTTTGTATACTTTCTACAGGATTGCAAAGAGAGAGAGATATAGCAGAAGAAGGATGCATAATGATGATGCTGACATTGATTATATCAACGAACGCAACGCTAAATTTAACCAGAAACTAGAGAGGTTCTACGGAGAATACACGCGTGAAACAAAGCTAAACTTGGAACGAGGTACAGCTATATAATGGGAGAACATTGTACTAAAGGTCTTACTACAAATAACTTGTATTTTAAATAGTATTTCAAAACTCATACAAATAGGAGTCAGACTACTGATAAGTCATTGATTATTTTGTAATCGGATGTGCAAATGATACATTTTGCAATACAGTGTTTATCAATTTTTAATCTGTATTCACATGTTAAAAAAAATCAAATTATATATTGATTTCGTAAATAAAAAAAATTCAGTTGTTAAAATTTTCGATCTGCTTTCCTGTTCTCCGATCTGTTGACTATAACAACTTTTTATTTAATTTAAATAATGATTTTATATACAGTTTTTCGAGATTCTAATGTAATTCACATCATACCACCCAACTATGCACTGTTCCTGGAAAAGATAAACATTTTTTAAGTCGTATATAATTTTATACTCATCACATTCAATCTTTCACTCGAAATTGCGTTTGAAAGAATACTCACGACTTGGGGAAAAATTGTGATGATGCGTTACTCGTATATGAATATCTTGTGTCTCGCCTGTAAATCGTATATTACAAATTTACAATTGGCATCGCAGCTAAATACATTTATAAATAATTTCATTCAAATATAATAAAGTCTGAGAATTTATTATTTACCAATTTTGTGACGTTGACATTTTGAATTGGCCAATACAGTTTACCAATCCCAACTCGTTGAAGCGATTAAGCAGACAATACCAACACATTTTCAAACTATTAATAATTATAAAAAGTAACACTTAAAAATATACTAAACATGCCTATTAAGCATTTAATATCCTTATATTAGATCAATTAATAAATAACATACATCTATGCGTCACGTTCAAGTACGTCATAGGCCTATTTTATTTTTGTCACACATTCATCTTTAAACTCGTCACGAGATAATTTCTCCATTCGTGAGAAAACATCTTACAAGATAAAAAAGTATCACTTTTGATTGTACACTGCATCACAGTATCAAAGTATAGAGAAAATATTTATCAACACACGTCAACAAACTATCATGACAAAAAGACACATGCTGTTAAGGCACTCGGTTTTATTATTTCGGAGGCGGCGGAGGCGATGGATCGATGTTCAAGCGTGTCAACGAGGTCGTAAGGTCCATTATCGATTTTCCGGAAGTCGTACCTGTGTTTCCATGGTTCAATAGCCTCGGCATGTCGCACTGCTCGCATTTGTTCATCAACGGATGATTGTCAAACGTACACATCCTACAGACCCAAGAAGGCTCATCTCGTTCTTCTCTGTCAACGTTGTTACCAGTCAGTTCCGGTTGCCAGGCGGGTGGCTGACTTGGCAAAGGCGGTGGGTTTGAGCTGACAGGCCTAGACGGTAGAGGCTGACCGGTATAAATATGTTGATAGAACTTTTCGTTTGTTTCACCCAAAGGTACTGCAAGAGCAAACAACAACAAAATAATACCAACCGTTCATAGAAACATTAATAGAAAATGTAACGACATATATTATTACCTCTTGGATCCGACCATTGATCTACTTCATCCGCAAGTCTATCACACTCAACTTGCAACTGATAGATCTCGCTCCTCAACTTTCTTTTTAATTCCTACGAAATCGCCATTGCATAACGTTTATTAGATTACACATTGCGTTGCTTTATAACGTTTACAGTGTACCTGAGGAGGCATCGATGAATCGAAAGGTCTCGTAAGGGACTGCAATTCTTTCTTCATCGCTTCGAGTCGTCCTTTCTCGGCCCTCAATTCCCTGGCGAGTCTCTCCTTTCTCGCTAACTGTTCAGCGACCAATCTCCTTTGATGCTCCGCCACTGTGGTCCCATAAAAAGAGTTAACATTGTATTACATTCTAGAAAACATAATCGGCCGTTCAAAACCTGTCCACCGCCGGGTTGACGCCGCTTTACTTAATATTAGGCGTGCAAATTAATTCGGTGCCATTGCGTTTAACGCTTTGCAACTTCCATTCAAATTAAAATACCTTCCCTGCCATATGGTGATTTGAAAGTAGCAACATTATACCCCAAGGAATATTATAAAGTATAATTTCACCTAATGACAGCAAACAATCTGGCGTTCGACAAGGAGTATTTGAGGCACTGCATTCTTTTAGCTTTGAACCAAAGAAAAATGCTTCTAAAGCTGAAGAAATGGTTTGTTCCCCTTTTGGTAATAACGCTGTAACGTGTAAAACGTGCAAAGAGTGGTTTCAAAAATTTCGAAACTTAGATTTTAATCCATCGAACAAGCACGTGCAGACCAGGCAAGAAGTTGTAAGAAAATTTTTAAAAAACGTTGGAATAAACTAAACAAGGACTTGCGTTGCAATCGAGTGTTACCCACCGATGCTTATCGCAACGTTTACGTCGGTTAAGAAAAATTCAAAAGTTAGAAAGGTGAATTCCTCACGAAGAAGGCCTCGAATTAATTTGCACACCTATTGTAAACCTATATGCACGAGTTTACGAGTTCCTCGAGCAATCGCATCGGCACAAATTAGCTTCGGATGGATTCTCGCTGACGTTCTGTTTCACCGCGTGTAAGCGATTAAAGGGGGAACATGAAACGCGAATTGTAGCGTTGCAGGAAACGCGTCAACATCAAGACGACGACGCTCCCGCTCGTGAGAGGGAAAAGCGGATCAGGTGGTCCACACGTAGAGTAACCGCAAGCGGTGGCTATGTATAGACGGAGCGTGGGGTCAGGAATGCGTAAATATCGTTCTCAGTGTTACATGCGTGGGCGTAGTATGCGCGACGGAGTGGTTCCTCGCAGGTAAATATACGTGTACGCGATTCCTATAATACGGGAATCTGAAAAACAAAGCGGTCCACTTTTACGGTATCCGGAGCGAATATATGGCCAATAATAAAAATAGCCCCGACCAAAAAGTTATTTTCAACGGCCGCGAGTTACGGTATCCACACGACGGAGCCCGTCACGGGCCTCTCTCTCTCTTTCTCTACCTTGATTCAACGGCGATCGGTTTTGATCGGGATTGGCCTGCGTCCGGTCGCCAACGGGACTGGAGGGCGGCGAGGTCGTCGTCGGTCCTGACGGTGTCGTTGGAAGGCTAATGGGAGGGACGATGTTCGTTGTCGGTGGTACAGAAGGTGTAGTCGGGGCGCTCATTGTCGTCGTGGGTCTCGGCAACTGACTAGGTGGTCCTGCCGGAAGACCTGCAATTTTCGTGATTTAGCGAACCGATCTCTGATATCTTCGAATATATTCAAATCCTCTACTCTGTCGTTCTCTACCGCTCTATGCCCCCTCAAAATAAAACAACTTATCCAGCATTTCGAGATATCCAAGAATACCGAAGCTTAAAGATTCCTTCGAATCAATGGTGTCGTTTTGAACAGTAGATAGGAAGCTCAATTTCTTTAAATCGCTAATATCCCTTAGAAAAGTTTAAACAGACCTTAAAACTTTCATAGGAGCTAAAAAAAATAGCGAGACGGAATGTTTTAACTTGAAAGGGCCAGTAGTATCGTCTACGAAACAATTTCCATGTATAAAAGTCCCGGAGGAACGGAACGAAACACGTACCTGGTGGCCTCTGAGGACCGGTTTGCACCGGTGGTATCAGGCTGTTGGGCCTGTTCGGGCCCATCGGAGGTCTGATCCTCGCGGCCGCCACGCTGCCTACGGCTCCCGCGCCGATGCTGATCTGGAGACGACTTTGAAAGCCCCTGGGATCCAAGGAGGAGCTCGAGTAAGTCAGGCTCGAGCCCTGCGATCTGATGTCGATCGGTGGTTGCGGTTCCGAGGATGGCGGCCGTAGCGTCAGGCTGACCGACGTGTAGCTTCGCGTGTGATCGATCTGCGGCCCCGTGTTGTTCTCCACGTTCAGCAACGGCTCCGCGTAATGGGCCCGTGGATCGAGCAGCAGATCGCTTCGTTTACAGCCACCGCCGATCGTGGGCACCGTTCGAAAATCTGAGGCGGTTGGTGTGCCGTGGCGGGATGGAAATGAAACGAAAGAGAGAAAGAAAACATATGGCGTTCCGTTTAGCGGATGCTTGAACAAATCGCACCGATCGAAGGATTTAACGAGGTGCTGGAGCAAAAGAAGTCGACGGTTATGGTAACGACGGTGAATCGGCTCGAGCAGGATCTCCTCCGACCGCGCAAGGTCATTCTACGCGCGGTGGTAACGTAATCGAAATCGGAATCACCGCTGCCATCGCAACACGCGGGATAAAACCTGTTTAAATGCTACTTTACACGTGTTTGTGTGCGTATGTGTGTGTATATATATAGATAGATAGAGTCGCGATGCCTTTGGGACAACGTAATTACATATACGTGCCACGTAAAACGTGGAACTACCTGCGTCGAATTTATCAACGCAATCGTGTTGCAACCTACTTGCCACCGAATTCGCGAAAAACGATCCGTAACTTGTCGCTTCTGATGTCAGACAAATTGCTTCCTCGATATACATGATCTTCTAACACGCTATTAGTTACAGAAACTACCGCGCGCGTCTAAGTAATGCGAGCATTTTTCTCGTGTCAGAGTAAGGGTAAAATATGGAAGTTTGCTTACGATTATCGTAAACGAGGAAAATTCCGAGCGCCTCTTCGCAACTTCTCGTTTGCCTGCTAATTTTTCTGCATTTTTTCTCTTCGACCTCTCTCGACGCACAGATATACACCTGAATACTATTTACCTAACTGCAAAAAGCACGGTGAAAATTGTTGCGAACGAGTGTTCTCAGAAATTTCAAAGTATCGTTCAACGCGTAATATCTCCCCTGTTACACCCTTTACATCCTCAATAATATTCGCCTCCCAAGAAGCGAATAATTGTCTTCGCTACCCTTTCAACGCTATCACCCCTAGAATACTCGCATTACCAACGGAGGAAGCAACGCTGATAGCAGCGCAGAGCTCGTCTAACCCTAATCTCTACTGCCCACAACAATTCTTCGTCGACCTCCATCCCAAAACCGTCTCCCTCTTGCATAAATCCCCCAGTGCTTCCCTGGACTGCCCCTATTACCAAACCTCCAGCCAGAGATTGCGTACCGCGATTGCCAGCAGGGCTGCAGGCAACGTTCACGTTCAGCTCGAACCCGGCTGGCTCGTTTCCCGTGTTCTGGACATTGTTCGGGCAGTTCGCGTCGTTTGGTCCTGTGCAATCGTCGAAGAAACCGCGGGTGGTGCAAACGGCGGGCGCTGAAGAAGGGGTGCCGGCAGGGTTGGCCGCGATCGGCGAGGATGCCGGGATCGCAGCCGCTCGTGTACAGCTGACGGGACATCGTCGCGCCATACCGATGTCCAATGAAGCTGGTCTGTGCGGTCGCGCGTTGTTGTTGTTGTTGTTGCTGTTGCAATTGTTGCTCGTGCTGCAGCCACGTTGCGCTTGGCTCATCGCGCAGCAACGTAGCTGCTGCTGTTGTTGTTGAGCGGTCACGTGGTTCGCTCGTTGTTGGTGCTGCTGTTGTTGAACGGTCACGTGGTTTACTCGTTGCTGCTGCTGCTGTTGTTGAGCGGTCACGTGGTTCGCTCGTTGTTGCTGCTGCTGCTGTTGCTGATGTTGCTGGAGGACGCCGCAAAGCGCCACCGGAGGGAACGCGCCCGGAGACTGTCGTGACTCTTGGGTGGCGCGAAGACTTCTCGCGCATGTCTCCCGGTCGTGGCTGTTCTGCAACGCACAGATGCACACCTTGGGTCAGCCGATTTCCGGTCACCGCGATCGGGCTCGCCGGGAACTGGTAAGATTGGGAAATGCTGGTCGTTGCATCCGGTTGCAGCGGGCTTTCGAAACGCTGCTCTGGCCCGGTGTAGCGGTCTTCGAGGGGACACTTCCTGAAGGAGCGACGCGAGTTAACCGTTTGCGGTCCGATCGGGTTACACCCGGCCACGAGAGTAACGCGGACTTGTTTTCCTGGTTTCGAATCGTTTCGCGGAGCAAGTCAGCCTCCGAGGTAACCAGAGCTTGCTAGCGCGAGGATAATAGACCGCAAAGGGTTAAGCGTCGCTGGCTTTGGCGCGTATCCTTGGCAGTGGACAGTTCTGAGGTTTCCTGGTCCGTGCCCGGTGGGGGCAATGGAACGCGAACATGTCCGCGATTTCGCGAGGAAACGGGAAAAATTGATGGTTCCCGGTGACCGGAAAATTCAGAACTCCCTGCGCGAATGCAAGACACCGGATTACTATGTTTAGTGCGGTCAATCCTTTGGCTGTGATTAAGAGATACCATTTTCTTCTGAATGCGCAATTATGGAAACAGAAAAAAAAAAGAGAAAGAAAAAAAAGTGAACAAAAACAAATTACCAAACGGCCAACACAAAGGACGTCTATACACACAGGTTCCACGCTCGTGCAATGAGAGGAAAGAAAGTCTGTGCCGTTAATCCGCGATGCGAGGGGGTTATGATACTCGTGGTATGTGCGTATGGGTTAGTCGTTACTTGTGAATTCTTTTTTAGCGATGACGGATGAGCGAAAAGAACAAATCTCTCTCTAAACTGGTCACGAGCACGCTGTGCGATCAGGCAGCCCTTCCTGGAACACCCGATCCAATAAATAATCGCAGGTTACCTTGCAGAGTAGATAAAGAAGCTTAAAAAAAATGATGCCACGGTAGAACGTTGATTATCCGAACCGATAAGAGGGCAGACCCACCGAGTTGATCAAATTCTCAGACAGTCAATCCCGCGAGGAAACATTGCAACTCCAAAATTTTCAAATTTCTTTCGATGCACTCGTTTTAAGTAACTGTCGGATAATCGAGGTCCTACCGAACACCGCATACTCCTTCCATGCCCATGTAACGCTTATCGTTCTGGATCGAGTTCCCCAAGGGACCAGCATAGGAGCAGTATATCTGGCGGGCAAAGAGCACCTATACCTGGGCGATGCACTGGGAAACGACGTGATCAGGGAGCGCAGGGAACTGCTGCTTCAGCTCATGGAACAGCTGCATGATAGCGATGTTAGAGCAATGGCACTCCCCCATCGTGGGCCCCCATCCTCCTGGCAAGGCCTACCTGTGGGTGCCAGCAGGTCTCTCGTTACACCAGTTCATATGTTCCGTCGAAAGGGCGAATCACGCCCGCGGTCTAACCAGTAAATCGTCGATGCTGATCGTGAATCGCAGTTCGAATACGCGGGAGTCGAATGTTTCAAATCGTGGGTCTCTCTGGTTTAACACTAGATTTACGGACACGTGCATCTATTTTTAACATACATATCTTAACAAATAGGTATACATCGTACAGAATTAAAAATTGCAGAGCTGAGAGGGAAATAGATTAACACTAGAACTACCAAAGGGGTTAAAATGACTTATTCGTAATTTTTTATGAGAACTTGATAAACTTACTGCAGTTCCTAAACTTTTGGAAATTTACCGTGAATTTTATTATGATTACTAAGATTTATTTCCCTTGTATTATGTACTCTTTTTATACAATTTTCAATTTCATTTCCTTGTCGCAAATATGCATACCCTAATCATCGATAGCTCTAGTGTTAAGGTATACTCGTATCAGTCCACCAATAAAAGTAAAAAAAAATTATCAGGAATGATAGTAGTCTTTTTTGCAAATTTTGCTAATAAAGTCTGAAACCCTTCAAATTGATGAGTCCCGTAAACCTAGTGTTAAGGTTCGAGCATACGAGCCGTGTACAAGTTGAACACGCCACTAAAAACACGATTACACCGTGGAAACGCGTATCGATAGCGTTTCGTCGTTATTTCCTAGTACGCGTGATACTTGTTCGGCTCGACCTCGGTTCGTCGATGGTATAAATGCACCGTTCGTAAGAAACCGCACGAGTAGAACAGGATCGGAGAGAGAGGCGGAGGAATCCGGCGGGAACGCTGAAATTTGGTGGTTTAGCGGATAAACGATTTGGATGGCCTCCAAATACGACGTTTCTCGTGCGGCGGTCTCGTTGTCGGTGCGCGAAAGTGTTTCAAATTATTCAACCACGGATGAGTGGACGAGATGCGATTAATGGAGACAAAGTCGTGAGAAAATGAAAAGGAAAAGACCGTGGAACCTGCCGGCGGGGCAAATCGTCTCGCTTGTCGGGGACGCATTGAAATATCACACGGTATCGTGCGTTACCGGCCTCTTAATTATAGCGAAGGCCACACCAAACATCCGCCGATAAACGGCACTTCGTAAGCTCGCAAAAGCTTCCCTCTGACAGGACGAGCACGCGTCTGGTTCTCTCCTTGGATCGTTGGATCGTTTCATTCGCTACCAACGCGAGTCTTAACGCGGTATCGTGACCATCGGTTCCTTCCCTTTAGGTAAAACAGGGAAAAGGAACGAAAGCGTCACCCCCTTCCGCGACGCGTCGTTCTTTATTTAAACCCTTGCGACTGTTTGACCCATTTTTCAAGAATTCAGCTATAGCCACGTACTTGGTGTCCCATGGAAACCTTACTCGACGTCCTCGCAGCATAGTATCGGTGTTCCCTACATTTTATACATTTCTACTTCGCATTTCCCTAACCGTACACACTATATATCACGCAGCGTATTTCTATGTTTAACTACATTTTACAATTGATCACCGTTCGTTCAACGGATACAAGTACAATTAAATAAAGGTGCTAGAGTTTCAGTTTCGTTGGGATTTAAGCGCTGACCTTAACGGAGGAGCTCGCCAAGGGGCTTCGACAAGCTTTTAAAGGTCGATAACTCCGAGACACCCGTTACGTTACGGAATTGGCAGCGAGTAAAGAAACGGTGGACACCTGTGCCGCGTGGCATGTAGAAGTGCCACATAATTAGCCGGCACTGCGCGTGCCACACTCCCACGCGCGCACGCATGCGCACGTGCTCTCGCAGGTGTACGCCGTTGCATCGAAAAACTTTCGTACGTCTGTTCTTCCCGAAGAGATAAAACACGCAAAAATCCCCTCCTGTTGATCTTACGATTTCACCGTCGACTCCATTTGCAAAAGCACAAACGTTAGGCTTTACACCGTGAAGCGTGACAAGAAAACGCTGAAGAAACGCTTTAGATATCCCAATGCGAGGATCCTTCTTGTTCAGAACGAAGGGATTCGCCTTTAACGCTTAGCCAACCGAATGTAAAGATCTCCCATTCCTTCCTCTGCATTCATTCTATTTACTTTTGTTATTAGTTAGTCTTGAACTAGTGTTGGTCACAGTTCAACAAATGCATTTGCTGCTCTTTCAAAATACAATTTTGGAGATCTCCCATTTTTTCCTTAACAAAGCAATGCCATTGATTCTATTTACTTTTGTTATTAGTTAGTCTTGAGCTAGTGTTGCTCAAAGTTCATCAGATGCATTTTTTGCTCGTCCAAAGTACAATTTTTAATAAATTCAACACCAGTTCAAGACTGACCAGCAACAAAAGTAGATAGAATCAATAATAGCAGAGGAAAGAATGAGAGATGGAATCCCCATTCGGTTGGTTAAGCGTTAACAGTCGTGAAACTCACGGATCGACGTACCGTCCGACTCGCGGCAAGTCCTATGCATTCTCGAGCCGCGGATAAACGTCGCCTCGGATATTGGAAATCCACAAAAAGCGAGCGGAGGAAAGAGAGGCACAGGCAGGCGAGGGTCGTTCGCTCGATCAGAAGAAACTATGAGGTTAGACGCTGCGCGCGTGCAATTCGCACTTGGCAACGGGCCACGGTAGAGAATAAAGTGCTAGGGTAGAATTAATAATTCGTTTCTGTTCCTTCCGCCGCCTCGCACCTGGCAGGCATCACGGTGTGCGTCAGGTGAGGCGAGGCATCGATCAGAGTGAAAACTGCTCATTGGCACGCGCCCGCGCGTTCAGAGGCCGCCGGTAGTACCAACAGTTTCGTCCTAACCGGGAGCGTCTTCTTTTAACCCTTTGCGCTCGAGAGGTGACTCGTAGTTGTCCGATAATACTAACTTCAAAGATTTGTCAAGTTTAAGATATTTAATAAGATTTACTCGTATTGAATTTCATTTTGTTTAGGTAACACTAGAACTACCAGAGCAGTCAAAATGACCAATTTGCTGATTATTCACAGTAACCTTACACACTGTGGTAAAGCTTCCAAAATTTATTATGATTTTCCGCAGAAGGTATAAATAAATATTTATATCTCTTTCATGCAAATAAGTACACTTCGATTGTCGGTAGTTTTAGTCTTAACCAATATACTAAAATTTACTTGTACGACTGTTTAACCCTTTGAGTTTGAAAAATTGCAAAATTATCATTTGGTGACTGACGATCACTTTTCAAGTGCAAAGGGTTAACCCTTTCGTTACGGACGACTTCTCCACCGCAGCACTTCTGCTAAACGAGCCGCTGCGCCAAAAATGTGCATGGTGCTCCAGAGAGATAGATAGCGGCCGCGTTTACGCCTCACTGCAACCTAATTTGGAATTTTTTTGGTGACTTTTAGTATCGAGGAATTTCGTGAGAGATAAATGATAAAAAAATACTGATAGTACATTTCCAGGGAAAGATACTCGATGTGCAATAACTCCAATCGCTCGTATATGTACAATACACGGCATCTTATGCAAATAGGCTACAGATGCTCATAGCATGTCAGCGGCATTTTATGCAGAGCGACTTTAGTCGTCCGTGGTAACGAAAGGGTTAAACACCGCTACTTTCTCGCGTTCAGGATTCGTTGCTCGAGCTTCTGTTCGCCGACGAAGTCAGGAGACACACAGAATGACACAAAAACGATGCGATCTAAAATTCAAAATTTGTATGAAAAAATGTGTCGATTGCATCTCTATTGTATGTATGGTAAATAACAGTTTCTTTTTTTTTTCTATAAAAGAAGAAAAATTAAATAAACAGTTGCATTACTTTTGTCTCATCCTATTTATCATTCTCACACAGCCGCATTTTTCGCTGATCCCATCAGCTGCGGTGTTTGCCAAACAGCGTGGCTATTCGACATGCAAATGACGAAAATCCAAATAAACGTGTGTGGGCAGGTACTCGATGCGGAAACGCAACAGCGAATCGAATCCATTACGACCCTGTCACGGATTGTGTAAAATTTCGGGCGAACTTGTTTCCCTCTGCCAAATGGAATCCTCCTCATCGACGAAAAATACCCGGCACGTGTTATCCCCTCGCGAACATCCGACGACGCAACATCCGCAGGGTGGTTTGATAGAACAGAGACTACCCGTTACGGATACGACTGTATCCCGCGGGGTAAGAGCGAGTAGCGAATCGAATTACATTTTTTCTTCGGTTGGGACACAGCATCTTTTAATTGCACCAGACACGCAGGATGTTTCTATCAGTGACACAGAGGGGATCTTGAGAGAGAGGGGGGGGGAGGGGGACGAGAACGTCGTTCGTCGGGACAGGCGAAAAAGGAAAAGCGGAATTCCAACATGCCGGGAAGATATTTGTGTCATGAAATACCCAGGAGACACAGCGTGGCTGTTTTCGTCTACTCCTGGCAATGCGGGGAAAAGCAAATTCCACAAGTATTTTCACGCATTTGGAATAATTTCCGATATTTTTCTATCTTTTTGTTCTTTTTTTTCCGAACGTTCAAACGTTCCACCCTTTTGGCGTTGTTTTGCGAAGTTCCAAAGTTTCACGCAAATATCACACTCAGGAAACGATTAATTTTCGTCCTAAAAAGATAACGGACGGATTAATAAAAAATCTGACCAATGATATTCGAAGAGGTTAAATAAATAATTAATTAGTCGTATGAAATGTAGAATATTATCCTGTTCAATTTTGCTCGACACCTGTTGCTTCATAAGGCTGTGCATCTATCAGCCAAAAGTGGTACTTGTTGCATTATAAAACGGAGCAAACTTTAATAAATAATTGCGATAATTACCGCTTTCGTTCGCACAGAAATGATCGCTCAAAGGATCAGGTGATTTTGTAGTGCGAGCAATTATTTACACTTCAAGCTATGGGAGCAAAAAATGTAAATTACCTCGGCTGCCTGTAACCTGTTTTACGTGCAATATTTTAGAACCGCATGAATACGGGACAATCATGGCCGACTGAAATTACAGTGAAAAAAGAGGAAAAAAAAGTGCGTTGAGCTCAGTGGCAGACAAAAATAAGGAACCAAGAATAATTGACGAGGGACGCAACGCTAACGTTAAGCAGAGCTACGATAAGTTACGCCTCATGGCAAAAATAAACACTATCCTGAAAATAATGTTATACTTTTTTTCGCGTAGCAAACGTCACAATTGACCAACTACGTACACCTTTAAAAGGCCAATCGGGGACTCCAATCTTTTTACCACACCACCTTTGCTTTTTCATCTAATTCTGAAGTAATTCATTCGAGATACTATTACCTGATAATTCATTGCAATAATAATAATACAAAGTTGTAATAACTGTCCGTAATGTGAACGCAGCTTTATGTGTACACATCTGCACGACATGATGCCGCTTCTTTATGATTCCAATAATTCACGTGTCTCGTGAAACTCGTTATTAACTCCTAAACAGCTCTTTCGCGCTATTATAAATATCGTTAACCTTTAAATACCGTTTCCGCATGTGCCAAAAAATTTGATTTTCGACCTTCCGGTCGAAACGATTCATAATAGTGCGAAGACTTATCAAAGTGTTAAAGTTCTTTTACGCGTATATCAGATTACAAATTTGATGCGAGTTGAATGGTAATTAACTACCGATTACATAACTGGAAGCAGACAGTACACTATGATCAGAGTAAACATTATCCATCACCTTTATTCTTACGATACAATACAAAGAAATAAGATGTGTTTACTTCCATAATGGCTGCCCGAAATGAGACCTTTCAACTGACTAGCGTAGTTTTTAAATCGAATGGCACGTCAGAATGGCTAAAATCGTCGACGAAGATCAGAATTCGTAACATCGATTGACCCTGGTTCTCTATGACATTCTCCAGAAAAAAATAGAACTATTACAGTATTCCATTTTTGAAGATACCTATAGGCAACTTGATAAAAAGAGTAACGATATTTCCTTGTTTGTACATGAGATAAGGAGGAAGAGATTTCCAGGAAACTTTAATGACAATGCAAGTAAATAGAAAAAAATGTGATAAACACATTGGAATGAAAATCTTATGAAATGTACGTGATTAAACTTAAATATCAATATCATGCCAAAATATCAATAAACGAAAGGTTAAGAGGCTGACATTAATGCTTATCAATATAAATGTACATCCAACAAAATATATATTACAACTAACTTAATCTCATACTACTGTATAACTAATGTAACATAATTTGAAAATAAACACTACCATTAGATAAGAAAATACGATGAAAATAAGAGATGAATGATCCAACTATTATCTGCTTATCAACGAATGCATTTTTAATGCATCATAATTTCCAATGCATTCCTACGCAAATATATGTATGTACAGTGCCGCGTGGACCGACGCAACTAAAAGTCAGATTGTACTTTGCTTTTCTTTTTCCCTAAGCTCATACCCTTCACAATATCAACATCACGAAAATTTGAACGATAGAAGTATCTTTTAAAGTCAAATTGAATTTTCAATTATATTACTTCAATGCACAATCCAATTTTAAATCGAATGCTTGAAACTCACCGGACGGCAACCATTGGAAGTGTCCAACGAACGAGAAACCAGTAACCGCTCACTTCAAACACTTGATAAAGACACTTGGCAAATGCCAAAACAGTATTCACGTATCAGCAAATAAAATTTTAACTGTCACTGTATAGTCACGCGGGCAACAATAACTTTTCTGTTGTTTTTCGAAGATTTCAAAGCACGAACAAGCGGCGACCGTCCGTTAGGACCACTGATCAGCTGTGCACTGCGTATTGAAACGACAGTAATCAACAGAAAATCTGTACGCTGCCCAATGCTTTCTACTTAATAAAAATATTTAAATACATATCAGGCATTTTAATTTTAATTATTAATTACCTATTTCCGATGATCCAAATAAAAGTTTGCACCTTTAAAGATCAAAATAAAAGAACCTCTGTTGACTACGTAGTCAAAATGGCCGCTCATACATCCCTATTTATGAATGGAAGACACGTCGTAATAGTTAGTCGCAGTCAAAAGGAAGGGGAAACCGCGTGCTATTTTAAAACTCGTACGAATGGACAGCAACGTCGTTAAGATAGGTATATTCCTTTTCGTTTTTATCAAATTTTGCTATATAATATCTTTACGAAGACTGCAACACTGAAATTGCAGTAAATACTAAATAAAATAGTGAATAAAATTATCTATAAACCTAAAAGTCAATGTAAGTACTGGTATATTCATTTCTACAAATAAAAACCAAAATAATACAATAATAGTGATAATAATTTGTTACTTTTGTTCATAATAATAATAATAATAATAATAATAATAATTAATAATAATAATAATACAATTACTAATACGAACTACCGAGTTTGTTAGAGCGTTGAACTGTAATGATATAAGAAGTTAACACTGACTGCCTCCAAACGATCATTTTTCCATTTTTATAAAATCAGCATCTGTAAAGGTAGTAATGATCGTTTTATATTTGAATTTATTATAATGTCAACATTGGAAGAAACGTATGCACTAGGATTTATTTGAATCGTATAGTATAAAAAAATACTTTGAAGGGAATCGTTCGAAATTTTTACATTGTACACAGAGATAATAGACTAGAACATTTCCTCTTATACAGATAAATCAATACAATGAAGGAGTATAATGGAAAGTGCAAATTGGCTGTTAAAGAATAACCATCAATAAGTTTATTGATTAGTTTTTAGATGCATGATAAATACAATGCAGTTTTCAACGAAGAAAAGAAAAAACGAAAAAAAATATATTAATACAATCAATCGTTAGTCCTAATTCAAATGCATACGTCCCTTTTGCATTTTCTACTTTATCAACATCACTTGCCATCAAATAATGATGAAACACCTTGTTTCATAAAAAAATACAGCTTTGACCTAAAGTATACGTAAGAGATTAAAATGCCTTTTCTAATAATAATGCTATTCAAATGAAAACTGCGTTTACGGAGCACGTACGTGACGAAGAAAAAAAAAAAGACAATGGAAAGGAAAGGAAAAAAATTGTATAAGTTTTGCGGACACGCTTACAGGTCAATTTTGAAAGCCTTAATACACTTATATATGCATCTCCTCCTGTCTCCTGCGGTAAAAAAGCTACTTGTCCTGCATCCGTTTAGGCCATAAAAGAGTGTCAACGATAATTTATCAAATATGCGTAGTAAAAAAGTTATACAAATCGGTGTAACGGCATCAGCACAATGAATCCCAGATGATCAGAATTTCGTGTAACAGTATTCAGACTCCGAATACTTTGTACAAATAGTGGATTTTTCCTGTACAGAATGATTTAATGGAAGAACCGGAACTTTTGTAGAAAATGTTTACAATGTGCCATCTTCTCCACACCGATATCCATAATTTTTGTTCGCAACAAAGTAACGAGATCGTAGACCCGACGGCAAAGGTCCAGCTTAGTCGTCGTTGACTTCGATTGGGATACTGGTCGTAAAAGTTGGAGTCTCCAGCTCTTCGTGCTTCTTCATTTTCATGCTCTGCAATAGTAATTATTATAGGTATTATTTTTTTCTATAAATCATAATCAAGTAACGAACACAAAGAACTAAATGTCCTGTTTAACATTCACCCACCTGTTGTAACTTGTAGTGGTTAATAATGTCTTGGTCGGCAGGGCAACTCTGTAAAAATGCATCCAGCCTGTACATGTGGTGCATATATCGCCAGAGATGCACTAAAGTCTCTGGGATCTCGAAGTCCGCGAAGTACTTGCCGGCCACCCTGATGTGTTGAAGCCGTGGCATAAGCTCACAATCGAAACAGCACATTGTGTCGCCCGTGAGAAAACGTGTGCCCTTACGACCTAAATGCTCGTCAATTTTGCGTAAGTGTGTCATCAGTGACGAAGATTTTGGGTCTTTATCCTTGTCCTTCGCGTTCAGTAGCAACAATTTCAGTTTCTAAAATAAAAAGATTGCACATATATATATATACATATACACGCACGCACGCATTTAACAGCGAGCCTCGAGACGAGAAAGTGGCAGCAGCAGTTTCTCGATTAAAGCGGCTTTAGTACTTATACATACACTGAACAAGTTCTCAACGAGGGTAGCCACTTCTTTGTCTTGCACGAAAAGATTGTGTCCACCGGGAATGTTCTTCATGATGTGCCGTTCTATCTTCTCGTTCTCCAATATCGCGTCGCCGTTGTCTATCAAGATCGGCGGTGGCGTTGCCTGAAAGTTGGTCCGGAAATCGGGCGGCGGTTTTTGCATGTCGACCGTGGTCACTTTTAAGGAAATCGTTTTCAATTCGGCGAGAAGATACAGATCCATGAAGTACTCCTGGCAGAAGAGACACGCACCCTTTCGGCGACCATCGATCGTGGATGCCTGCAACAGAAATTTGTTTGTATCGTCAATTCGTGATACACGCATACGACCAGCGAGGAATAACTTTCGCCTTTCGTTCGACCTTTGTTAAAAATAAAACACGGTTGAGCAATAAAGATTGTTCGAGCGATTGCAAACGCGGGACGATCTCTGTTTTCTCCAGTTGATCGAGCAAATTGAGAGTATCTAGCGTACTCGCTCTCCGCTCTCATTTTCTCGATGTCACGGTTTATTTATTCGCCTCGATGACGCACCCTGCTTTCTTTCCTACCCGAAGATACACGCTTAGAAAGAAGCTTTACGTCGCGTAGCTGTGAAGAACGAATGCGTTTTATTTTAAACCCGTTAAAGAGTGAAAATCCCCTATCCCAGCAACGTTTTACAGAACCTCTTATACGCTGAGTCACTATTACAGCAAGTATTACAGAATATTCGCTTCTCCGCCTCTACAGCTATCCTAATTATTAACATAAGATAACACTAACGAGTTACATCTAGCATTTGTATAATTTATTGTAAATTCAACGTTGGCAACGTGCCAGCTTCTACCAAGAACTTCATCTCTATTTCCATTCCGTTTCAACAATCATCTTATTTTAACCTGATCGTGCACACACTCCTTCGACCACCAAAAATGAAATTGTTCGGCTATCACCGTTTCCAGCGAGAAGAAGCCCACCCAGAGCAATCTGATATTCGTCCGTTTTTCACGATGACGTAAGCCCAGTGACCTCGAAGTTTTAACCAGCGAATGATGCGAGCAAGTCATGTGCCCATCCTCGAGAAACAAGTGTGGCCTCTTACGTGTCCGAGGAGCTCGGCAACTTTTTGGCCAAGGCCGGAACGCGGCGATTTTGCGCCTGGTCAGTTCCGTGTTTTTGAAAAATACAATGAATAGCGGGATCGCAGGGAGCTAATTACCAGTGATTAACGTGACGATCGTATAAATCATGATCACTGGAGGATCACGCCGAGGAATAATACGGAAACTCTATAAAGTATAAGTGGCAAGATCGTATCGATTCGCGCAAGTTCAGTCAACTTTGGAAATCGACAAAGGTATCCGTGTCAACAAATATCAGTGGCATGGAAAGCGTTGACGTCGCATCAAATGTCACGACGCGTCGTCGACCATCTTTCATCCTCGAGCGCAAGAATAATCTCTCTCGCTCGACCGCACGCGCGCCTGTTGCTCGTTTCCTTTCTCCCTTGTACATTCGCTCAGAAAATTCGATCGTCGTCGACACGTGCACCGTATTATTCGTTACTTTTCCTGGAAACACGCAGCTGCGTGTAACACGATCCACGAAGCGAGAAATTTTTGCCTAGCTGGCCGATCCAAAACGCTAGAGGGGGGCCGGATATGAGAACGCGTTAGGCTGGCAGTTGACTGAAGCAAATTCTTGATTTCTTCTGAAATAAGCACGTTCCTCCTCGCACCGGTGCACCTACACGGGATTCCCGTTTCAGCTTGACCGATGAACAGGACTCCCGTGGCAAGAACGCATCGAGCGGTTCCGAGGTATCCCGTCGGGGCTTTTACCTACAATACACACGCGATTAGAATATGCTTAGCTATGACATATCGGTACAGGGGAGGACGAACGCGACGGAAGAAGGGGGAACGGGACAATGCGGACACAACACGCCATCGGGCAAGTCGCTGTATAATGCATAGAATACACCAAATAAGTGACTGCGCTCGCGCGCACAAGCAAACGTGGCTATCGCGCCAGTATACGTGCATCGATAAGTACAGTTTCATTTCATAATGCACACGTACACAGTCTATGTGTGAGCGAGCGCGGTGACTATCGTATCGCTTTTTTTCTTTTTTAGCACATCACATACACAAGCATGGCCGTTCGCAAATACGTATGAATAATCTTCACGAACGATAATTGACGTAGTTCCACTTTTTTCAACCGATCAAGGAAAAAATTCTTTTTCCTTTTACCTCGCTAATTCGCATTTTACACTGTCCTGTTAATTCAACGGTCTTGTGATCTTGGTTCGAAGAAGACAGTGTACACAGCGTGTGTATGCACATATACGGTTGATGTATTCATGACCGAGAACGCTCGTAACGGCCTTAAGGAAGATTAAGTCGCAACATCCGATCGATTTTTTATAACCGCACTCGGACACGCGATACTTCCCTCTTCCTGGCTATGCGTACACCCGTCAAATATTTACACACATCCAGCTGCGCTAACCACTTATAAACGGTATTCGCCACACTTTACGCTCGTCACCTCTGTTTTCCCTTCTCTCAGCATTTTCCTCCATTCTCACGCTTCACGAACCAACCGCGCTCATCTTTTCGCAGGCATCCTGTATGGTGATAGAGAAAAAAAAAAGACGAGAGGATGACTCATTTTCGAGATGGAGACAAGATTAACAGTTAAAGGGGATTCACGGTCACGAGGTAGCGATGCAAAGTAACGTCGATGGAGGATGAAGATGGCATGGAAACGAAACGAAGAGGGGGGAGGGAGGGGGTGTTTACGCACGGGGGAAAGCCAGAAGAGCGAGGAAAGCGGAAGGTATAAAGGAGTTCATCGTTTAACGGTAGAATCTCGAGGACCTCGCCGAGCTCCCCGTCGTTTCATCCCGTTTGACACACTTACGAAGACCTCGCATGATCGCCTTCCGAGTGCAAGGTCGGCCAGTTACCATTAAATCTCTTCTTGTAATGAAACGTCGTCCTCTTCGTCGATTATTTGCCCTTCCCGCAGGAAGAATCCTTATAAGGCTCCTTTTCTGTCCATTACACATACACACACACGCACGCATACACATGCACACGTACTCCCTCCTTCTAAGGCAGCGTGCAATTAAAAAAATGCAGTGGCATCTGAAGCATGAAAATCAGGTCTACGAAAGAACATGCCTCAATTTTTATTTAACGGGAAGTTTTTAAAAAGTATCTCGAACGCTTCAAAGTACATCATTAGCGATCAATTCACTGTTAACGTGGTATTTTAATCTCTGTATCTAATCTAACCGCATTTAAAGAACAGAACTAATACTTTCAAGCAGTTCAAATTTGTGAAAATTTTCGAGGTATACATATACGCAGAATATAATAAAAATGAGATACGGGAGAAGATCGAGCGTACGATGAAAGTTCGCTGTCATGAAATGTAAATATATGTAACAAGTTTTCCTGTGAATGGTCTCGCGCGAGGCGTGTGACGAAATTGGTTCTGAATACGTTCACCTGTGCTTATTTATTTAATATGATTCCGGGACAATAAGATGCGAGGGCTGTTTACGAAGAAAATGTTTCTAGCACGCGTCCCGTTCCCAATAGAGCAGATGCGATAAGATTATCGTTTAACATTGCTTTGAAACGCCTCGGGCTCGATTAGGAGCGACACACAGGTGAAGCAAGCCTGGAGGCTAGATCCGGTCGATCCGATTGGCGAAAGTTTAATCGACAACTCGTAATTGGACAATCGAAGGAAGCCTCTTTCCCTCTAAGGAGACGTTTCCCCAGAAAATATATGGTGAAAGACCATTCCGAGAAATGGGATCGAGTTCGTTCTCGATTAAATCGATCTCTACGTCAGTGCAGAACGATTATCTATTTCGAGTCGAAAAAATGCATGTCTTGCGAAATATCTATTATTTCTGAGATAACATCCATGATATGAGAATAGGGCGAACAAACTGCTTCGAGCGATCAATTAATCGCACCAATAAATTTCAGACGGATTTTTGGATTATTTCCATTATCTTTGAATCGCGAACAAAAATTCGCGAGCAAAGATCACGAATAAAAACTTTCAATTTGCACGGTACATGCCTATTTGCTGATTATTAAGACCGAAGTGGAACCTTCCATCGGTTCTTTTCTTATCCTCCGCTTGACTATGTACAAATGCTTCTAATCTTGTTAAATTAATATACTACTGTCCCCGTAGATGCGTCGTCGTGGTCGTAGGGCAGCCTGTCTATATTTCTCAATGTCAAATTACGCGGGAAAAAGAAGAGAGGGAAATACGGAAAGCAAGAACAGACATTTATTCCGACGAAGTAAAAGCGAATGACCGAAAATGGAATGCATTACCGTGGAAATGCACTATGAGATAAGAGTCAAGGGTTTCTTTCTTCCAGAGAGAGGAGCCAATGACGTAGAAAACGCGGCCAACCAGAATCCCGTTTGTACATATGTATGCATACGTATTTCTTCGAGTGGCGTTACGTCGGTTTCCACACAAGAAACGGTTTAGTATACATATGCCCGTCAATGTCCCTTGTGCTTGCAATTAGTCATCGACGAATACGAAAAGCTTTCGAACAACGCCTCGGCCTCCGCCACCATATTCGAATAGGGAGACAAAGTCCAATCTATTGTCATCAAGTTGATTTCGGACATTTAATCGATCGGTGAATTAATCGAGCAATCGAACCGCAAAAAAGAGTAGATAAAACAAAGAACAGCTGAAGAAGCGGCTGGACGCTACTTGTAAACGGTCAATGGTCACTGAGAGCGGCTTCTCTATTTCTGAAACGACGAACGATGCACACGGTATCTTTGTCGCAAACGGTCGTTTCAGCGGCGCTCGTGATCACCGGATGGAAGGAGAAGAAAACGTTGGAGGAAGAAGAAGAAAGTACAGGAAGAAACCAGTCATTCGTTCCACGCCCATATCGTGCACGAAACGATCGCCTTTTTTCCCTATCTCTTCCTCCTTCCTCATCTTTGCTCCACGCGTGGTATTATAAACTCACCTTGATGATCAACTCGATCTCGGGTACGTCGCCGTTGCTGGTGCCATTCTCGTGGCTGTCGTCCGCCATCCTTTAATTCGTTGCTCTTTAGTTTAGACGGAAAACACTTTTTTTTCTCGTACTCCGCAGTTCACTATCGAACGAGACGGATCCTTCCTCAACGGTTAACTGCAACAGAACGCGATGGAAGCTCGCGGAATACTGACGCAGCGCGTGCCGCGCCACGTTTACGACAATGGCGCCTCATCACGGAGGAGCTCTCAATCCATCGTTACAGATTTCGGTCGGCATTCTAGTCAACGACTGATGAACTACAAATATCGAAGCGAGAAACTTTGCATTTTTAATTGCAAACATCTGAAGGTAAAAAAGGAACGAATACATAAAATCAATAAATGTAAAAAATAGAAAAGATAGAAGCCTACCCTGATTGAGGTTGTCTACATTCCTTCTACTCCTTGCACTCAGCTAAATAAATGACTGATAGCAAAATGTTTCCAAGGAATTAATATTTATAGCTTTTAATATAATTTCTTAAAAATTACTTTAATAATCAATAAAATATTTACTTGCAATGAAAGGAATAAATGAACATAAGAACTGCACTGGAAAATATCGAGAATCGAGATAAATTGCAATTCGAGATTCAAATTCATATCGAAAGTGAGAAGTCGATGTATCTGAAGAAATATGATCAAAATATAAAATTCGATTATTCAATCTTATTGAAAAACAAAAATCCAAACATTTGAAATTAAAAAATTGAAATAAATATGGGTTAAATAAAACAAATTTCTCAGCTACATTATTTATGCATTATATTATTAACGATAATGCTTAAACAATAGAGCAACAATAATAAAACAGCATTTCATATGTACATAATTAATAATATTTCTCTTATTGTATTAAACATCAACTTGTATGATCTTCAAATTTGCATAACGTTCACATGTATAAGTGTCTGTAAAACTGACAACTAAAATCTTATACAATAGTAACGTAGAAAACGAAAGATCGATAGAAGAGCTTCAGATATTAGATATACAGCCATCTAGTAGTAGTAGTGATCTCTACTTTTATCTCAGATAGTACTTGAACATATTTTTCTCTTTTGTTAATTCACAATGGAAAACACCCATAGATGTTGTATTGCATCTTCATAAAAATATATTACTTTAACCGAAATGTATAAGAATAGAGACAACTGCATTCTCTCTTTAGCTATTTTTCTATTAGAAGTAATACAGCATTCATCTGATTAAGATTAAAATCGAATCTCATAATTCTAAATTTTACATTCTTGAAAAGGAACATAAGGATATGACTGAAGGAAGTATTAACATACTTCGCATAAAGATATTACGTTCTTCGGGCGGGTCATTGTGAAATAACAAAGTTCGTAAGTTATATAAATAATAACTTCAACCAAAAAGTTAGGCTTAAAGACAATTTTCAGTTCAGCTTGAATGCTGATGAAAGGCACGGTAGTTGATTCCCTTCATTTGCTTCATTATAGAAGCGAAGGCAATAGATTGTAATAGGAATCTCTGTTAAGATAACTCATACTCCCCTTTTCGTATTTGCTGTTAAAATAGCTTAAGTTTCTATAAAAAAAACGAACAGTATTAATAAAGGTGTTATACAAGTATCAATACCATTTGTTTTTCTAAATTTCTTAATAATGAACAATCTCTGCATTGCTCGGCATGAAGACTTAAGTTGCTATCGATATTCAATAGGCATATGATAAATATCAAACATCACGATAAATATAAGATTAGTATAATTATAATAATTGACTAATTTTGGTCTTGCATAAATGTATGTTCCTAATTTGCCTATTCACTTCCTGGATTTTCATGCTCTCAAACGAACATAAGATAACGAACAATTGCCTTTTCCTTTAAATATGCGATTCAATTTCGCAGTGGATCCAAACTTTCCAACGAGAAATCATCAGTGTCGATGGAAAGACCTCTGCTGAAACCATCCTAAAAAACCGAATATATTAATTTATAATACTACTGAAATATAGTTTCGGTTTAATTTTAATCAAAAGCATACCTTCATTTCAAGCAGCTTCTTGTCTAAAAGACCAATGGCATTCTCTAATTCTTGTTGGCTAGGATTACAAATTGCCGTTGTAGCTCCGAATTCGCCCATTTCAAATGGATCATTGAATTCATTTTTTGCGTTCACGGATGGTGTGGGATTGAACGGAATGCTACCAAATAAATCTTCTTTTACACCATTCTGACGTCTAGAATCCTTTGCCTTTGGCGGTGGGGCCACTAAATGAATTGATGTAATGAAACGACATGTAGTAATCAGATATTTAATATTTATTAATAAAATTGTTTAGTAAGCAATTAACTTACGTAATGGTGGAGGACTTGTAGTGCCATTGCTTTGTGAGAAAAAGTTAGAGTTTGAGGATACTTGACCATTTAGAAGAGAATTATGATTCATTTGATGGTTTGCCAATCCATTGGCTGCACTTTCATATGCCCTAGGGTTAAAATCTTCCTCAAACTCGTCCATCAAGAGTCCTTCTAATTTAGTACCAACTGACGGCGTTGGAGTAGGCTCGCTTCTTTTTTTTTATGAAAACCCATTAAATTACTAAATACTTTTCGAACATCTTAAAATATACATAAGTACGAATATATTTCTGCATACCCCATGAAGTTATCATCGAATGTTTTTTCAAAACTTCTTGGAGGAACTGGTGGTGGTTGTGATCCATTAGGAGTATTTCCGTTACTATCATTAGTTATACCAAGAGATTTACTGCATGATCCATTTACTTGGGTTGTTTCATTTGTGACGCCAGGCACGTGTAAAATATCCGGAAGATTGTGTTGCGACAAGTATGCTGATACGTCAGCCTGAAAAAAATTTTTTGTGAGATACTAATGACTTACGTTATAAACTACTACTGTTATATGCATTTATATATATCTAAACCAACCGATCCCTTGATAGCAGCTATGTCTTGTAATCGCTGGCGATATACGTTGTTCTCGTGTTCCAATCGCTTTATTTTCTGCTGCAGTACCATGCAACGCCTCTGGGTTTCTAAATCTTTTCCGGATGTTTCTAAGAATCGCCTGTAAGCTAGATCGAAAGCTTGACCAATTGTCAATGTGATCTCTTCAGCCAATTTATCGCTAACGAAGACGAAGCATGTGTGTCTCTCAGCGTCTTCCTCTTTTGCGATAAAGCTGAAGAACTTCTTCTCACCCTTGTCATCAGCACAGTATGATATTCTATGCAGCGGATATTGATGCATAATCCGCTAAAAAAAAACAGATTGTTAATTTAGATATCTTCTTAAATAATTGTCCATTCACATTACTGTAATACCTTTGGCGTTGTCTTCGTTTTAGGCTCCTGAATTGCAACTCCATCAATGCTTATGGTGAGTTCTACCTTAGGCGTCTTTGTACCCTCGCTCTTCCTTAATTGTTGATTGAATTTCAACTTACAAATGGCTTCTTTAACAACCTCGATCCCTTTAGGTTGATCCACTTCTGTGCTGCCCAAGTACTAAAAAGATAATCCATAAATGATTTATTTTTAATTTTATTTTACTAACAAAGAAAAAAAAAATATATAATCGAATGCACAGAAGTTGCGTTATATACGTTTAATTATTCATTCTATATCTTTTCTGCACACTTTCTGATTGCACTCATTCGTTTGCAGTGATTATCATAAACCATTGCTTCATAACAATTACTTGTCCGACATACGACGAAGAAATATGTGTCATGACATCGAGATCAATGGTCAAGGCGGTATCTAACATTTATTAAACGTATACGCAGCCTTCATATAATTAGTACTTTGTAATATTGATTGATTCAACGGTATTATCTTTACAATGAAGCGAGTCTTCTTAGAACATCTATTTCTATTATATACCATTCCATTCAAATAATTGATGCAACAGAATTTTGTGCTATATTGGAAACGATATTGAATTTTTTCAGCAAAATGATACCCAAAAATTACAGACTTCAAAAAACATTGCAAGAAACGCTGCACACTGTGATGGTTTATTCGTTTCGCTTGATGAAATAGTGAAATCTATTTGCTCGCGAAATTTCAAAGTACAACGAACTATTCGCGCGATCCAACTTCGACCAGTTTCGATCTTAAACATGTGTGTGTATTCGTGTTTCGAAAGATGCATATGTAGACGCGTACATTCTATCGCTAACGATTCGCGAAGGGAAATGAAAGGTAGACGCGAACATCGTGAGGGGATTATGCAACATTTTTCAAGCGACAGGAGGTACACGAAACAAGGAAATGGAACAAGTAAACAGTACACGAAATGATTAAGAATTGTAAGGAAAAATGTCGAGTTTGTTGAACGCGAAAAAATTTCAACAAACTTTTACAATCTTAATCGGAAAGGGTAGACTTCAAATTAAACGCTACCTCTACTATTATCTATTGTTAAAAAATTATGAATCGATGACCTTGCCACATTTTACAATACCGATGGAAGATAAAATAAAGCCTTTTAGCTGCTGATTTATTTTTCCATTTTACGCTCCAGCAAAATGCTCAATGACTTGGTGGGATCTCGCTTTATCTCTTTCTTTGTACAATATTGAATTATTTCCTCGCATCTTCGTGTCATGTGTTATCTGCTAAAAAAAACTCGAACAACCGTTTCATTTACGTACATAAATTGCGCCGATTAAACGATCCAGATTTAATTCCAAGAATTCTGGTTCGGTCTGCTTCCGAAGTTTATTTCTATAATATATCGACTGCGATCTTTTTCTGCCGTTTATAGATGTAACGATCGAAGATACCCAGACCTTGACCTTTCGAGGAAGGATCGACATCCGAAGGAATACCGAGTGGACGTGACGTTGTAATCGGGTTTTGTTTATTTTTGGGCATACGATCCGGCATATTTTGCAATAAATCACGATCCTGCTGCATTGCTAAACTCCATGGTTGTTATGACTTTGATATTGTTGAAAAAGAAACCTTGTTACGCAATTTTCGCAGAACTACATACGGAATTTTGAAAACTCACGAGCGCGACGGTTTCGTTTCACGCGAACCGTTATCATTTAAAAACGCTAAACATTCTCCTCGTTCACCGATGACGAAAGTAACCTGTACCTTAACTAGGTAGGCGATGTGGCCTTTTTGAAGCGCATCCGGTGGGTGTATCCAGTTCCTGTTCGTTCCTGCAAATAGAATTGATCGATCTTATGCAAAAATCGAACAAGCTGCATCATACCTATAATAAACGGAACCGGCTCTCTACTCACCATTCTTGCTAGTCTGATTTTTACTGTTCGCCGAGTTCTGCGCCCACTTCAATAACGTTGAGTTTCTCATATTGTTGGCCTTTTAATTTTCACCTGTTTGTACCGACACCTGCAACAGAGGGATCGAAAGAAAAATGAAAAAAAAAAAAACATTAAATTCCTGGTGGTGCACAATCGAGAGACGTCTTGCGTAATAATTCTTATCCCCAAGTTCAGAGCTAATCGCAGAAGGAAAGTTTATTAAATGCACGAGGATGGAGGGAGAGAAAAAAAAACAAAGATCATCGATTAAAAGCGAAAACGCACGGCGGCTTACGTAATACCTCAAACGAAACAACTTTTCACTATTCGTGGATCGTGAGAAGTGCCTTGGCGGGTTTTTTCCTTCGGTTTGTTTCGATTATACAATCCGGCGGGTGTGCATCGATAAAATAATAGCGAACCACACATCCTGTGCAACTATATTGCATAAATAAAATCTCTAGGAATGTATATAAATACTATACGTATCCATAGACATATCCATCCATTTTAATTGCTTTAACAGAGTCAAGTTCTACGTCTTTTATTATATAATTTCCATATAACAAAGGACTTTTTCCTGTTCATTAATAATAAATAATAACTAAATAAATAAGTAATAGTTCTATCTCAGGATTCCATTCAGAGAAGTGTCCTCCCCCGTTGCTTGCATTCCATGACGTAATTTTCACCTAGTACCGGTGCTAGCATAAATGGTTTCCTTTCTCAATTGCCAGGGATCATTATTACGGACTGGCTCGTTTCCTCTAAATTCTTCCCGCCGATCACCAAAGGGAACCATAGCGGTCGGGCGACCATAATGGGCAATACTCGCTCTATCGACGTCTTATTGTTCTCTGAATAGATTGGTAAACCGCGTAAAACCGGCTTAAAGTGCAGACGATTGTTCGCCGTTCGAGCAGTCAACCTTGGGCACGAAGGCTAAATCCTTTCGCGTTTCATCATCTCGCACATGACACTATTCACACTTCGCGACCGCTGTATATTCAATTAGATCAACCGTGCATTGACGCGCGTTGCACGAACAAACCACAGGAGAGGCTGTGTGGTTCATGGTATCGTGTATTCAATAACATGGAACGCTATGTCCATGAATGCAGAGCACCGCGCGCAGGCAGTTTAGGCTTTTCATCGCTTAACGAGGGCGACATCTGTCGAAATTTTAACGGTCGATCCCGCCATCGAATTCTTCCTTCGATCGAAACGGTTGTTTTGCTCCCGGCCGTAGTTTAGCTTCGGAATAGCTCTCGGCCAGAAAGAGGCTAACAGGAGAGAAAGAGAGAATTCCTGGTGTGTTAACTGAAAAATGAGCGCAATCACGATCTCGCTTTTGTGCGCAGAGCGTGCCGGTTCGCGCCGGTATCCTGGTACATTCTATTTGAGAAGCGTTTAAGCGTTGAAAGGTGGAGGTTCGGATTTAATGCACGACTTCCTATTCCTCCCACGTAGCCACAAAGAGGTCGGTCCGAAGCGTTTGCCTGGCCCGTGTGGTATTGTGCGCCGCTGGTTGCCGTGGTTCGCTATGCGAGAGGTCCACCACCACACACACACACAAATACAAATACACGTACAACGGAATGAAGCCCGGTGTGCCTTTCTTTGCTGGTGCCTTTCCGTGACTTGCCCTACCTTCCCGCGCCTATACGCTTCTGATCCCTTTCTGTTCCACTCGCAGTGGTTCCTTTTTCCTTTGTCGTTCTCCCTCGAATAGCGTTCAACTC
This sequence comes from Tetrapedia diversipes, assembly GCA_033822845.1. Taxonomy (NCBI): domain Eukaryota; kingdom Metazoa; phylum Arthropoda; class Insecta; order Hymenoptera; family Apidae; genus Tetrapedia; species Tetrapedia diversipes. The sequence goes on from JAOPTO010000827.1 coordinate 154,829, forward strand.
GCGTGCGATATTCGGTCTGCGCTAGGAGGTCTTGGAACTCATGAGAACTGGGCTCCATCGTTCCTCGGTGACACAATATGATTTCCCATGGTTGCGCTTGTCAAGAAGGCGAAGAACCCGGCGGCGAATGAATTATAGCTGCAGGAAAAGGCATCCGCAGACGATTCTGTTTCGAATCAGATTCTCGACTCGGCTAATGACTTCGATAGAATTCGCAGGAAGCCTCGATAATAATTATGGCTGCTACTCGCTCATACTTTTGCGGAACGTTTACAGAAGGCTCACGGAGATCTTATAAGTTCTCATGACTTACAAATTACGGGAGGATTTGTAGTACATAGAATAAGCTGCGCGGGTACACCGGCAGCACACTTCAATTGCCGGCGAGTATAACACCTGTTGCATGGCAGCTTGATCGGGTCTACCGGGTGTTTCGCTTTGAATTCGTCCGGTATTCGATGTATGCAAAGGTTATAATTTAGAAATATATACTATCTAAGTAAAATTTGCTTGGCAATTACTGTTTAAAAATCTTTGACCACCTTTGTTAACAGTTTTGTGGCAACAGTATCCTTGGAAAATACTTCTACATACTATTGTGTACAAATGAGTTTTTAAATATTAACGTTATCGTTTCACGCGAAACGTGTATAAAATTATTTTAAATAAGTTACAGATTGAAAAAGCTACTGAAATAACAGTATAACTGCTATTACGTTCATTTATAAAATAAGAAAACATTCTTCTCACAGGTGGTCTAAAGTTTTGCACAGTAATGCATAACTTCGTAACGTTATCTACGCAAGTAAAGAACGAAAAAAATCGGAAGCGAGCATGTGCCACGCGTGACACGCGCAGCTTGTCCACGACACGTGCATGTGCATCCTGTATACACAAGGGTGAGCGTCCCTTTCACGTACATAGCGAGGTGCGTGATATTTACGCGAATACGTCAAGCAAATAACTCTTGGCATGAGTCTACGGCTAACGGTGAACGATCTGCTTGATCTACCAGATTGAAAGTCCGCTTGAACTCTATATGCATGCACTCACATCGACGTGTAAATATATCTGAAACACATCACGTTAATTAAACATGCACGAAATGATCTGACATTAACTGGATTCTAGTTTATCAATTATGCAAGAAGCGTTATATCCTACCGGTTAATTTCTATTTTGGACCACGCATATTTTTACCGTCGTAAACCCGAGCCATTGCAAATGTTTACGGAAAAGAGAGGCCGAGGACGAGTTATAAATGCCTTGAAGAGATTACGCCGGCATCAAATCTCTCCGACCTGTCTCCGCGAAAATCGTGAAGCGTGTACGAATCAACGCTGCCTTTTTCTGCATTCCATCCAAATGATGCACCGGCATCGAGAAGTGTATGCTAATAATACTACACGATGCGAAAGTCACAACCGTCCCCTGTGTACTTGGAAAGTATCGCATTACGAGTATCCAGTTTAGCACGATGGACAACAACAGTGTGTACCTTATCTGGGGCCGTTCCCTGTAACGAACACCTCTTCTCTGAACTCTGTTGCTCTACAAAAAGAACAAAAATGAGGAGGAGGAGGAGGAGGAGGAGGAGGAGGAAGACATCGTAGCAACGTTAAAGACCTTTCGCCAACGGAAGAACAATGCAGCGATTCAGCTTCGTGACATTATCGAAACCGGCGGTCCATTTACAAATCATTAAAATGTACAATTACCGGAGAAGTTCCCGTCATGAATAATGAATCAACGTTAGCCTAAGTCGGGATTGTAGCTACGCGTGCTCGTACCCCGGATAATGTCAACAACTTTCGCCACCAATTTCGTATGAGCCGCGAACGAATTCTCGATGGCCGATGACGGAAGCCCGAGCAACTTTCGTCACACAAACTGGACAGCCACGCATCGTGAGTTTCCTTCACCGGTGAGAAACGTTCGTCACTGGGTTCTGTTTCCAGTAAAATACCGACTTAACTGTACACACTTCGCGCAAGACAACGTAATTACTCTATTAGACGACCGTTAGAACGTAGACACGGCAAAGGGTTTAGCGACAACACCGGCGCAACCGTGGAAAAAAAGAAGTGTATCGAGTGAGAGAGAGAGAGAGAGAGAGGACAGAGGGGGAAGAAGCTGCACTCCTTGAAGAGAAACGATTCCATGAATTTTCTAATTGCCCGCCAAGGCACTGGCACCGCTTAGACGCAGCCGATTAGAGACATAGCATAGTTTTTCTATGAACTAACCCCAGCCAACCTAGCTACGCGTATATGTTAATAACAGCTTGCATAACGTTCAAGGTGAGACTGCCCTGACGATACTCCTATTTTACCGTCCATCGATCACCATCCGTAGAATCAACCAATTAGCTGTTGTTAATTCAATCTCGGCCATCGGGCTAATTCATCTTCGCCCTTCGTTTCATCACGAGTTTACTCTTAAACGCCTCGTGTCTACCATTAAAGCGTTTAAAACGCATCAGCAGCTACATCCGACGAAACTCTCTAATTTGAAACGAACACAGGATTCATCGAAAGTATTTTCGACCAGCACGTGAAATCGAACGCGCGAGATCGTTAGCGCGTGGAACGATGGGGGAGAAGGGAACGAAAGAGGAACGAGAGAAAGAAGAACGCGAGGAACTTCCAAGCTTCCTTCGCGAGTCATTACCCGACGAATTTACATACATAGCGTCATTAATCCGCGATTAACCATACATTCAACAGGGCGAACCATAATTGCCGACCATTTTTCCAGTGAACGCAGACAATTAGAAAATGCTTGGTCACACTTTCTCCTGAATTTCTTAACGACGCGAAGATATGTAATTTCAAGCATATCTATCATTTAGAAGGAAAAAAGCCACCCGGTGGATCGTGATCATGACCCACATTCGAGGGTTTATCAAAAAGAAACGTGGTCATTGAACGATTCATCGGCATCGAATGAAACGCGTCCTGTCGCCCGAGGCGATGCATCTTTCGTTTTTGTCTTGCTTTCCAATGGTAACGTGAAAACTCATTGTCCCATTTAAACCCGTTTCTCACATTTTGACCGAGAAGAATAGATGTCTCCGTTCTCACGGGTTTTAATTGCTGAATAAAATAGCACAGCTATTACAACAGCAGATCGATGACGATTCTTCTGACTGGGAACGTTAGAAAATTTATGCAGTTTAACGCGGTGCAATGTCCTCCTTCTCCTCCTCTACCGCCTTCTCTTCTCCTTGCTCTATATGTGACTTCAGCACACTCATATTTTCCTCCGCAGTTTCATTGCAGTGATCGCCGTGCAAGTATTGTGTTACGAGTTTCCATTCAAGCGAAACGCTAAAAGAAAAAAAATGGAGATAGAAATTTAATGTTCTCCCGGCAACTGCAAATCGTTGCGCAATGCAAGAGATCGTTTACCATTGCATTTCCAACGCATGAAAAAATCTAGCTCGTGAAAATATTTCCTTGTGTTAGCCCATGGAAATTCCTTATGATGAAACGCTACAGTTATTTGTGTGCAATAAAAATTTAATGAAGGCGCCAGCCAAGTTATTATCGTCCGATTCAATTCCACGAAATGCATTGCACTGTTTCGAATGTCGACCTTTGACATTAGTTTCCATATCGGACCTTTGATAACCGTCGTGCAGCAAGGGTCGTCTTCATGTTTTTTTAAATCTATTTATTAGAATTGCCGATAGCCTTTGGGTTACGATTTTTGCAAGAGTACGATGGCAGCGAAGACGACATAGAACGCAGCGATCTTATTAAAAACACCATATACAGGAATAATGGGAATCATCACATTTAACGTAATACTTGGACGATTACAGGTACATACGCCCAGAATGCTTCGAGCTGTATTATCGTGTTTAACGGATCCTCGGAGCACGTTGAAACCATTATGAACAGCTTCTACGCAAGAAAGTACATAGCACGGTACATACTGGTAGAAAGTAGAACGTTTAAGAAGAGCCGGGGATTTCACTTACAAAGAGCATAACGTAATCTAGCTCATAAACCTTTCGAACGGTCACGATGTTGGTCAATGAAAAGTGAAACCGTAAATGAACTTTATTTTTTCCACAGTAGGAAAAGCATTGCACTTAATAATCCGTTTCGATTTGAATGTATTGAATTGCAAGGACAATTGCGATCTCTCCAGTTAGGAGCGAGCGACGCACAGATACAAACGATGACTTTCGAATCCACAAGAGGCAAACTTGCGCGTTGAAATGCTTGTTTTAACACGGTGTAGATAAACAAGCAACGACAACGAAACGATTAAAAGTATGTAAAGCCTCCAACAAACATAAATAAAAAATACAACAAAAGGATGCAACTGTACCGATAAAATTCTAAAGACTTACCCCGAGTGTTGCTGTTCACCGCTTATATATCCAGAAAGTTAGAGGAATCGCACGCAACACATGCCCACGAGAAGATCAATTCGCGAACGAGCAACTGGGAGTAGAAGCGAGTCCACGAGCGAAGAAACGTACCAAACGGGGAAAAATAAAACCAACAAAACTTAAAGAACACGAGCCGCTCGACGGCTCATGGTGGACTGATCGGCGCGCACGTTGATTAGCCGAATGAAACCGAACGAAGTCGAGCAAACAAGCTTGGAAGCAGCGAGCGTTATCGGAGAAAGCCGAGCATAAACGATCTCAACCGAGTTGACTGGCGGAACCAGTCGTGGGAGTTGAATCGCGGTGCTGGTAGATTATTCGGTAGAATGAGAAGGCTTGATAGGTGGTGGTACCAGCCACGGTCGAGACCATGGTCCTCTGTCTCCATATACTTTCATTAGAGTTTGTAATTGATTGTCATTAAAGATATTCCATGAAAATATTCGTCTTCTGTCGCTTATAACTTCCATCCACTCACTCTTCTTATTCTTGAAAAACTTGCTACTGAAATATTAATACGAATCGTTAGAAATATCAACGAATCTGATCTATTGAGGATAAAATATAATTTGAAAAATTATTAGATGATTACCAAGAAGATAAAACGAAGTGCCATAAAACGTATAGCCAAAGTTTAATCATAAAATACCAGAAAGCACGATCAGTGATCGTAAACGATTCGACAGAATGAGAAGGGATAAGAGGATGGCGGTACCAGCCACGACCGAGACCAAAGTTGTCTATCCTCTTCTGCTGCGAATTATCGAGTGAGAGACAGCGTGTATTCTTGCGACAAGATCCATTTATATCCTTCAAGTGGATGCAATCTTTTCCGTAATCAATCGCGACCACAATTAATTTGATTTTCTCAGGATCGAACGCAACACAAGATCGCCAATTGAAGGACGATGGATGCATCGAGTGTTCCATCAGAAGAAGTTTTTTTTTTTCAATGAATAGACACGAAGATTGTCTACTTCCGAGGTTTCATGAAATTGAGAGAAATTTAGGACGAGACTTTACAACAGGATGCACGCGCTATATTCGCGCGCGTACATGCAACACGCGTCACTCAAACCGCGTTATGTGAACTCGTCTTGCCTTCTTTGTAGCTAAAAGTACAAGAACCGCGGACGCAGTGGCCTATGCGTGAGAAAATAATGCCGAATTACAAAATCACCGAGCGTATGAAAGTAGCTTGGAGAGTTTGACGCAACAGGAACGAATATATTCTATGTGAACAGAGTCCACAAATGGATATCACAATGAAGAATGCTTATAGTTTCCTACGTATAAAAAAAAGCTATGTCCTTCCAATTTGAATTTTCAATTATCGCAATAATCTGCAGATGTTTTAAATCGTTTCAGTCCCCCTCAAAAAAGTTACACTTTTAAAAGGCATACAAATAAAAAATACAGGAATTTCTAATTGTCCAAAATGGCATCCGGCATCACACGCGTAATCGAATGCCAAATTAACGGAATTTCCAATGAATAGACGTAACGATACGTGACGGAAAGAATAGCAAGATAAATTGTTGAGTAAAGAATTCGTTTAAGCACGAATTGTTAATGTTTCCCTAGTATACGTGTATTCGATGACCGTCACTGGGGAACTGATACGAATGTAAACGTGAAAGAAGTTGACAGGTTTTAGGTATGATTCAGCATCGACAACAGGGAACCGGTTTTTTTCACATACGCCTGTAGCTCATTCATTATACGATCAAACAGCGAAGAGATTGTTGCACAATTTTTGTTTTGATCATCTTCCATCGTCGAATCTCATTTTCATACCAAACTCCTCTACGTAAACATTAAACTAATGCATATATTAATAAATTTATTTACCTATACGTTGCGCTTGAATGAATTGTATGCAGGTATGAGATTAATATAGTTTTCTCAACTCGACGATCTTTTTGGAACTTTCTCGAGTTCCGGTTTCACTGCTGGCCACCTCAAACAATACTCGACGCTAGCGAACTCGTCTTGGACGGTGGATAGGCGCGAAAGCAGGGAAAGTGTATCTCGATTCCACTATGCTTGACATACATATTAGTGGCGATGCATAAACGTTCCTTTTACGTGCCGTTGATATCGCAGTTTGCGGGATTCGAATGCCAGTTGCAAGGAGTTAGGTATGGGAAATGAACAGCAAGGAACTGTAGGGAAAAGAATGTTATCTTTAAAAAAGAACAAATTAAATGCACGCCCACCTGATAAGCATTAAATAAAATTAATACCTATATTTTTAGTTTTGATACATGTACGTAGGAAACACAAACCCAAGCGATAGTCAGCGATGATTATACCAATCCATGTGCTAGCAATATCTGTAGATTATTCTTTTTCATTCTCTTCTAGAAAATTACCATTATACCATGCATTTACCTACAAATTTGAAAAAAGAATTGTAATAACCTGAGTTGAAAACTGTTGAATATCTTACTATCCGTATGATTTAAATAGTTGTAAGTTCTAAACCCGCAATTCACTAGTAATTATCAAGGAAGAGGGAAGAGTGGAAGAATTGATAGATCCGTGACATATAATTTCCGCGTCAACGATACGTAAACGAAGGTTATCAAGAACAGAGACGAGCGTTTCCGCGAGGACAATTTTCTACACGCGTACAAGCTGATAAACGTTGCACGTATAATACAATGATTCTCGAGTATCGAATAAAATATGTAGCGTTACATTTTAGTAAATTTATTTTCATATATTCAGCATAATCACAGCGTGTAATAGAGTCGTATACGATTACAAATTCTCGTACTTCCATTGTGAAGAAGTTGAGGGAGCAATTAACACGTTAATGGTCAAACTGTAAATGCGATTCCCGTGTTTGTAACGGGCGATGCTCCGATTCGGGATACCCGTTTACAACACGTTTTATTCAGAAGAGTAGCCTTTTTCACATACGTTTCGTTGCGAGGCTTCTACTTACGAATGTGTACGCAAAAACTCGACCCTGCATTAATTACTCGTTCTTCCCGTATACTATGCATGTAATCAGTTGGTTCCTTCGACCGTGCTCTTGACCGTGCGCCAGTGAGCATTCCATCTACATTTTCGGTAGAGGCCAACGCAGTGCCTCGTGTCAGGTCATAAACTCTTGCGAGCACACAACACTATTAAACTGGTGTTTTTAACAGAACAGCACTGAATTCCTCCACAATGTATCTTTGCCTAACTTAAACGGTCCTGAAAAAGGTTAACGAGCAATAAACACCTTATGCAAAAGTATCCTGCAAAAGCTACTAGAAAGCATGATAGAAAAGAAAACAATTATACCGGAATTTCTGAAGAAACTTCATAATACAAGGGTTCATAAAACATCTTTTTATACCTCTAACCGATGGTGTAGAATTAACCACGTGCTGCAGCCAACACTCATTTCCGTGGTATCGTTATACGAGACACGTACCCCAAGCTGCAGTATCCAAGTGTGCATAATTATTCAGCGACAAGGCGCGTCTTATGCGACACAATGTAATTAGAAACTAATGCGTATTAAAATGAGGCTCTACGATCTCCCAATGAGCAAATATTAACGAGTTTCTCGCGAGTAAGTGTTTTGCATTCCAAGAAACGAATTCTTGAGAAAAACAACTATTGGCTCCTACATTCATCTTAGTTAAGAATAGCAACTGCAGCGTGTGTACTTTTACGGATCATTGAGATATACGTGAAGCATCTTTTGCATGAAAATAATACTCGACTATCCTGTATGCGAGCGTACGCATCGACAGAACTCGCGGGTTACATAGAACACGGGGACAAAGCGAAACGAAAACGACAGCTACGACATCTCTTTTGCCCCGTGACTTTCTCACAGTGCCGTAACTAGTCTATATTGTACATGGGTTGCCGAAATTTCAAACCGATCGTTTACAACAGCGATTTTCAACCGGTATATCGCGAATTGGTGATCACAAATTAGGACTACAAACGAGATGGGCGAATTTCTCGTCGCGTATCATTAAATGCATAATAAACTAAACAGTCATTTCATTGTCAATTTTAAGCAAAAACGGTGGCAAATTAATTTCGTTTAGTTTATTAGTTAAAGATGTATACCTTTTGTTGGAGAGTGATAAAAGATATAGTATATCATTTAGTGCGTCGTAGAAATTTAGCGATTAGTTTATGTGTACCGTGAAATAGAGGGTATTGAAAATCACTGGTTCAGAGAGACAATGCACCTTGTCACAAATGGATCAGAGCTTCAAGAAGAATTAGAATCCAGTCAAAGTTTCGAGGATCTTTTCTGTGGTTCCGTGAAATGAGATAGGAATCTGTTAGAACCCTCTGGGAAACTTGTCTACAAGGAAAGGATCGTGTTTCTTATCTGGAACTTTAAGAAAGTTTTTGTATTTTACTAAAAACGAAGTGAAAGTACCTCTACTTTAAAATTGAAGGGAAAATAGATTCTTAAAAGTGCAATCACCTGCAGGTATAAGTAAGCAAGTACTCGCTTCGCCTCGCAACGACGTTTTTCTCTCTGCTTTCTTGAAAGATTGCCATCACGATATTGGAAGTCGTGGCTGCAACTTTTTCGATTCATCAGGAGATAAGTGGGGTTTCGTAAAATATAGTTAACAGAATGACGAAAAGTACAGTAATCGTACAACTGAAAACCACCAACGTACCGTGTACTTGTAAATCCTTTTACGTAAGTGTGACTACATTAGTTACACGTTTCCAGATTGCTGCTGTTGACCCGATTATTAATTCGAATGATAATTTCAGAGATACACGCAGTCGAAGAAAGATACTGTTTCACTGCATCCAGCTTAATCGACTTGCAAAGAATAGGTATTATTTAATTTAAAAAAAAGAAAAACAAAGAGTCTTTGTTCCTCTTTATATATTGCAACCGAATACATTTGACTTCTTAATGAGTGAATGGAAAAAGAAAAAATGCAGTAAAGAAAGAGGTACAATGAAAGGGGAATAATGTTCTGAAAGGAAGTCTTCCCGGGCAACAGGTATACCTAAGCCTTATTCACTCGTATGTTCCTCGAAACGGTGCATCTCGAATCTTTCCATCTATGCACCGGGTGCTCTTTTAAAGTCTAATAAAATATCCGATTCGGTTTCATCACCTCCTTGTAAACTTCACATTGTCTAGAGTATTAAGTTCCTCTTGTGTCGATAACGGATATAATTAGAAGAGATACAGATTATTGGTAAACAAAAAAGGAAAAGGTGTAAAAAATCGTATCAGAATCGGTTAGAAAGCATAAGAAAAGTTGAAAGTTGAACCATGTTGAATAGCGATAGGGATTCAAATGAGTTCGAGAGTGGGCGTTCGTGTGATATGAAAAGTTATCTGCGCCCAGCGACGTGCATGTATTTATTAAACGATAAGTACGGTAAACGATCTCTCTTGGTACAAGCAATGGGACCATTTCAACGAGTCGGTTACGGCGAAAAGGGAACTCGCACGTACGTACCGTGCATTTGTCCCGACATCGAATACATTTTCGTCGTACGAATACGAAATAAGTTAACTGTGATAGAGGACCTACGGTGGAATAAGTTACTAGAAGCCTTTATGACGTTTCGTGGTATCCACGAGGTACTGTTCCCGTTGTGTCCTTGAGTTAATTCACTGTGCGACATCGGAAGTCCAATCTGTCCGTTGGAACCGTTCCCAGTGTTTATTATTTTGAATCGTCAACAGGTTAAAAACTAATTATTCATCCTACAATTTGTAAATACTATGAACAACATAATGTATTTGTATTATACCTATGAAACTGACTCATTCCTGCCTCGAAAATTGCTTTTATGCTTCAATTGTGAAGTTATAAGAAGAAGGGAAGCATCAGTGCAAGTAGCGAAAATTTGAATCAAAATCAGATGCGTAAGATAATAGTTACAGCACATAACGCAAAGAAGCGCGAATCCAGGTAGTTTAAAATCTCATAGGACCGCGTGTTACACGAAAAACAGAAAGCGCGAAGAAGAAAATGTTTTCACTAGAAATATGCACAATCTATGATCGCCTTTCTGTTAAAGGAACGTTGCATTTGCCAGCGTTGTTTAGATCATAAGCAGACCTTTACGCCTGCCCTTGTTCTTGATCTGTCTCTTCTATCTGTTACCTTTCGCTATTCCGTCTGTATTCGTACACATCGCGTAAAAATGCCGAAATAGAAAGTTCCGTGTCTGTCGTTAAAAACACTTTTATCTTTTTTCTTTTCTCTCTATCTATAAATACCGGCGTCGTAGAATAAAACAATTAAAAGAAGTTATATTCCTTTCCAACCGCAAGATCATTGTATAATTAAAAGTTTTCACTCACCCACAACGATGAATTATTGTGTGACTCGGCGATTGACGTTTCTACACTGCCGTCCGCTTTCCCTAAACGTAATCCACCTGTTCCGACGACACAGAACCCACCAATGCGAATGAGAAAAAATCTGTTTGAGAGTTCAAGCGGGCTTGCTGAGTATACAGCTCCCTCTATTAGTGAGACACACGTTCACCGCCATGTCTAATCACTTGGGTAGCCATGTTCCTCGTCATATGGCGGTATATTTTGTGTAGTTTAACTTAATTAAACCAAACTACTGTTTCTTTCTAAAAATAAATTATATATAAAATGTATTTTATGATTTAAAATATAACACAAATACTCTTAACAAAGTTTTGATTACCTTTATTTATCCTTTTCCATTGTATTTTCTATACATTAGAATAGTTTCAAATGTCTCTTCCATCTTCTAATACACAGAGTATTGTGTAAACATAAAAAAAAAATTTCTGAAAGAGATCGTAATGGTTTTATTATAAGTTATAATACGGGAAAACTAGATGATGTTAGAACGCCTAGTTTATAAGTGCCCTTGACCGTTTTAATGTGGACGGTACTGTTAGTTGCTCTAACATTCAACATGGCCACCTGATATGTAGCAGACGATACAGGTGGTATGAAAAATTGTAAATAAAATTCAGTTCTACCTATAATTATGAGTGGACGTATGCAGAAAGAAAGTGGCGATGATTCCGATCGTGTTGATGATGCAGTAGATCCTAGAGTGCAGGTAAACTGACGTGTTTTTCTGGAAATAAATTATAGACTTTAAAACTTAGCCACTTGTGATATTGACATTTCCACGTTTTCATGAGTAGAGCACTTGGTTACGTTCAGTTTTTAGCACAAAATGTACCTTAATTATTCAGTTTCCGCACTATTTTAGAACTGTTATGAAAAGTTCAATGCTTTTGTGAATGTATTTTCTATCTGTCACGTTATAAAATGCTGTTTTGTTCAAAGTATCCATTTCTTATAGCAGCATGAAGTTAAAGTAGTTTGGCTAATCTGTAAATTAATAAATGTAGCTTAGTAAACTCTTACTGTATAAAGAAATCCATTTGTATAGTGATTTTTATAGAAATATTTGTTCAATATTACAATCTATCTTCTCATAATTATAATTTTTAGATTGAACTTGAAAGATTAAATACTGCTACTGATGATATCAACAAACTTGAAGTTGATTTGGATGTAAGTATAATTTAAATATTTTTAGAGATTTCACACTTTTTATACAAATAAATTTTAGATTGCAATGAATTAAAATAATTGTCTCCTCCTTTGGAAGACCAAATTAGTAATAAGTTTTGAAACTAGTTGTGATTACATTTCATTGAGGTGATTGCTATAAAGCATACGAGTAAATGGATAATGGCTTCAAAGATCATCTTAGTGTCATTTATAAAATGGTCTAAAGAAACACTTCATGACTTGAAATTTTATATCTATCCAATTTATCTGAGTGAATTAAGATGCATAAAAGTATGACCTGTTTTAATCATTGTGCATCTAAATACAATCAATGAATTTTTATTTTTAGGAAGCAAGAGCAACTTTCAGGGAATTACTTTGTGAATCTACATTAAAAATTGATGCTTTAGCTAAAAAACTTGGTGCTTGTATAGAGAAATCTAGACCATATTATGATGCCAGATTTAAAGCAAAAGAAGTAAGAAACATTTTCAATTAATATAATTGAAATGTATCTTATAACTATTAATTTAATGAATATTTACAAGGCTTTGCATGAAACACAAAAAGCTGCAGTTAGATTTGAAAGAGCCAATAGCCAACATGCAGCAGCTAAAGAGATGGTTTACTTAGCTGAAGAAGGATTAAGAATAGAAGGAAGATGTTTTGACCATGCTTGGCAGGTAACTTTCATATCATTTAAGTTCAATTACTAAATCTCATAATTTTTAAATTTTTATAGGAGATGTTAAATCATGCCACTGCTAGGGTTAATGAATCTGAACATGAAAGAGCTTTATCAGAAGCAGAACATAGACACACTACTGCTATATATCATAAAGCAGAGCATGAAGTTCAAAGATTGCAACGTGAATTAAAACGTGCAATTGCTAAATCTAGGTGTGTAACTAATAAACTTTTATTTCAATTTAGCTAGTGATATTGAATGATTTTCTAGTTTATTTAATGATGCATGGAATGTACTGCATTTAATTATTTAATACATACCTCAATCTTAGAATTGATATTTCGAAAATGATATATTTGTTTTGCTTTATTAAAATTTGTTCTTCCCGTACGAATATTTAATGACTTATTTTTTTATTGTTTACTACGTTATATTAATTTTGTATAGATATTAGAATATTTATGTCTTTTGGTTTATATTCATGTTGGCAGTATGGGTGCACGTCGCAGCTTGCTTCTGATAAACAGTATCGCCTACAGGCACAACTTGCTCATGTTGTAAGTAGGATAGATATTATTTTTTTATTTTTTTATCCAATACTCATTTTATGTGTATGCTATGGATATATACTATTTCGACAATTTATTTTCCGAACTACCACTCCGTTTATGCACGAATTATGTTTTTATAAAATATATAACAAATAAGTGTTTTTATATTAAATACTGCTTTATTTGAACATGCTTCTTACACAGTATATAAATGATATCAAATATAGATTTGATGAAAGTAGCAAGCTTCTTGTTCAAATATCATATATATTTTATTAATTGTTAACTAATTCATTATATAGGCCATATTACGAAATGAAAGCGCATTTTAATCAAATGTTGGAAGAGCAGAAGTCAAGAGTAAGTGCATTAGAAGGATCAGTAGGTGAAACTAAAATGACTTATGCTGAAGCATTGAGAAACTTAGAAAAAATCAGCGATGAAATACATAGGGTATAACTATTTTCTATTTCCTTGAAGCTACTTTTGTTTAGACATTAAACAGATTACTGTTATTTCTTACTTACAGACTAGAAAGTACGATGGAACGGATGATTACGATAAAACTACTACTGCTACTGCTACTACTACTACTATTACTACTATTACTACTACTACTACTAGAGATGTCATCAACCAACCTTCTATGCAACCTAATACAGCAACTCCAACGGATTCTAGTGTTACTGGATCACCCGATAGTACAGATTATTCTAGCGACGAATATTTCAGCCTTCCTGATAAATTGAGTCCTAGTACACCATGTCCTGTGCCTAAGAGAGTAATTATAGTTTGCTGCTTATTATTTTAATATAAAGTTATAAATTGAATTAATTAATTGCATTTTACATTTATTCAGCTCGACAGAGAGCCTTCTTCCGAATATTTGGGCCTAAACAACTTGAATCTTTCATCTGCGGAACCTCGGAAGTATATAAAACGAGACCGTCCAAAAAGTATTGCGGCTACTGACACTAAACATATCATAACACAAAATCAAACAAGCTCTTCAACCTTACGGTTGTCGGACTTGTCAACTATTCTTTCTCCTATAGAGAAAAGAGTCAAAATAAAAACACCAGTGGATACAAACAACACAAATACTAGTGTACAAAATGGAGAGGAATGGACAGAAATTAGCTTAAATAATTCTCCAGATGAAGTGTATTACCATAACGAGGTATATTCTGACGAAGAGGATCAGATTCCTTACAAACCACTAACAATGGACTTAAGTCCGGATAGTAATAATCCACCCAATAATAGTGCTACTATACAGCCACTCAATAAAACGTCTAGTCGAAAGAAATTAATAACTCAGAAATCATTACCTGTTATGCAAAAAGGAAATGAAGTTAGTTTAAGTAGTGAGAAGAAAACGGAAGTTACGAGGAGTCCATTGGTGAAAAGTAAAAGTAAACTCGATACGAGTTTAACGAACTGGATAACCAAAAGTTCAGTTGGCGACGAAGCTAGCGGAGGCAGCTCAGGTAAAGGACTATATATTTTTTGAAGTATAATTTATTTTTGAGCATAAGTATCAAGTAATATTAATTGTCGTAGCAAATTCAAGTAGAAGGCAATCTCTCGATATGTTGTGGGGTACCGGAACAGGAGAACGAGTGAAGGAGTTACTTAGTCACGGAATGATGATGTTGAACATATCTAGCCTTACGGATCGACGTTCCAATGAACCAAAGACAGTAGAGGAAGAGAAAGAGAAGTCTGAAAAGTTCGAAAAAGCAGAAGGAAAAGGCAAAAAAGTTCCTAGTCCGTTAGAAAAAACAATGACTTATCTCAATCCGGACGAAGAGACATCTGATAGTGAAAGTTTAACAAGGTATGTACTCCTTTGTGAATCTTTTATGATATGAATCACTTTATCGTTATTAATTTGAGTTCGTAAATATTAGCGTGGAAATGTTGACGGAAGATCAGATTTCTTCACTTATGATGGAACCTGATATGAATCAAGTATGTCAAGAAATTTTAGGAACACCTTTGGTTGAAGTGTGCCCATTATTACAACAATTACAACAAAAACAATAGCATTCCTTTTCTTAATGTTATTGACTTAATTGAATCGGAAAGATACAACAATAGAAAGTGTTCAAAAATCATGATAAAAAACGAATTAGTTAAGAGATAGTTGTATTTAATAGCGTGCAATTAGTTCCTGCACTTTTATTACTTATACA
Source organism: Tetrapedia diversipes (assembly GCA_033822845.1). Lineage (NCBI taxonomy): Eukaryota > Metazoa > Arthropoda > Insecta > Hymenoptera > Apidae > Tetrapedia > Tetrapedia diversipes. Next base: position 170,199 of record JAOPTO010000827.1, read on the forward strand.
TGATAGAAATAGAAGATTTAATTTTCGAAGATGAATCTTCCTCTTCGATTTCAAAGAATTATTGTGACTTCAATCATTCTATTAGATTATTATATTCAGCAATTGTGTTTGAAACTACAAATGATTTCAACATATTTGAAGCTCATAAAAGTTTTAAGTATCATTTAAATTACTGACATGCTGTCACATCGCGAAGCCTTAAAATCTAACAAGACTTTTTGTGATTATATTTATAGAAATAATGTTATTGTTACTAAATGCAATTCCACTGAACTTATTCATGAATGATATTTAGTATATTTTAGGTAATTATTATTTACAAAAAATAATTTTACTTTCATTTCACTTATGTGTATAATCTATAGGTAGAGCTGAATTTTCCATCAATTATCAAAGATCCAACGATTAAAAAATCTTTTGTCTCTATGTTAAAAGTACAACTTATAAGCAATTCGTTTTTATATATGCCGAGTATGTAAGAGCAATGCCAGTCGAAAATTAAGATATAGCAATTATAATCTTGGTAATGTTATATGCTCTTCTTCTAACTGCTAAGTAGAACTTGTTTAGATAAGACGACGTGATTCTAAATAGAAAATTGGCGGCTTTAAGAAGCATGCTATTCCACATACTAAGCTTTAAGATAATTATTAATTGTAATAATGTTCATCTGCCAAGACTCAGCAAAGTTTGCAATGAATCTTTCCTTGACTCTGATAATGAGATTATATAGATAATATTTATCATTAAGTACCTTATAGCTGTCGGAATATGTATTTAAATTATAGTTAATATATTTAAATAATTATCATGTATGGATTTAGACAATCCAACCACGGTTCTAATAACAGGTACTTGATTACTAAATATTTAAATATAATTCGAATAGAACATTCAAGGCATAAGTTAAGACTAATTCCTACATTTTTAATTATTATGCAATAAAATATACTGAGATGTTGATGTTTTTAAGAAGAGTTGGATTGTCTAATTACATTGAAGAGTAGTTCAAAAAAGAAAGATGCATGCAATATTCCATTTACAAAGAATAATATATACATATACAGATATTATTTATTTTGACTGTATAATTTTCTGTAAGCATTTGTTAATATATTAAATGAGATTACAGATTTTTCTATGAACAAGTAAAGTGAGTCAAACAAACAGATGGATTCTCAGTATATACAGAAAACTATACCAAAGATAAATGAAAGACAATTTAAGATAAACGACTAAGTGCAATAAAAATGTGTAATAGTCATTGGATATAGTCATTTATCTTCCAATCTTATAAAATTTGAAAATGAGGATATCATAAGTTCAAATTGACTCATAAATTTTTAATCTTTTTGACAAGAGATAGTATAATTTATGAGTATATATATATACATATACATACATAGATCGTACAAAAATTACGAAAATTTATATCTTTTAACAAAAAATATTTTTTTAAAGTGATCATTTTTACATTTTCTTTTGAAAAATTTGATAAGAAATGGTTTTAACCCTTTTAGTTGTCTATAAAAAAGCAAAATGAAAAATATATTAAATTCTTACCCGCTGTTATATTGTAATATACTAATCATGATTGTGTAATTTTGTATAAACCAAATTATTAAAGAAATCGTGCGAAATTCTTCAATTACTTGTTAGAAATAAACTATACTGAAACTTGAAATCATTGCCGTCGAAATTTGACATAATCATATTGTTACTTTGACACAAATCGAAAATGGTCATGCTCCTAAATATTTTACTAGATATTTTCTTGGCTAAAATTTGACGATAATGATGTTGCGTACAATACGAGCGTATAATTATTAACGATGATTGTAAATATATAATATTGTATATGTGATTGTAACTATGTATATATCGTCATCTTCATTAAAATACGGTTGCAGAAATACATAAATGATACGAGTGTGCTATTCTTCGTATCTTCCGTTAGTACTCCATCTTTAACGACCTTTTTTCAAATAAGTCGAATCAACTAATCCTAATAAGTAATATTTTAATTTCCAGATATTAAAATTTTTAAATGTTATAATTCTCAAATATTAAAGTATTTATTTCAATCCTTTAATCATTCAAATATTCAACAATTCAAGTTTAAGTTAAAAATAGCAATAGTTAAATTTGAACAGGCCTATCTCAAAAAATGGATTCGAAAAGTGCAGTATAAACGAACCGTAAATGGCATATAAAACTAAATATTCAGCTTATAATTATCGGAAACTTATAAACCAGTTAATTAATAAATATGATTAGACTACTTACTAATTATTGAAATGTTGAAAACGCAAAAGTATTTGGGAAAAAATTTAAAATGATATCGCCAGATACAAGTGACGAATAACCGGTAGTTACTGTGACAACCGTTCGAACTAATCGGCGTTGTAATCGTTCAAGAGGAAGAGAGACAGAAGATTGAGAAATCAAAATGGCGTCGCGTGCACGGTGCCGATAATTTTCGTTACGTTATAGTGTTCGTTATTATTTTTTACGCGTAATAAAATTAAAATGCGAATAGTGTTTGTTGTTTAACTGTGTGAAACTTGACAAAATCCTGTATATGAAATTGTGAAATAACGTCACTCAGGCAGAGTAATAATTCCAAAATATTTCGCACGACAACGGTCGCGAGACAAACAGCGAAGAGGTACTGTTTTGCGTATGGCTTTTAAATTGCACAGAGAATTTCGTTTCGTCGAAAATCGTGTCCTTGGTGGAAAACGTCGTTGGCATGACGAAAGACGCGTGTTCAGTTTTCGTGCAACGTGAAACCACGACGAGCTATGTGCTTTGACGTGCACGAGTGAAATCTAGTTTCGTTCAAAGACTCGCGAAGGTGTGGAGACGACGTGCGTGTTAGCCACCATGGCGGTGAATCCGCGTGATATGGACGGTTTTATGCCGCTCCTGTCAACGACGGACATCAAGAAAAAGTTAAACGTTGGTAGTTTGTTGCTGAATTATTTGAGTGACGCAACTAAAAGTATCGAGTGCCAAGACATCGGACAGTTTATTGACAACATCATACCATGGCTGAGCAACGGCAACCCCAAGGTAACGATTCTTTTCGTATAATTATATTTCTTTTACACTTTAATATTACGAATTTTACGAAAACTTACATTCATCGACTTTCGCATTTAGCCGATTCACAAAAGAAAGTATCGTACTTTCTCACTATTTCTTGATTTTAAATGTAAAGCGAACATTCGGATAGCTATTGACGACGTTTACTATCCAACAGTGCTTTTTGTATTTTCAAACTTTTTTATTGTCCCTGTCACTAATATTAATGAATGATTATCGTTTGTTATGTAAACAAAATTATCCAAAAGATCTATCAGCATTTTACAATTTATTCTTATTAATTTATTTATACCAAATCGAAGGGAGATGTTCATAGCTTAACAAAAACTTCACGTTTACGCTTAACAAAACGATGATGTATAAACGTAATTTGTAATGGAAAAATAACTGAAAGACACGTCGAAATTGCAACGGGGTGTGCCGGGTGACAGACCCGACTGGGATGTGTGCGTACGAGCAGAGGTGCTCATTTATCGAATTTCATTATCCCTGTGCGTCAGAACCTAAAAAACATTAATTACTATATGATGCCTGTGAACGTTTTATGAAACTTACACGATTATTTTAGTTACTAGTTAAAAAAGTGGTCTTATCAATGAGAATTATAATCGATCATATTAGTTTGTCAGGATTAAAACATGTTTTGTATACGTTTTATTTTTGTCGACCTATATCTTGTGGGTGCACACGAAACTTTCTATGTTCGATAACCGCGAATGGACGATGCTACTCGTGACAGGAACGTGATCAATTTTTGAATCGAATTCGGATTCACGCCCGGTGTTTTTCAAGATGAAGAAACAAGAAGAAGAGAAAAATGAAAATTGGTTTTCGCGGTCTTCACACGTGATAGAAGAAGGCAGGTGTTACATGAGGTGTCCCCTTTAGACAAGGATCTTACGAAATATTCGTTCGCCCGACCATTTCGACTTCTCAATCTATAGATGGATCGTTCGAGCAACCTGATTCTCGAGCGTTATCGTTACCAACTTTTATGCTTCATAAATAATTTCTTATCCTCATAAGTAGGCTCCTCTGTATTGCCACGAAACAATCCAACTGTTGTGGCGTTCAAAGTTGACTCATATAATCTGGCTATCACGTTTAAGTCTCACTGAACCGATTCGGACTTCATTTTGACCCGCATCAACCGTTTGGGTCATGCTTGTGAAACGTGTTACATACATTGTAACGCAAAAGTTGGATAAAGAGTCTGATTTTTGGATACAAAATATGCAACGAAATCTGCGTTCGTTTCTGAATGGACCACGAAGCACAACTCAGTTCGATTACTAAAATAGTCCATCGTCTGGGGATAATAAATGATTATAGTGGACAATTGTATAATTATTTCTAAACGAGATCTTAGAATCCCCTTGTACGTGCATGTTCTATAAATACACTTCGCACTATTATAAGGCTACCAGTTTTACTTTGTCCCGAAAGCCATTCATTTCTGAGTCATCTCGAAACCAATAACACGACCTCAGCTTCTTTAACGGACAATATTCTTCGCTCGACGATTGTATTGCAACCGGTAGTTTCGAATTACGATAATTGTTACCTTGCATCGTACGGTGTAAACGAAAACGATCGTTTGCGTCGAGCCTCGGCCACGTCGTCAAGATACCGCAAAACTCGGGTTCTACCCGAGGGGCATATAAGGGAAAAACTTTCACACCATGTACGTAAGTTGTCCTCTGGTACAGTGTGTCACGCGTAGCCTGCGTGGACGAGGGACACGGCGTTTAGTCGAAGCCATTAGATTCAGCTAAATGCTCTCGGATAAAGGAACAAAGTTGGATACGAAGGAAGAGAAGACGAAAAACGGGCAGAGGGTGGCCGCGGCGTTAAAGGAGTTAAAAGTGGTCGAAGTTAAAGAGTCGTAGGCAGTTTCGTCGAATCCATTTGCACGTGAGTAACAATCATCGTACCCTAATAAAGCCAATCAGGCCAGGATATTCTTGATGACCAAGCCGAGCCCGAGTGTCTCTCTCTCTCTCTCTCTAATCATCTTTGTTGTTCCTCAGACAAGACGCAGAGCGCGTGCATAGAGGACACGACACCCGGGGTACACAGAGCGCGTAAAACAGTTTATCTGCTCGCGTTGGACGAGTATAAATATGGTCGACGTATAGTAGGAACGACACGAGATGAGAAGTTATGTTATGAAGTAACGTTAAGCAAAGGAATTCCTTAATTCACGGCGTTACACGAGGTATTATTCTTTCTCATTAACAGGCGCCTCGGGGGAAAGTTGCGAAGTTAAATTCCTTGCTCCTCTTTCCTACCGTTTCCGGCTGGTGTCTCTTCGAACGGGCTCCTTATCTCCTTGGGAACATCGACGCAGGGAAACGAGCCTTTATCGTGTAACTATTGGAGGAGAGACAGAGGAGAGACAGAGGAGAGAAGAGAGAGAGGAGAGGAGTGTAGTAGAGAGAAGAGAGAGAGAAATGCATAGATAGATGGACAGAGAAATAGATAGAAATATTGAGAGAGGAGAGCAGAGGAGAGGAGTTTAGTGGAGAGAAGAGAGAGAGAGAGATGCATAGATAGATAGACAGAGAAACAGATAGAAACATTGAGAGAGGAGAGGAGAGGAGAGAGAGAGAGGAGAGGAGTGTAGTAGAGTGGAGAGAGAGATGCATAGATAGATAGACAGATAAATAGAAACATTGAGAGAGGAGAGAAGAGGAGAGGAGTGTAGTGGAGAGAGAGATGCATAGATAGATAGTCAGATAAATAGATAGAAATATTGAGAGAGGAGAGAAGAGAGAGAGAGATGCATAGATAGATAGACAGAAAAACAGATAGAAACATTGAGAGAGGAGAGGAGATGAGTGTAGTGGGGGGAGAGAAATGCATAGATAGATAGACAGAGAAATAGATAGAAATATTGGGAGAGGAGAGAGGGGAGAGAGAGAGAGAGACTGTTGTCAGGCGTTGGCCAGAAATTCCACCTTGATTTGGACAATGGAAATCCTTGATGGGGTTGACGTCAAAGCTACGTGAACACTGAAAAATCGACGCCAGCCAAATTTCACCGGTCAATAGAGCTTACGTCATCCCGGTTCCGAGTTGCATGACGAACGGAGAAAAGCTGCCCCGAGGAGTGATAAACGGGCGGCCACTTAACCGACTCGTTATTTACGGTTAAAATTCAGTCTCGTCCATAATACATGAGCAACGAGTCCCTTGTACACCGCGCACGGCATGTTTTCCTCGCGTGCAAGTGCGTACGAATACGCACGCCGAACGGGAACGTTTATACGTTCACTCCTATATTTAGAGTAGCTTTTTATTGTTTGCACGCGTAGTTGCTCTGTGCCTCTTAAGTTTTTCTCATAACCGTTGACTAGCCAACAGGTGAAACAAAATCTTGATGCGGTGTGCCACTAAGTAACTTGGATCCCGTAAAAACGCTAGATGGAATTGGTTGCACGTGAAAAGTTAGGGATCTTCACAGAACGTTAAGCGCTTGTACTTGTACTCTGATCCGAATGCAACATTAGCAATCGGGAAGATACAAATTTCAAATGCAGAGTTAGTGGTATCAGACGCTTCCGTTTCATTGTCTGGTACCACTTGTTGCTTGCTACTTACTGTTTGCCCAAAAACGTTCCTCAATACTCAAGAATTCATGCTTGTAATGGTGAAAAGGAAAATAATCTGGTGATACAAGAGTAGATCTTGAAGTTCAATGTTTTCATTCTGTCTCAGAGGTTTCCTTAGCGTTAGGAAAGAGTCTTGAAATCCACCAGTTTCATTAGTCAGTCGATAAGAGTTAATCAAGGTTAAAATGACAAGGTATGGTTCAATACTTGGCAAACGATTGCGAGTCACATCTTGAGAGTGTAGAAAATGCATGGATCGAAGGATCCCCACTTCAGACTTTTCATCTCCTTAATGAGAGACCGGCTTGATTAAAGCGTGCAAGTTGCTGTACGTTTTTAATTTTCAGTGGAACCACCATTGTCGTGATTTTGGCAAGAAGCCTGCTACGTGATGAGCCTTCCTATTTCGTCAGGACCAGTCCTCTATCGATCTGTACCGAAGTTCTTCGTGTTGCGAATGAGTGTGACTTTCCCTCAAGATCTGGTTGATCGTACAAGGAAGTTTGACCGATGTTAAGACTTGTTCTCATAGATTCCCTTGAAATTTAAATTCGTAGTACATTTTTCTACGCATAGATTAGATCAGTACTTGGATTAAGCTGAGTAAAACCTGAAACCTTCAGGATTTAAGTATTCCTTTAACCCTTTGACATGCCATGATGTCTGAGAGACGTTAAGATGTTTTGAAATGTTCTATGTACTTTACAAAACTACTAATTTATTATTTTATAACGTTACTTAATTATTGTTCATTAACAATACATCTCAACTTGATTAAATGCTACATAGCAATGCAAATTTCAAAATAAAGTGTTTTGTCTCTAAGTTTGCACATAACTGTTCAGTTGAGGCCAAATTAAATAGTATTTTTCGTTTTATTTGTATGTCAAGGGATTAATAGAAATATTTCTAGAACACAACAGAGTCTGAAGAAGCGTTTGGACAGATTTTTCGCATGACTTGTCCGGTGTCTCGTTGTAATTAGATCACAATGCGTCTCATTATGGTAAGTCTCAGCTGCACCATTTTTGCAAGCCTCACCGGGTGCACTGTATCGATGTCAAGGACACAGGACAACGTAAATCGTAGTCTCCTTCTCTTTGACCCTCGCCTCTTTCCCTCTGTATCGTTGTCTCGTTCTTTTTCTCAGCCGCGAACGTTTCCTTTTTTGAATTTAAAGGTATGACATCACCTTCGCCTCGCGGCGATCTCGATGCTTTTTAACACGCACGGAGTTAGCTCGCGTTACTTTATGTTACTTGCATAACTTATACGTTGCGCCGCGTCTGGTCGCGCTCGATAACTCGCACAAAAGGTCGCCGTAAAAACGATAAATATCTCGATAACGCAAACTGGAATTCAAAAGCGACCGAGGTTGCCCTTTGTGCCGGCTGTTGTTCTATAAATTATTAATAAGCGGCTCCGCGACAATTATGCGACTAACCAGAGCACCCAGCATCCTGTCGTGAAAATCAGACGTACAGTAGCGGACAAAAGTTTAAGACCAAGGACTCGAAGGAATTAAAGAAATAGAAATGTATAAGGAAAACTGGCTGTAGCCCGTGGCGGTAGTACTTTGATTTCAATTTTAACTATTTTCAAGAGACGTCCAATTTTGCAAGTGCATAACTTTAATTTTAACCAGAAAGTTGAATACTTACCAATTTTCATAGTGCTTGCTTCAAAATCGACGGATTTTCAAACATACTTTCATCCCTTATTTTACACCCCTGAAGGTTGATTTTCCAAAAATTTTAATTACCAGTTAAAAAAGTTAAATACCAGTTTTCATAGTAGTTGCTTCAAAATCGGCAGATTTTCAGACTACCTTTCCACCCCTATTTAACCCCTTAGAGGTGGAATATAAAAAAAATCCTTTCTTAGTGGGTGCCTACATAATAAAACGAACCCATGGTCCAAATTTCCTATTTTTAGCTTCAGTAGTTTAAGCTCTCCAATGATGAATCAGTCTTGTCAGTCAGGCCATATCTTTTTATATGTATGAATAGCATGATAAACAAGATTTGCATTCTGTGCTAATCAATAAATAGAGTTCTACCATAATAGCAATAAAAATTAATATACATGCAGTATTTGCAAACCATAAAACTATATTTTCCACATTGTACTCTCGTCTTAAACTTTTGTCCGCCACTGTACATGGCTCTTAGTTGCAGTAGATTTTCTCCGTTTATGATCAGACAGGGATAGTGTCTCTAACAAGTAGAATAGACAGAGAATGGAGTAACCACCGAGACTGGGTATATTTTCATCCAATATAATCATTCGAATCATATACCGGCTGTTTGTTATCCGATTATGATCGGTGTTTATTAAATCAATACCTAATGCACGTTACATAATTGACGCAGTGCGGCTTATCTCATTTTTGTCATAATCGGCGTTTATTAAATCAACGTCCGTTTACACTATTAACCCTAGAACCCCAGATGTGGTCGTGTCAACTGTTTCTGGTTTTTTTCTTCTTTATAATAACAGCATATTCGGTGCTTCGATAAAATAATATCCTACTTGTATAAGTAGGTTGCAAGCAATAAGGAAGGAAGATCTGTTTAACACCAGAACTATTGACAAAATAACCCTTTGCACTCGAGTATACGCGCTAATAGTAGTCAAAGGGTTAAATGGCAAATTATTGGTGTTTTACTGAGAAATTTAAACTTAATAGCAGTGTTGCAGTGTAAAAAGTAACATATATAGATTGTGGATTGGTAAAATTTACAGTGCAGTATTATATTATATTATACTATACAGAATTGGAATATTAACCCTTTGCATTCGAGAGGTGACTGTTAGTCACCTAATGATACTAATTTTAAAAATTTTCAAATTCAAATTATTTACTAAGATTCGCCTATATTAAACGTCATTTAGTTTAGTTAAGTGATATACTAAAATTTACATATATGACTGTTCAACCTCAGAGTTTAACTAATAAATAAACTGATTAAAGTCTGCAAATTTGCGAAACTATCATTTGATGACTCAAGGGCAAAGTACACTTATTTGCATGGGAGAAATTGAAAATTACTTGAAAAAATACCGAACACATAGATAAAAAATTTTTATTTATACCTTCTGTAAAACATCGTAGTTAATTTTGGAAGCTTTATCACCGTGCGAATTGATAAGGCTGCTATGAATAATCACCAATAGGTTATTTTGATTGCTCTGGTAGTTCTAGTGGTGAATGAAACTGTCTGATCGTAGTCGCTCATTCTACTTATTTTATGCCTTCAAACACCGTGCTTTGATCCCGTTCGTTACTTCACATCCCAATATAACTCTTTATCTAATCTTGTGAATTATAATAGACCAAGCATATAAAACATAAATTCTTTGTTTATCGAATATGCATTTTTTAGATACGTATATATAACATCAGGAATGTGATTTGAAAAGTTTTTAGCGAGAGTCGAACGCTTTCACTGTTCACATGTTGTAAATACGGTAGAGTCTGTTATATTTCAACCAACAGAAGAACAAAAGTGATCGGATTAACACGTTCCTTGCCCAGCGTGATTCAGCTGAGTTTCTCGCTGGGCCTAAATCCGATTGCATAGAAAATTGGGGTAAAAAAATATGAAAACAGCAAATATTTTTATTTTATGTATTTTATATTTATATATATTATACTTCAATTATGCTTATTCCATTGAATTCCTTTTAAAATTCCAATTTTAAATCCTATTTAACTTTAAGAAGTTTGGGTGACGTGGCGACGAACTTGTTAAGCGATCAAAAAATTGCCTTTCGAAAAATAATAACAATAACATTTCATTTTGTTATCTCTTGGTAGCTGCAAGATATCTGTTTCGAGAGATTAAATAGGATAGATCGACCGTGTTTGGTGTTACGCTAAGGCCGTTAATGAAAAGCTGATCAGAATGGGCCCCGATTGTGGATCACTGTTAATATTAGCATTTCTTCTGCATCAATCAGCCAGACTGAAATAATAACAAGTAATCGGTGACAAATATTGATAACGAAAGCAAACAGTGAAATCACTTTCCAAGTCAGAAGCATGTGACGAAAGTGCTATCCGCTTGCTCTGATTAATCGTACCCTCCTAAAAGTCACTACAATTATTTATCCCTTGAAGATGTATACAATTTTAACCCTTTCGCAGTGTAATAAAATGGCAAGCAATACGTGAAAAGCAGCTTAACACATAATTACTCTCTTATCAGAAGCTTTTGCATTTTTTGCACTAGATTAGAAACGTACACACGTAACTTCAACTGTTTCTCTACAATAAGCTTTATTAATTATTATAGGACATTCTACTTTACTTTTACATATTTAGTAGAGTGGATGATAGGGCTCAGGTGTGAATAAAATAATGTGAAGTACTTAGAATATTAACACGTTGAACGCCCAGCGTAAATCGGTGGAGTTTCTCCCAAGACCTAAACCCGAAACTCGGAGTGTAAACAGCGCAATGTTATATTTACTTTATAATTTATTGTTACTTTATATCGTATATACTTATCATAATTGTGTTACAAATAAAATTAGTATAAATTACCTCCAAAATTTTGTTTTAATTAGAAAAGTGTCAACCGTTTACAAGAAACATAGCCGTCACCCAGATATGGGTGACGTGGCGTTCAACGTGTTAATAAATGTATATTTGTAAAATATAGATAATATCCATTTTACAAATCATATCATTAAAATAGTTTAATGATAGTAGGGTCAAACTATACACTTTCTATTACACTCGGTTTTCTTCACGATTTTTCAAGTCGTCGCTTTCTTCCATATGCTTAAGGATTGCTTTCAAAATTTTTTCATGATCTGACGTTCGAGCCTCGCTGCAAGATTTCCAAGAGATCTTGTAGTAGGGGATATTGACTGGCGCTAAAGTGGGCATTACTGTATCGATCGTCGATCGTTCGAGTAAATTTTTTGTTTACCGTTTGACGCATATTGGCGCCTTGCAACCGATGCACGAATGCGTTTCACCGTCGAACGGCGCCTTTGCGAATAGGAGAAGGGGGGGGAGTAACCACCTCCCACGTGGACTTAACAGTTTTAACGGGCCCCTGTTCGCAACTTCGACGAGTAAGGCCAGACAACTCGCCCACGCGTTCTGCGTTTACGCACCGACTTCTCGTTGCTCGATCCGTGTGCACGTGTACTATTGGGAGCTGTAAAGAAGTCACTCGGGGTGGGCGGCACGAGAGCAGAAAGGATGCTTCACTCGTAGCGTTCAATTTTTTTTCGTCACACGTGCGACCTGATTCGTCGATGTTGCGTAGTTTCGATCAGCAATGAAAATACAGTATGTTGAATTGAAATAACCAAAGTCGTGGAGATGCGCTAAATGTTACGCGTGTTAGGGATGGGCAGCAAGGGTACTTGGATTAAATAAGAATAACTCGAGGTCCGCTTTCTATAAATTCCTCTGAATGACTAACTCTTTTCTCTTTCCTGGTCGTCCTTACACTCCTAGGGTCGGGGGTCGGTCCGAAAATTACCTGCTCCCGACCGGCACACCTTTAGGTGGGGAGGTACAAATTAAATAATGCTCTTTTCCCAAATCCAATACAGTAACAGTCAAAAGTTTAAGGCGAGAGGACAATGTAGAAAACATAGTCTTACGGTCTGCACATATTGTCTGTACATTCGTTTTTATTGTTATTATGGTAGAACGCTATTTATTGATAAACAGAAAACGAAAATTTTGTTTATCATAATATTCCTTATAAATCGGTTTAACCCTTTTAGTGCCGAGCAAATTTAACTAATTTGCTAAGGTTCGGGAAAAAGGGCGTAAAAACGGCAGTAAGAATGATATTTACAAAATTCAACAAGAAGCATATTACGGAATAAAAGAAGAAATTAAAACATTTAAGCATAAAGCATAAGCATAAGCATAATTTCGTTGACTCTTTGGTCTTAAACTTTTGTCCGATACTGTACATCCGCCCTATTTTTATAATTGTCTTCCGGACATTTTTGTCCCAAACGTGTATTACTATTTCATTAAAAGAAATTCGTTAACTTTACGCGATAAATAAAGAAACGGTTACCAATAAGCTTGCTCTATCCTTTCAATTTTATGTTGAACAACCATTTTTCCCAAATTACGGGTTTTTTGTTCAATGGAATTAGGAAACGATTGATCGCGACAAAAATCGAGGAACGCTGCGGGGTTAAAGCAGGTGGTTGATCTACGGAAGTTATAACCGATCAGAACCACGTTCCTTCCAAGTGGCTGCTTTTTTCGCTCGCAACAGTACTCTAATAGCTTACGTGCTATTGTTATCCCTCTTTTAGTTGATCTACTCGATGAGCGAGTTAGAAAAAAGGGGGACAATGGTAGACCAACCGACGTGCCCCACTCACCCCTTTGTCCTCCTTTAAGGTTTCAAGTTTCAGAGATAAAGTTCAAGGTTCGTGGAATGGTTGATAGTCAGCTTTTTCACTTTCTGCTCACGTACGGTCGAGCGAATGCCAATTTTTCGTTGAGACGCTTGTTGTTTCAACGTTGAGTCAGGTGTCCTCCGTTGGAACGACAGCTTGGCGAGATAAAGTTGTCAAGGTGTTTTCGAAGGTTTCTCGAGTGATACAAGGACCATGTTATGTCCGATTAATTCTCGGCTAAGCCAGTGTTTCCCAACCATCCCAAGAGAAATGCTTTTGGGGGCGGGGGTGATGAGGGGGGCTGATGTTGGTTGCAATTGCAGATCTTCTGTCAAATATATTATTGTATACATTATATTAACCCTTTGCACTCGGCTATCCCCTCTCATGGGACATCGTAATCCTAGCATATGATAGTTTCGCAATTTTTTAGACTTTAATTCAGACCCGGACGTGTTAACACTAGAACACTACCGACGATTAAATTGTACTTATTTGCATGGGCGAAATCAAATTGAAAAATATATGAGAAAATATCGAATACGTGGAAGAGAGATCTTTATTTATTCCTTTCGCAGAAAATCATAGTAAATTCTGGAAGCTTTACCACAGTGAATTTATAAGGTTGCTACGAATAATTATCAATTGGTCATTTTTACTGATCTGGTAGTTCTAGTGTTAAATAGTCATATATGTAAATTTTAATATACGACTTAACTAAACCAAATGAAGTTTAATATACATGAATCATAGCAAATATTTCGAATTTGTAAATTTTTGAAGTTAGTATCATTAAACGACTAACGGTCACCTCTCGAGTGCAAAGGATTAACCTCTGAGCCTGGCTAATAAACGAACTAACTGAAGTCTGAAAATTTGCAAAACTATCATTTGGTGATTGACAATCACCTCTCGAGCACAAAGGGTTAAGATCGGCATTCGAATACGTCATAACGACGACGTTTCATTTCGTTATCTCTCATAAACGCGTGCTCTCGGTCGCTGCACGATATCTGTTACGAGCGCGATTAAGTTGGACAGAGCGACCGTGTTCGGTGTTCCGCCGAGGCTGTTAATGATCAGGCAGCGCGTGCTAATTATACGAAAGTTGATGCAGAAGGAGTAAAAACGAGAAGCCACCGAGAGCAATGATGTCACAGGCGAGACGACAGCCCTGAGAGAACGTTTACCCCGGCGGCTCTAAAATAGGTTTATACGCCTATGTATAGCGCTTCGTTAAATGTATTTCAGCCGTCGCGGAGAGTGATGGCCGCTCTTGCAGCCGGTGACATTGGATTTTCCGTGTGCACTTGATACGCAGACCCCGGGTCAGGCAGAGACGAGCGCCTGCCAATGCCTGATCTGGATCGAAACCGGTGCACAACGCTAACTCGAGTCAAATTTAACCCTTTGCGCTCGAGAGGGGTGACTGTTAGCCGTTTAATGATACTAACTTCAACAATTTTCAAATTCGAAATATTTACTATGATTCACGTATATTAAACTTCATTTAGTTTAGTTAAGTCGTATATTAAAATTTACATGTATGACTATTTAACGTCCGGATCTGAAATAAAGTCTGAAAATTTGTGAAACTATCATATGCTAGGATTACGATGTCCCATGAGAGGGGACAGCCGAGTGCAAAGGGTTAAATAGTCAATTTGTAAATTTTAGTATATCGCTTAACTAAACTAAATGACGTTTAATATAGGCGAATCCTGGTAAATATTTCAAATTTGAAAATTTTTGATACTAGTATCATTAGACGACTAACAGTCACTTCTTGAGTGTAAAGGGTTAACATTGTTTTTTTTATTAGTTACACTCAGAGGCTAAATAGTCAATTTGTAAATTTTAGTATATCGCTTAATTGATACCGAATGACGCATAATATAGGCGAATCTTAGTAAATATTTCGAATTTGAAAATTTTTGAGGCTGGTATCATTAGACGACTAAGATTCGCCTCTCGAGTGCAAAGGATTAAATTCGACTTTAGGACAATTCGCTATTTTGCACATTTTTAAAAATTCAGCTTTTTAACACTAGTACTACCAGAGCCGTCTAAATGACCAATTAATTGAAGAATACTGATGTAGAAGAAATATGTGATAATTTAACCCTTTACACTCGGCTGTCCCCTCTCATGGGACATCGTAATCCTAGTTTCGCAAATTGATAGTTTCGCAAATTTTTTAGACTTTAATTCAGACCCGGATGTTAAATAGTCATATATGTAAATTTTAATACACGACTTAACTAAACTAAATGAAGTTTAATATACGTGAATCATAGTAAATATTTCGAATTTGAGAATTTTTGAAGTTAGTGTCATTAAACGACTAACGGTCACCTCTCGAGTGCAAAGGGTTAATACTTAATCAATTCCTACCTCGGGTCGACGGAGGAATATTCATTTAGCGGGGGTCTCGTTATAACGTCGAAAGACGGACGAGGCTAGGGTGGTTCACTTTGAGGGGCTCCACCACGATAAATGCACCACGAACGCCTGCTACACTTGCACTTTCTATATTGATCTGCTCGTCCTCCTCCCGGAGGAGCGTTCGTTCAACCCTCGAATCCCTGGTTCATCTTACTGGTGTTCAATATTCCCTGTGCAACGTGAGGCAGAAACTTGTGATGGATTCCTCGAGCTTAAGCGTTTCCTACAAATAAGGAGTAAAGAGACGATGGAAAGAATAAACTGTTCGGTTGTTATTTGAAGTTGCTTGTTAGTTCATCAAGATCGTTTGCGGATCAGAAGTATTGAGAATGGGGTTTTATATTGCTAAATGAAACGAACTCTTATTTGTGAAATAGTACTTTGATAATTTATTAATATAGGAAAGTTCTATAAAATGTAGAACGGAAGATGGAATTCAGGTGTGAAAAATAAAAGTGAAGCGATTAAAATATTAATAAAAGTATATTTAAAACAATTCAACAAAAACAACTTAAACGACTTTACAACTTAGCAACTTTAACACTCTTTCTACGTTCACAATCAAAACCTTTCTTCTACGTTAGTCAAAAGCTTTCTGCCCCGCGCTCGCATTTTCCCCGTCATATATTCTTCCAAACGCTCGTTTCCTTTCATTCTAATTGTCAACCTTGCTCACTCTACGCATTCGGTCACGACCACCCACAATTTCTCAGTTGCACTGTTTTCTCAAGTTCTCATCTTTCACGCGTTAGAAACATTCGAGCCCAAACATTCTGCGTTCGCACGACAATCGCCCAACTCAAGTATTCTTCAGACTTTCCCAAACTCGCATCCGCTCGATCGCATCTCTACATTAACCCTTTGCGGACGAGTGTCGAATATATCCGCCCAACTCTCGCGCTGCGCCTGACGTTTGTCTGTCGTAAACGACACGTATAAGATACGCATGGGTATACTAGCCTAACAAGTCAAGTTGGCCTAAATTTGTTTGTTTATGATTTCATTAGATTTTATGAAAGACTTATTTAAATACAGCTTCAGTTTTTATAACACAAATGCGCGACGTTTCCTGGTATAATTCCGACGTTAATTGCGGTGCACTTAATTGTGGATTTTCCTTAATTTTCCTTATAATTATCCTCCTATCTCTGGAATCGAGAAGGCGTGGACGTCCTTTTTGAGGTTTCAATTCAATGCAATCTTCTTTTTTGTACCGTGTAACAATATCTGCTACAGTACTTTTCTTCATGTCCAATAAATTTGCTATTTGACGATAGCTTTTGCCTTTTTCGTAATTAAATATTACGAGTTGCCGTTTATCGAAACTTGTGTTTCTTCCTCTTCGTGGCATTTTCAGTATTTGATGTTTATTGCTCAATTTCCTGACCTAGACTGACTTAGACTAACGGAAGACAATAACGCTACTGTTATGTTTACATTTTAGACGTAAACATCGGATTAGATCGCTTCTTAGAATTAATCGCTTATTGTGTCCGAATATTTTTGTAACGCGTAAAATAGACATCGTTTTGTTTATTCTTCATTACGTAATGACATGTTGCAATTACAAAATAATTTTTTATGCTTCTGTTGTCTATAATAAATAAGTTAACATGGTAAAAAACTAGTGAATAAATATCTTAATAATTCAGGAAGATATGAAGCATTATACTTAAAAGTATTATAGTGTCCGAATATTAAAGTGAGTAACTGTATAAGATACGCATGGGCATACTAGCCTAAGAAATTAAGTTGGCCTAAATTTGTTTGTTTATGATTTCATTAGATTTTATGAAAGACTTATTTAAATACAGCTTCGGTTTTTATAACACAAATGCACGACGTAACTATTTTCTTTACTGCTCCGTCCGCAAAGGGTTAATACTTTTGTATAGCACGAGAAAGGACAATTTTGACCGTTCCTAGCGAGTTTTGTCACAAGACTAGCAGAACGCAGTGGTCGAAATTCTCACAACCCCGTCCAGGTCTTTCAGCCCTTTTCGTTCTGTTTCTCGATGTTTTCGAACTTTCTAAAATGCCAAATGTGGCTTAGCTTGTTGGAAGAAGCCCTTGAGAAAGCACGTTAACAGAAAGCTGGTTTATGGTTAATTTTTGCTTCGTAGCATTTCTGTATTATAATAATAGGGGAGAATAAGCTGATTGGTTGTTAAGTGATATATTAAAATTTACATTTAAAATTATTTAAAATTCAGAAATCCAAATTATCTGAAAAAGGGACTGTTGCATATGAAGAAAAGAAACGTGCGGAATTCTAACGGTTAAACTAACGATTAATTTATAAAGAATAGCTTGATAAACAAAATTTACATTCTGTGCCAATCGATAAATAGTGTTCTACCATAATAACAATAAAAATTAATGCACAGACAATATTTGTAGAACATAAAACTCTGTTCTACATTGTCCTTTCGTCTTAAACTTTTGTTCGCTATTGTAAATCAGAAGTTTGATTTGTGAAAGGTATTAGACAAATGTTGGACAAAAGTTTGTTACAAATAACGAATAAAAAAGAGGAAGAATGAATTGATTTGTTACTCAGAATTGTTTATTATTCCCTACAAAGTGAAGTTGAAGCAAAGTCGATCACAGTAAAGACATTAAGGTGTTCTTTTCCGTTACAAGTTTTATATACGGACAGCTTTCGTAGGTTGGATTGCGTAAGACGTTATTCTGGAAGAAACTACATCAAGTAACCTGTCCAAGATGTCATGACAAACAAAAAAAGATGTCATTGTAGGAGACGAACCCGCTATACACGCGAGAAGTGCAATGAACCCGTGTGTTCTGAATGTATGATATCCTTTCGTAAATAGTTAACCCTTTGACTGCTAAAGGCGTATATATACGCCTTCATAAGTCCATCAATATATACGAAAGACGTATATATACGCCCTCACAAATCCATCAATATATACGAAAGGCGTAAATATACGCCCTCTGTATTTTGTTACTATAACACCTTTATTACTGTTTTACCGATTAATTCAACATGGAATTTATTGTCCTATGCAACCTAGCAATTAAATATGCTATTATTATTTGCCATTATTATTTTTTAAACCCTAAGAATGGTATCAAACTTCCGGGTACTGTTTTGGTCACTAGTCAGTGGACAAGTCGCAGCGACTGACAAGCACATATACTAAAATTTACACGTATAACTGTTTAACTTCCGGTCTGATTAATAAACAAACTGACTAAAGTCTGAAAGTTTGCGAAACTATCGTTTGGCGACCGATATTCAGAGTTTCGAGTGCAAACCGGTCAAATGACCATTCTTAAAATTCCGATTAGAATTTCATATATACAACATAATTGAATCGCCTTTAAAGTTTAAACTTTTTCTCAAATATACGTATAATACATTTTTCAATATTAACTTCTTCTTTCATTGTTTATTTTTTGAGAAAAATTTATAGCCTGTCTTACGTTGAAATGTTGCGGTAGGAATAGGTATACGTTAACACTATACCTACCACGACCGATCAAATGACCGTTTTTAAAATTTCGATTAGTATTTCATAGATGCAACGTAATTGAATCGCCTTTAAAGTTTAAACTTTTTCTCAAATATACGTATAATACATTTTTCAATATTAACTTCTTCTTTCATTGTTTATTTTTTGAGAAAAATTTGCAGTCTGCCTTACATAGGAATGTCGCAGTAGGAATAGTGTTAATTTAGTTAAGTCGTATACTAAAATTTACACGTATAACTGTTTAACTTCCGGTCTGATTAATAAACGAACTGACTAAAGTCTGAAAGTTTGCGAAACTATCGTTTGACGACCGATATTCAGAGTTTCGAGCGCAAACAGAGTTAAGACCATCGTACTTTGTAAGACACTGTAGATCTCTCCTCGGTTTCCTAAGGGTAGCCGTCGAGCATGTTTTACAAGCTACTGAATTTCACCGCTGAACCGCATGCATTAAAGGTTCTTATTGATTTCGCGTGTAACCACGGAACCGGAATGCGTGTAATTCGCTCAAACCTCTGCAATTATGTTTTGATGAAAGCGTGCTGGTGAAAAAAAAAGGAAGGGAGAAAAACTGCCGTGAAGTAATCATTACGAGTGCACGCGGAGGGCTCGCAGACGAAGCATAATTACGGGCAAGAGGGAAAGTGCAAGGGGTCTGCGATTTTTCAGCTTTTAGGGAAGCAGAGTTTATCTTGCCCGGATCAATATAACCTGGACCCTAAGTTGCAACATGAACACGGTGCAAGAAACTTTGAACACCTTAACTCTGCAACTATCAAACTAATCAACTACCAGACTAATTTGTAATACTTTGCTTTTCAGAATTTTTCATAATCTCCTATGGATTAATTTAATATTAGTAACTAAAAATAATTATTAAATATTATTAACCCTTTGCGCACGAGAGGGGTGACCGTTAGTCGTTTAATGATACTAACTTCAAAAATTTTCAAATTCGAAATATTTACTATGATTCACGTATATTAAACTTCATTTAGTCTAATTAAGTCGTATATTAAAATTTACATATATGACTATTTAACGTTCGGGTCTGAACTAAAGCATGAAAATTTGCGAAACTATCATATGCCAGGATTACGATGTCCCATGAGAGGGGACAGCCGAGTGCAAAGGGTTAAAATATTATTAATTATTCATAACTAATTATTATTATTAAAACTTTTTTTAAATAAAAAGTTGTATTAATTCATAACTATTACTACTATTAAAATTATTAAAATATTAATTTTTAAAATTTTTCCGTACTAGTTTCAAACAAATAATATAATAACAGTAAAATAATAATGTATTAATCTACATATAAGTATACTGTTTCGTACAAATAAATATATATACATCAATTGTCGGTGGTTCTCTAGCGTTACGCTAGAAACACTGAAAACTTTACACCCACCTGTTTCAAAAATCATTTCTTTTTAATTCGATGCGACAAAATGATTAATACGCCCTCGCGATTCTCTTATCAACCTTGATTCCATGCAAAACCGACCGCCGACTTCGCTATTTCGGTCGATTCGTTTTCGATATATACTCGAGCCGCCCGAGAAACTGGTTTCCCGTGGTACATGTTTTCTCGCGGGGCCGTTAATTAATCTCTCGTCACAGCGCGGCGTATAAAACGTCCCTCTATGTTCAGCAAATTGCCCGGCAAACCTCGATTGCCTTGGTAGGTCGGGCTATAGAAAGCCTGATGGAAGATTTAGAACGATTTCTGCGTGGACGAAACACGGGACACTATCGTTCCGCTATAATCGCCGATAATATATGTCATAGATCTAAACGATCCTTGGTTCTCTCCTGTTGCAGGTCGTCCAGAACGGTTTAGAAATCCTCACGTACCTCGCGGATCGAATGGGTCACGACTTCAAGCCTTATATTTCCACTATTATTCAGCCAACAATAGACAGACTAGGTAGGTGTTTCTAACTTTCTTCCGTCCTTGTGTCTCTCGGAGCGCTCATCGATTATTTTTTACACTAGATTTACGGGACCCGTCAATTTGACGAGTTTTACACTTAACACATTGTATGCCGGTGGCATCTGAGGCATTTAAAACTGTATGTGAAGAAAATATTTAAAATTTTATACATTATTGTAAAACACTAAAATTGGTTTGCATATTCATTATATGCAATTTAACGATAACGAAAAATAGAAACAAACAAATCGCCAAACAAAAGAATGTTGTATTATCGCAAACCCGGCGCTAAAGCAACTGACTTCCAAACCCGCGTTTTCGCGGGGCCGGCATACAATGTGTTAATGAGCAAGATTTGCACAAATAATTACTATTTTTTTAAATAATTTTTGTTGATATTTATTGATAGATTAATTCGAATATACCTTAAACTGTTTCATTCTCAGCTTTGGAGTTTCAAATTTTGTATGATGCATAACTATTTCTTAGCACGTGTACATTAGAAATAGATGAACAAGAAATGTCCGTAAATCTAGTGTTGATAAAGGAAACTTAACTTGTAGCTTCGAAGATCGTTTGCTCGTGAAAGTGTGTGTGGATAGTGCCACACACCGTTGTAAACGTAATTCGACGGGAGCGATTTTAATTTGTTCTAACGGTGTTTAATGGGTTAACCCCTTGACATACAATGAGGTCTGGAAGAAGTCATTCATTTCACGTTACCATTGTAGACTTTGACGTCTCAGAGAAACCTCAAGATGTTTTGAAACGTTTCATACTTTACAGAACTACTAATTTATTATTTTATATTGTTACTTAATATTATCAACCTGGTTAAATGTTATATATCAATGCAGATTTCAAAATAAAATGTTCTGTTTTTAAACTTGTATATAATTGTTCAGTTGAGCCAAATTAAATAGTATTTTTTGGAGGTATCAAATTCAAATTCAAATTCAAATTCAAATTCCCTTTTATTTGTATGTCAAGGGGTTAAATCGTTTGTACTTCGTTGTTTCACGGCCAGATATCGGTGCTGCATTAGAGATAAGCACGGAAGTTCAACCGCATATTATGAGATGAGATACTGTGACAGAGATATAAATATAAACATACGAAGAACCGGTCTCTTGAAGTTTTGTTTCCTTTATACGATGTTACAGCCATCCATCCATTGCACTAACAGTAACAAATACAATTAAGAATACCGATGTTTGTTTGCCCTGCAGGTGACAGCAAAGATGCAACGCGAGAGAAGGCGCAGTTAGTGCTGCTTAAAATAATGGAGAAAGGGTGCATGTCTCCGCAGCAATTGTTGGACAGACTACGGCCAGCATTTAGTCACAAGAATGCGAAATTGCGAGAGGAAGCTTTAATTCTGTTGACAACCACGTTAAACGAGTAAGGAGCTGCTCCAAATTAACCGTCAAAAGATCAACCGAAAGGTTGTCGTATTAACGACTGCAAGGATTAACGAATCCCTTTTTGCAGACACGGCGCCGACGAGATGATGCTGTCGGGAGTGATTCCAAGTATCGTGAAACTGTTGTCGGACCCATCGGAAAAGGTACGAGAAACGGCTTTGAACACGTTGGCAGACATCTACAGACACGTTGGCGAAAGATTGCGAGTGGATTTGCAGAGAAAGCACAATGTACCGCAAGCTAAGTAAGTGAAAAAGCGAAATCGATTCCTGGCTTCTGGCCTGCATACATTGGATCAAACGGTAATTTCTTCTGTACGGATTAAAACGATTTTACTCGAGACTACGTATTGTGAGTAATTCTGAAAGGCTAATAATTAGCTAATAATTATCTATGATTAATTAATTAATAATAATAATTATCTAATAATTCACCGATTATTGTAATGTTATTAACACTAGACTGCCGAATGTTGGGTGTATACCTATTTTGCATGAAACGAGTCAATTTGACTCAAACGTGAAAATTGAAGATTAAAAAAAAAATAAATAAAACTTTATTTTAAAGAAAGTTTATTCAATACAATTTTTAAAATACATTTTCCGCAGATTTTTTTTATTACACTTAGCACAAACGTCCTTTTACTCCTTTATTCCTTTCTCATGATACTTGAACTTGACAAAATCATAAGTGAGTCAAATTGAATCACTTCAGCAATCTAGTGTTAATGTTACGTTATAATTATAATTATAATGTTGGTCTGTACCGAAGTGATTCACCGTGCAAATGTATATAAATCTAGCATAAAGTAACACGTTCGATTTTGTGTTTCAGATTATTGTTGTTAATAGAGAAGTTCGATCAGCTGAAAGCCGCTGGCGACCTGCTGCCTCTGGCAATGTCTTCGGACGGTGAGTGAATCTATCGAATTTTCCTCGCAGCGGGTATCCGGTAAATGAAGTCAAAGAAGTTATAAAAAAAGAGTGATCGTCAGGCTTGTGTTACCTTCGTTACGTCGAAGCTGTACCGTGCTGCCATCCCGCAGCCATAAACGCTATCGACGTTTACAAGTATACCTTCGCATTCACGAAGAGACGACCCGCCTTCGTTCTTTTCCTACCTCGCCTCTTGCTCTCTCACTCGTGCTGTCTTATTGTCCACGTTGCTGGCACACCCGATGAATATTTAGCAAGGACCGCTTGTTCCTCAACGTGATAAGAATATTCACTTAATTCAGCACGGTAAAACATAGCCAATTTGAATTTAATTACGTCGTGCTAGCACGTTCTCTGCTTGGAGTTCTGGCTGGATTGTAGCCTGTGTGCAGGTTTCTTTTTTACTTTTCTTTTTTCTCTCTTTCTCTTCTGTCGCGGGTAACAGTTTACCCGACGACAACTCGTTTTCTCGAGATTGATTTCTCTCTTAAATGTGGGCGTAGTATCGCCGGGAAAGAGGATAAAAAGGTAGAGGAACGATGCAGGAGTTGATGATTAAGGGATCACGTTTTTGGTCAACTCGCGAGAAGAATGCTGATGCTTTTTATCCAGTCACCGGATTGTAATTTCTGCGGAGGCCATGAAACGCCTTATTGAGCAATAAAATCGTTAATTGCTTGGGCATCGTTAGAAATATCGTTTTACAGAGAAAGTCTTAGAGTGGAGAGATGCAGTTGTGCATTGTCGCATAAAGTGTCATTTCCTTGAGCGGGTAGGTAACACAATGAGATCACTAATTTGTGTTATCTATTCTAAGGTGTTACATAATATTACATACACTGATAGGGTACGGTGTACTATGCAATATCGGCGGTGTATTGTTTCAAACGCTGTCTGTAATTCATACCGCGCTAAAGTCGTCCTGCTTCAAACGAACGGCCTTGTAACATTGTCTGACTACTGCCAGGGTATTCGAATTTCGATTGCAAATATTACATATCGCCAGCAACCGAATACTTAACATATTAGTTCCAAAGCTGGTGGTGCCGGCAAAAAAAAAAATGCAACTCGACGATGTCGATAGGCAGAAAAAAAAGAGTTACGGGTAAACCGAGATTCCTGATGACTCACGATGCGCACATGCATTCCATTGTATAATCAATCTTTGTCCCTTGGTAAAAAAATGCGCCTGTGCATGCTTCTCTTATGTAACGATAAGTCGAATGTGTTGTGTACAGCTTTGCTTAAGTAATCCTCAAAAGCAGGTTCTGAAAAACTTGTTCCATTGCTTGTTGATAAATATTATTCAGATGCTGTACACGTTAGCAAAATGGGGAGTAATATTTTCTAGTTAAAATTCTATCCATTCCTTAGGTGTAGTAGTATTGTGAAAGATTTAGAACTTCATACAAATTATTCTCTTCTGTTTTGCTTATAGAATTTGCAAACGACAATACATCTGTGTTGAGGTTAGAATATATTTCTTCTCCGACGCTCGATCATGATTAGGTCATACATGGGCTTGGCAGAAGAATTACGGTTCTTCGCTTGATTTCAGTTATATTAATAGAACGCCAAATTACCATGAAGAATTAGCATCGATCTTCCACGTGGTGATTTCTTGTACTGTTTTTCTGTTCACAGTTCGCCGAATGGTTTTTAATATCATGCAGAAATTCTTCGTCTTTCTGCAACTCGGTAAAATTTGTTTTCGTTCCTTTTTACAAAATATAAATGTATTTGGGACAAACACTTTTTTGTGCCTTTGCTGAATCGTTCTTGTCGTATGATAATGCGGACATTTTTCTCGGTTGTACGGAATTTGCACGACGCATTCACACGAGTTTAATGCCAGAAGTATCCTTGTACGTGGTGTGACACGGAAAGGTTGAGCGAACGCGTCGCTACGAAAAATTTGCATAAGTCTCGTTTTCGCTCTCTCCTTCCCCGTGACCTGTCATAGGAAGAGTGGGGCTATGCTAGAGGTTCACATTGAATTAATTCTATAGGTTGATCTCTCTCTTCGTATGTGTCATATATTATTCTGGAATAGCAGTTTTTTTTTACAGACTGGTTAGTAATTTTATTCTGGTGGTTTGATGGTTCGTTTAACCTTCTGTAACATCATGTGGTTTAGAAGTCACGGTATTATTGTATCTTATTCTTACATTATTAACACTAATTTTTAAATTAAACTCTGAAGTTAAAATCAACCATAATTTCTCTGTTAAAAAAAAATTCCATTTATAGAGGGTTAATCGATTAGCTTTATCATCGAAGGGTCAACGAGGGTATTGGGTTTTTTCTTTGCGAAGCACGATAGGAATCTCTCTAAGGAGTATTTCTGCAACACCGGTTTCCCGGGACAGAGATTATTCACCCTACCCCTTCACTGCTCGATCGAAATTAGCACCCACATCGTTCTCAGCTTGAACTCGCCTTCTTATTCTGTGCGACCTTACCCTGGGGACAGCGCGCGGGACGCGTGTACACGTGGTTGGGAGAGAAGTGAAAGGTAGGGTGGTAACGTAGATTTATCTTCACTGGTGCACAGTTTTACCGTTGTGTGCGCATGGATCAGATATTAAATGCGGAATAGCGCGCGGATGCCCTTTTTATCCTCTCCAGTCGACTCTCGCTGACATTCTGCACAAACGGTTGAACAACGTTCACGCTTAGCCTTATTGACAAAAGCCGCGCGATTCTATACAGACAAGCAAGTAACTTACCAGCGTTGGAACGCAAGAAAACTGAAAGTAACGGACGGCCTTAGCTGAGAAGATTCATCGTTCATTGTACACGCTTTCTTATAAGCACCGGCAATATCGGTGTGAAGAAAGTGTATCGTATGTGTGAACGATCTCTCGCGTCCGCAAATCAAACAAAATGTTATCCCTCTGTTTTACCATCGGAAAAAAATTTACCGACCAATTACCGTAATTGGGTAATAATTATTTGTTTGACCCGCGACACGGTTAGCCTGGAATGATAAAAGTATGTTTGCCTCCGATAATCGTACCGAGTGTGTACATAGTATTATGTAATAAAGAGGATAGCACTATCATGTTCCAAGCGTGCCGTTCGCGTGGGCAGCTCTTCTTCTTGGCAGTGTTTAATAACCATTCCGTGGAATCAGCATTCGCGTTTTCCTTTTTCTCCCGTGGCTCTTACATAGTACAGTCACGAGCTGTTAGTGAAACAATGAGAATCGCGCGCGGGAAGACGCGCAAAGCGCTAGCTTCTCTTTTCTCTTCTCTATCTTAATTCAGCTTTCTTCGACGGGAAATCGGAAGCACCGACGTATCTTGTCGATCGTTAAGAACAATAAATAACGCGACTTTCACCAATGAATGACAGTCGCTGTATGTACGATTTCCGAAGAAATTACCGTCACCGCATCTCGTTTTCTATCCATAATTTATTCCGCGTTCGATTCGTACTGAATTTCTAAGAAGGTGAGATTAGCTCGCCGAAGCTCATCGAAACTCTATTAGATACATAACTCAGCTCTACACGCTGTATGCGCACTCGCCGTTAATTACACTGACCGAGCCCGTAATTACCAATATTTTCGTTATGCATGCAAATACATATGCATCATCGTGAATGCCCGACGATGGCCCTAAGGTAAAATGATCGACCGAGTTTTCCATCTTTTTTCTCCTCTTTTTTTTTATCTTGGAATTGTCACTCGTTTTAAAGGAATCGTTTTGACCTACAAACTGATCGTCGTGCATCTCTGGAACGCGCTCGGTAAAGCGTTTAAAACGATATGAATCAATATGAGAGTGCATGCACCGGATAATTTAGAGGTTGTCTCTTTTTAAACGGAGGATTAAAATTAAGCAGACGTTAATTGTACCTTTAATTCGGAACATGCAATTATGGCCCCTGTGTTGAGGTAGCCGTCGTGCAGATTATTTCTTCATCGAGGTTTTATCGATGTATCGAACAGGCTTTTTCACGGTCCTGTTTGCAGCTTCTCGTCGTGTGGTGGCGAACTCTCGATGACGGTTTAACCGGCGGTTTATTACACTGAAACATTGTAATTGAACAGCAAACCACCTTTCCTTCCCATGTTGCGGCTGGTCTCGAATTTAATTACACACCAACACGCCACCGCTCCTGTTAATTGTAGATTATCAGAATCTTTTGTTACATCAACTCAGCAGGTGGTAACAAAATCGAACTTTGGACGAGGGAGTTTTAATGCTCTCTCTGTTAGACATTTAACTCGAATGCAGCAACAATCTTGCTTTATTCATTGCACGACCCATTTCTTACTTGAAGCAACATTAATCTTCGTTGCTGTCTTTCTCTTTCCCTCCTCATTTTCGAGGCTTCACAAGTGCATGGATACGCTCAAACCGCCGCAAATTGAATGGGAACTGCATTAATCAGTCTACTTGTTTTACACCTGAACCCAGGACAATTTGTCGATGTTTTCGCAATCGGGTCAATTCGCTCGTTTCGCTCAACCTTTTTATTCGACTGCAAATGCATGCGCACGTTTAATTATACCTCTTGTTTGTGATAAATCAATCGATAACGCGATCTTAATTTACGAAACCTCAGATCTGCCGAATACGGAAAGTGAAATTGCAGGCGATAAAAATAATTAGAGAAACATCGTGTCAAGGTTATATGGCATATTAGCTGAACCTCTATAGTCACATCTAGAGGTTGCGTTCGTTCCACAAATTAGAAATAACAACAACATTTTAACCACAGTTCTAGTTGTTTGTTATTGAAAAAAAATCAGAAGGCAAACGGTGAATGTTATGTTAATGATTTCTTATAGGTATCCATAACATCGCATACATGAAACCGTGAGAATCGAACAACACGCTAAAATTAAGTCACAGCGAAATTTACTAATTCATACAACGATGACACACTTTGATCTCCTATATTTTTTCTTCAGTCTCTCCTTCACAGAAACTCTCGTTCCAATTATTATTAATCCGAATTCTGTAGCATACGATGAACGTGTAACCGTGAGATGAGTTCTCGGATGTTGTGGGTCCCTTTGGTTTGGCCCCCCAATCGAGGGGCACCCGATAGGGGAGGGTCCCCTTCCTCCTGCCCGACTTTAGTCTCGGATCTCGCGGCGGTAAGCAACGCTTACCGGGAGTTCGTAAACGAGTCGCCATTTAGCAACGCGAGAGACGCGTGTGTCTCTGTTTTTCGTTGTCTAGCTTTTTTCAAAGTAGCCTCGCCGAATGTGTGCCTAGAAAACATACCCAGAATCGTGACACGGGTTGTGCTCGGTGATCTTGATCGTCTTTTTTTTTTGTGTCACGGGCCGAACACGATCGGTCGGACGCGTGTGTGTATGTGTGTGTGTCGTGTTTCTAACACTGGATACATACGTGTTTGTCGTTCACGGACAATGGGCAAGGACGATCGTTTCAGTTTCTCTCTCGACACGTTTGTTTACCTGATCACAAACGCAGCTGCGACGAAATAACGACGTTGGCTGCGACGGTAGTCTTTGACGATGGAGGCACCGGAATGATTAATTCCTCGTAGGGGCCTCTATCGTGTCAGTTCTCCTCGAATGTTCGAACAAGACATTTTATACGCGAATTATCGCCGAGTGCTTTCGCGTTGGCGGTTCGATACATACGCGATAACGATTACTGTGTATATTACCAAGGTAGTAGCGCGGCGTGTGTTGTTATTATTATTATTATTGTGTGGTGCAAGAAAAGGAAATGCATCGTGTCCCCGTTGACATACCAGCTGGAGGACAAGCCAATTCCTTTGTTCTGTTACTTTAACGGACGCACGTTTGAAAAAAAAAAAAGAAGAAGAAAAAGATGCGAACAGTGTCCGTCTATCGACGATCGTGTCCCGGAAAATAGTCATCGTGACTGACGTGTTTCGCGATCGAGAAACGTGTAACGCGAATACATTTGTTCCACCGTTGAACGGTGTCGTGCGTGCTCGCGTTGTCGATTTGTTTTCGTTCGAAGCGGATCGTTAGATGGTTGTTACATTGTTAGGAGAATCGTTGTGTTTTACCGTTTGAGTCGGGATATTCTGTCTTTTAACACAGTATTACCGCGAGATTGGCGGAAAAAAGAGGTTCAGCCTGTCAGGTTAAACGTGAACAGGCTGAAAAAGTTAATCGCGCGATTGAATTATTAATGTACTTTCTCGCGCGTGCTCAGTGAACGAACAATAATTTCACTTTCGTTGAAACAACAGGAAATTTTCAATCCAGTCGAATCCGTAATTTTTCCTCGCCTCAAGGAGAGAACGTTTAAATATACACCTTCGTATCTAAGCGGAGGTAATTTTTCCAAGAGATAAACCGAACGTTGTTCTCTGTACAATCTTCATTATCGGTATAATGAAGCATAAATATAAATGTTCGTGCCTGTACACGTGTGTGCTAATGGATTACGTGCAAATGCCGCGTACCGTGTGTGTTCGTGACGCAATCGATCCTTGGAAATGCAATTCATTTTTCTGTTATAACCAAACGTCGACGTCGATCGCGAGTCGGAAACGTGCCGGGGAGTCGAATTGAGCGAATCTCCGTTAACCAAACATAACGAGCCACCGGCGTTATCTGTAACGTGAGAAAATAACTCTGTTGTGTCTCATTGCCGCGCTTATTACAAGCGATATCGCGAATGCAAATCTTCTCTCACTTTAGCACGTTGAACTCGTGCTCGATATTCCGCGATTCGATTAATAACGAACTCTCTCAGCATCTTCGCGCGGTTTCATTGGCATGTTTGTGGTTAAACGAAAGAAACGATGTTATATGAGACTAAGAACAAAATTAATGCATTCCAACCATTTTTCAATTTTATTAAACAGAAATTCGTTAACAGTGTTTGAATATCATTTAATATAATGATAATAAGATTATTATTATTTTCACTCGTGTTCCCTCAAGTTTTGCTTAAGAAACCATGATTATTCTGAGAAATGGAAAATTCTGAACGTTAATTAACAAGGTCATCAGGATGTGGGTGATATCTTTTTCCCCTTGAAACGAAACGTTCGACGCTATTCGATTGTTTTCCTTATTGATGCTTATCGGTTGAGACGGAAGTGAATGGAAGAAGAAGATACCGTGTAGTTATCTTGTTCGAGGGAACATCGTGTATTTAAAAAAGAAATAATTGACAGTGGATAATGCAATATCTGATGGATTATTATTATTATTATCGGGAATTTTAACGATTTCAGTTGCTGCGCTGCCGGAAAGTTTCCTCGATAAAAATTTATCCATCCAAGTTCCGTAATTACGAAGTAGCAGTATAAAAAACGGAATAGGTAATTAATTACGAGAATTCTCTGCCTCGTTCGACGTTAAATGCAACAGATCGCTTTCACTGACGTTGATCATGTATTTCGATCGTTCCAGCCAATCCTCGAATAGATACATACGTTGGACGAGGGATTCGTTTACGCAAAAAAAAAGACATTTCGTTGACGATTTTGATGCAACTTTATTTTTTCGACGCTCTTGACGTTATTGTGTAACTTTAAAAAAAATGCAAAAAGGACTGCACGAAGTTACTATGTCGCGATACGATGCGACGATGTTCCTAAAAATTGTGTTAAAAATGTGAAAACGCACTTTGTACCCTGTGAAAGGACGTTATGATAATTGTGCCGTTCGGTGATTTTGCTAAAGAACATAATCTTTTATAACAATGACTGATACTGACATGCTGATATCGAGCAGCCATCGCTGCTTACACAGAGGACTGAAAAAATACCCTAGCATCGATAAACAGTTGTGGGATCCAAGTAGTAGATGGATTCTTCAATGGGACAATATCGTGAAGCATCCGGGTGCTAGAGCAAGAGGCTGCCATTGTGACATTCACAAACCGCCATGGCTGTATCCGGACATAGGTACAAAAGCTGCTCGAGGAAAAGAATGAATTATAATTAGAATAAATATATCGTGAAATTGAACGTAACCGATCGTTATACGTTAGAAACAAAATTTATCCGTGTGAAAAGATTAATTTTCAAGATTCGACTAATTTTATGCTTTCTTTTTAACATGTTTTTCAGTTGGAAAAAGCGTAGACGAAATAGATAGAGCGGTGAGTATTGGTTCTGGAAGTAATGTATGGCGTTGCATGTTGTTCGTGTAAATGTGTAAAGTAATTCAAGTTAAATTTACATATTTTAGGTGAAATCAGCTCCTGCGAAAAGGACAGTCGTTCCTCTGAAAAGGGGCCAATTTGGCCCCGCGAAAGCTACATCTTCAGCCCTAGGTACATGCAACCGCGTTTGCACAAATTCATATTTTAAATGTATCTCCGTATAAATTAATAACATCCAGCCATAACGATCGTTTTTTCATTGCCTTATCGTAAGCATGGTACACGTGTTACACTTACCTTAACGCTAGGTTTACGGGACCTAATTGATGGGTTTCAGACTTCATGAGCAAAATTTGAAAAAAAAAAAAACAATTACTATTATTTCTAGCAATTTTTGTTAACTTTTATCGATGGACAAATATACCCAAATTTATTTCAAATTCTGTCCGATGTATACCTTGTTCCTTGGTACTTTTATATTGGAAACAGACATACAAGAAATGTCCGTAAATCTAGTGTTAAGCAAAAAAAGGAAAGTGTGCTCTATAAAATGATTTTTAATTTAATAGCCGCATTTTTACACGTAGCTTTGCCAGTGTTACCTCTTTATGTAGAGAGATCAGATTAAAGATTAGATACTGCTGACGGTAGATCTGGAATTTTTAATTAATTCTAATTTATAGATTTTTTACGATATATATTTAATCATTGGCTTTCGTTTACATATTTTTTTTTCTTTTCTTTTTTTCCTTCCATTTTTAGCTCTCCTCGATTCTCTATTTACGTTACGTGTAAACGAAAGCGCGTTTGCGTGATCTCTAAGCGCTTCACTTGTACGTAAAGAACAAGTGTTCCGGTTCTTTTATATATGAATGTCGTGACACTAAAGATTAACATTATGAAAGCACGTGTGCTCGTTCTTCCCCCCCTTGCAACCACCGCGCACAGGTGTGAAGCGTGCTAACATTTGTAAACTCTTGCTTTCTCCCTTGTGCCGTGGCCACCGCATTTTATACACGATATTAATCATAATTTTCTCCAACCATGTGCCAAACGAAATGTCGATAAACTGTGGACGTTTCGATGAACGAGAAAATGCTAATTTATTCGCTTGCATGACAGCCCAGCCTGGTAATACACACTCCACGATTCCAAGGGCTACCACCGTCAAAAGAAACGTGTCGGTAAAATCGACGTCAGGTATACTAAAACTTCACATTGGCATTACTTAATTCTGCAATTATATCGTGATGGTCCCTCCACGCTGACGGTTTATCTTTAACCCTTTGACTGCTAAAGGCGTATATATACGCCCTCGCAAGTCCATCAATATATACGAAAGGCGTATATATACGCCCTCACAAATCCATCAATATATACGAAAGGCGTATATACAGGGTGTTCGGACAGCCCTGGGCTTAAATTGAAAGAGTAACTCCCTGAGACATTCTAAGACGAAAATCAAGAGTAACGATTTTGCGTTTGAGACTTCGTTTACGAGTTATAAGTAGTTAAAGATATCGTTTAATCCGGATCGTTCGACGTATACGCCCTCTGTATTTCTTTACTATAACACCGTTATTACTGTTTCACTGATTAATTCAACATAGAATTTATTGTCCTATGTAACATAGCAACTAAATATGCTATTATTACTTTGTCATTATTATTTTTAATCCCCAAGAATGGTATCAAACTTGCGGGTACTGTTTTGGTCACTAGTCAGTAGACAACCAGTTGCAGCGACTGACATACGAAAAACGCGCCGTCCATATTGATGGATTTGTCCGAGAGCACGCCGCAGTCAAAGGGTTAATCCTTTCGCAAATTTTCAGACTTTAGTCGGTTTTGTTTATTAGTTAGACCTCGAGGTTAAATAGTCGTATATGTAAATTTTAGTATTTGACTTGACTAAACTAAATGAAGTTCAATATAATAAGTGAATCTTAATAAATATTTTTCGGTTGAACAATTTTTGAAGTTAATATCATCATCAATTTTCGAGCACAAAGGGTTATTAACACCTTATCTACGGGGTCGTAACGTTAGTTTCCCAACCGTTAAGACGGAAAGAAAATGTATATGTGCTTATTTAATTGTTATAAATGTCTTTATTTAATAGACAAATATTTTTCACCCGAGGCTATTAAAAATTTCTTTTCGCTTCACTTTTGCACACGCTAAGAGCTTAACTGCAACTACTTTGCACATTCGAATGACGCCAAACGGCGTCAATAATACTGTAGATAAAGTGTTAATTTTTTCGCTCAGCAACTCTTGTTTTTGCGTCTCTTAATTTCCTTTATTTTATAATCACCCATCATGATATAAGTATGAAGAAAAACAAAAAGAAATAAACAATTTTTTAAATTTCATATAATCGATAAATAAATATACGATTCGACAAAATCCTCGCACAAAATCGCTTTTTACTGTCATTCCTCGGTTACATTTTCGCTTAATGGGCGCGTCAAGTTTTATAGATTGCTATAACTTATTATAATCCGTTTTTTATTTGCACTGCTTTTATATGGCACCTTCACATTTCACAGTGCTCTGTAACATTAAACGTTTAATATCACACAAGGTATCGTATCGCTATAAACATTAAAATATTTCTTTCGTTTGATACCCTATAAAAGGTTAAAGATTCAAAGGTAAAAATTAAGTTTTTCTCAGTGAGATCCATAAAGATTTTACGATATTGTTAGCGTGTCGCATAGAGGATTGTAGATGATACCTTCTCACGAAGCAGTTTCTCCTCACAGCTTATGGTGCTAATATACACGTGTACATATTAATATATTTAGGCCAAGCCGGTGCTGTCGACGAGGAAACCTTCCTCACAGCTTTCGAAGAAGTGCCATCCGTGAATCTGTTCTCCGCCAAGGATCTCGAAGAACAGATGAAGATCATAAGGGACAACGTTGGGGATGATAAAAAAGATTGGAAACTTAGAACAGAGAGTGTACGTGTCCAGAGTAATCTTCATCCTCTAACGATTGAACACACTGCCTTTGTGCTAGTGAATTATATGTATACGTATTGTAAACCTGATGATTATCTTGCAGATGAAAAAGTTAAGAGCGATCGTTATCGCGGGTGGTATGAATTTTGAGAACTTTTTAGAGAACCTGAAGAGCGTGCAAAGATCCTTCGAAGCCGCCTGCGCCGATCTTAGGTCGCAGGTGGTAAGGGAGGCATGCATCACGTTGGCGTTTCTTAGTCAACAGTTAAAAAATAAATTTGCTAGTTTTGGAGAAGCTGTATTACTCACCTTAATGAACCTCATACAGAACAGTGCCAAGGTGAGACTTGTGATCGTTTAACACTAGAGCTACCAGAGCAGACAAAATGACCAATTAATGATTACTCATAGCAACTTTATAAATTCACTGTGGTAAAGCTTTCAAAAATTTACTATGAATTTCTGCAGAAGGTATAAATAAAGATTTGTTTCCTATGCGTTCGATATTTTTTCATGTAATTTTCAATTTCATGTCTTTCATGCAAATAAGTACACTTTAATTGTCGGTAGTTCTAGTGTTAACGTCAGGTATACCTACGTAGGAGAGTCGTGATAACATGGAAAAACTAACATGAACAATATTCCACGTTTTAGGTCGTGGCAACAGCTGGTGCCGTGGCGGTGAGGTTTATTCTTCAAAATACACATTGCAGTCGTTACGTGCCAATTATCACATCGTGTTTAAGTCACAAAAGTAAAGACATACGTCGAGCATCGTGCGAATATTTGAATCTAATTTTGCAAACGTGGCCTACTCAAATACTGCAGAAACACATGACCATATTGCAAGACACGATTAAGAAGGGTATAGCGGACTCGGATTCGGAAGCAAGAGCTTTTGCTAGGAAGTAAATATGTTCTACAATCTGTAACAATGTTCATTTCATTAACACTTAGTCAATCGAATGAGGGGATCTCCCATTTTTTCTGTAACAAGGGCGCTGCGATTGATTCTATTTACTTTTGTTATTAGTTAGTCTTGAACTGGTGTTTGAATTTATTAAAAATTGTTTGGCTAAGTGTTAATAGACTCTTGATGGGTGAAGTGTTAACACGAAAAACGTCTAATTGTATTTTTAATTTGTTCAGGTCATATTGGGCATTCAAAGATCATTTTCCGGAACAAGCAGAAGCGTTGCTCAACAGTCTAGATACCGCGTACAAACGCTCGTTGATGTCTCTCAGCAATAGCGGTAGCATTAACAGCTTAAATGTAGTTACGAGATCGGCGAGCGTTAGTCCTCGGACATCCAGGCCGGTTATGAGCGCGACAGGTATATCTTCCTAGCTTTTATTTAATCGTAAGAAGATAATGTGTGGAATAGTTAAATAGAACTGCTGTAGATGTAAATGCAGAGAGTAACAGAACAATGCAGTGTATAAAACGCTTCTCACTTTTTTTTCCATGCTGCTTTTGTGACTCTCCTTTACATTAAACGTATGAAGGTAGTACGGAAAATTTGCATCAGACTTCGGGTCAACCACATGGCCCCCTCAGACGTACCCCGTCCTTGCCACGGTCTTATCGTCAGTCTGGTATTCCAGTTCTCCAAAGACCTACCGATAATCATTGTAATTGTTACCATCTCTCGTTTGATGCTTTAAAAGACCACCGCGACTTAGAATATATGCACTAACGCATTCGATTCACATGAAATCGGTTACGTTTCAGTTTTATGATTCATTTAAAATTTGTCTGCAGATCGTGGAACTCCAGGTGTTAGGTCTACCAGCGCGATAGACTTGCAGGCCGCGCAAAGAGCGAAAGCCAGAATGATGTATGCGAACATGAGCAGACAAAAAGCATCTCTTCGTGAGTAACCAGCTCTGTAATCTCGAGCGTAACGATTGCATATTTCAAGCAAGTTACAAATGCGATCTTCTTATTTAGCACGTCCCAGCAAATCACCAGACGCGACCGTTGTAGCTAGTCCAGAGAGATCTGCGAGAACAAGGACGAGAGTTTCTGGAGTGTCGCAGTCTCAACGTAAGTTTATAAAAAGAGGACAGCCATTTAATTTTTGTTTTGTTTTGTTTTTAAATGTAATTTAATGGGATATAAATTTGTATATTACACGTAACAGCTAGCAGTAGATCGGGCTCGCCATCGTCAAGGCTGAGTTATGCAACGTACAATCGTGAAGGAGAATCTTTAATTGCGAGACCTAGACGGTTATCTGGACACGGAATCAGAAGTAGTGGTAATAGTCGCGAACCTAGCCCACAAAGGTTTGGAATGGATAGAAGCTTCGCGAGCAAAATACGGTATGGTATTTACTTTAATTTTATTTAAATTTCAATTTTTGTTGAATAACAAACATTATCAGGGGAAGAAGTTTACATATGTCTCCAACGGATAGACCTCAGTCGAGGCCGGTGATGGCACAAAAGATGCTGCAGCAATCGCGCGAAGCGGAATCAGCATTGGCGGACGCGCTCACGTTTGAAAATATTGATAATTATACGAGAACGCCGAGAGGAGGAAAGGGTGATCACAGTGACGATAGCGAAACCAGCAGCATATGTTCGGAACGAAGTATGGACAGCTTCAGGCGACCAAACGATGTAAGTACAAGGGAAGTTATAGATTCCCAAGAGAAAATAGAACAGAGGTCATCTCATTCTGATGATAGTAGAAGAGTAAAGTAACGCAGATAATACTTCATAACATAAAATAAAAATTGCAGAACAGAATACATTGATTTCATCTCCATTATAACAAGTATCACTTGTGCACTAGCGATGTAGACGTACATATAATTCATATAACTACTATATTATGACGCTTTGTTATTTTATGTTTATCTAAGTATTGCTTTTCTAATTTATCCGTAATAAAAGTAGATGCTTGCTATCTTTTCATTTGTTGTATAATTTGAGAGTGCTTTAAATATACTTATCTCCAAACCGTTTTTTATTACTTTGTATAAAATAAGATATACGAGACATTTTGGTCTTCGATTCAATTCATCTATTCATGTTGATAAAGATATCCTTGAAAGGTATCCTAAAGAACTGGATATCCTATTCTTGGAGTTGATAAATGGGGTAGAATCAAACCAGAAGCTTAAACAGCAGGCTGTTTCTATTTTTTAACGATGTAGATAACGCATGACTGGTTTTTTCTTTTGTTTTGTTGCGGCGTATTTGTTTGGTTTGGACTAACGCGATGCGCCGTTCTGTTCTCCATATCTGTCCATCGTCCATCTACCCGTTAGTCGTTCTCATGGAGTGGCTCTCAACAAAGACTGTATCGTGATATGTGGGATCAATCTATCCCCAAGGTTTGTTAAATTTAATATTCACTTCCATTTATTCCATATCTATTTGATATACCTTATACTATACTCTTCTGCCAAAAGACAAAAGAAACCTTCTGAAAATATATTGATGTATTTATGTCGTAAGCGAAGACTTCTTTCGTTACTGTTTTGAATACATATTACTATGCACAACAATAACTCTTTAATTTACAGGATATTAAGGAAATTATAGAAAATTGTGCACATAAGCATTGGGGTGATAGGAAAGAAGGTTTAGTAGGATTGTTGCATTTTCTTTCAAACGGAAATACGCTTACAGCAACGGAATTGCGCAACATAACGGATATTTTTACAAAAATGTTTATGGATTCTCATACAAAAGTCTTCAGTTTATTTTTGGACACGCTAAACGAATTAGTAGCTACTCATAGCGAAGATCTTGGTGACTGGCTTTACGTTTTATGTGCCAGACTTTTAAACAAGTTAGGCACTGATCTACTTGGGTCGATACAAGCAAAAATTCACAAAACGCTTGATGTTGTCAGGTAAAATTAAATATAAAAGTGTCAAATTTGATACAAATATTTATGTTTTATAAAATTTTATTTATATTTTTTCGACTTTATAGGGAATGTTTCCCGGGAGAACAACTTCTGCCCGCTGTAATGAGGTATTTAACGGATCCAACGCAAACGCCAAATTCTCGTGTTAAAATAGCAACACTTATGTTTATCACACAAATCGCACAAACTGCAGAACCGTCTGCCCTTAATAATTCCGCAGGAACAGCATTAGCAAGGTTACTTGATTGGTCGAATGATATTAAAAGTCAAGATGTTAAAAGGCATGCACAAAATGCTGTTATATCTTTGTACAATTTAAATCCTCCAAAAGTGACGATGATATTAGCTGAATTACCGAAGTATTATCAAGTAATTCATCACATATATATATGTACACTTACACTGACAAGTTTGTAGTAAATAAGTTCACACTCCTTATCAAACACGTTTGGGTATTATTATAGGAGGCGGCACTGCCATTAGTACAGAACCATTTAAGAAAATCATCAGGTTCAAGTAATCCCGCGTCTCCTGGAACTCCACCTCCTAAAGCGCAAAGTTCACCAGCTCGATCGAAAGGTAAAAGTGATATGGACAATGCCGATGAGAACTTGGAAGAAGTTTACAAGTAAGTTACTGATATATCCTTAAACCGATGATTCTAAAAATTATAATTCTTAGTCATTTTAATTTTTAAGTACTTCCCACAGATCCTTAAGACGTACAACAGCCGAAATACAGAATTATGGTTTTGAACGCTTGGAACGAGCAACCAGTAGTAAAGATAGCGGAATCAGTAATATGGCTGATGTAGAAGAGAAAATGGAAGGGCTTACATTATGTAACTCGGTAATTGAATAGTGAATATATTTTTAAAAACGTATCAATGCACACTGTACTTAAAATGTAATAGCATATAGTGAGTGTGTTGTCCTTGTTAGGGTCGTTCGTCATCTGTTTCTTCACCTACGCAAAGAGGGCGAACTGTTACTAATATTACAGTAAATGGTTCAAGCGATACAATCGCGGGGGATCTTATCCTACCTCAAGAAAACAATGGGTACAAAACGCATGGTATGCGTAATATTATTTAATATATAAGGTTGTTTAAAAAATTATTGGTTTATTAAACATTTATTACAGGATCTTCACCTGATTCGATAAAAAGGCCAGAAATTCTAGATAATATGATTAAAACGTTACAATCGAAGATGACGCAGACTGAAGAAAAAGTATCAGCTTTACAAGAATTTCAATTGTATGTGCGTGAAGGAGATGCCTTGTATATTAAACAGAATTTTAAGTATGTATTATGTTATTTATATATTTTTCATAGGATTACGAGTGCTCTAAATATTTGTTACATTTTTTTTTAGAAAACTGCTCAAAACTTTATTAGATAGCTTGACTAACGATAGCAAGAAAATGCAAGTAGAAGTACTTCAAACATTAATTGATATGCTTAAGTGCCCAGAACTTGTAGACAGTTTCTCGGTTTACCCTGAATTACTGGTTCTAAAAGTAATTAATGCGTATAAGTTGGATGACCAGAAACAGGATTCTTCCAGTAGTAGTAGTAATTCGAGATCGCCGGTAAGTGCATAAATATTGATGATATATAAATGGCTATTAATATTCTTCGTCCCATTAGGTTCTTTGGATGGCAGAAAAATGTGCTGCAACGATAGCGATGATTTTACAACCGGAACAAGTAATTCACTTAGTGTCAACCATAATAACTACCGAACCTTATCCCTTAAATATGGGTGCGATCAAAATGCTTCATAAAGTTGTTGAACATTGGGGTCGCGATGCAATAGAACCTCACTTATCGAAAGTCATGCCTGGTCTTATCAAAGTAAGTCGAAACGTATTTCATAAATACACAATTATTATTTTTTTAGGATTTTAATTTATTTATTTCCTTCAACAGGCGTACGATGATAATGAGAGCGCAGTACGCAAAAGTGCTGTGTTTTGTATGGTAGCAATACATTTGGCAGTTGGTGAAGAGGTATTGAAACCTCATCTCAGCTGCTTATATACCAGCAAATTGAAGCTTTTAAACATTTATATACAACGTGCGCAACAAACAAACAGTCAACCAGCAAGTCCACGTAGCAATAGCAAAAATTAACTAACATCAAATTCCGCGACACTTAGGATCGCGATACTTAAGAGATTTGCTCGTATCAGTGCAAGGCATGAACGAATGCTGGTTAACTTTCTCAGTAAATCTAATCCGTGACGACTACCATCGAACGATTAACGATACAAGTCGTAGTTTTTTAATTACTATAGACTGATCTATACGATTTCACGACAAGGTGTGTGCGACATACCTGAACTCCTGACAGTGATGTTGCACAAAAACAGGTAGCATGCAAGTTATTTGCGCATATTGTTTTGTTTGCCAAAAATTTATACCTGTTACAAAGGAAGAGTTCAGATTTTTAGCGCCAATTAAGTATCAATGTATGTATTATGTAGAAACAGTTTTTATATTCGAATATGGAGAATTGCTTTAGGTAATAAGATTTTCTCAGTCATAATATGTGTATTTTTTATTGATATTTTACATCTTGGTATTAAGTTGCAGCGTTGTTTCTTACAAAAAAAAAAAAGTAGAAATGCTTTAAAAGACTTTTCCGTATCTTACGAAGCTCGCGGAAAAACAGTATCGTGCCTCTTGTCCACTTTGTGATTTTGTATACTTTGAATTTTGTTTGCATTGGTTAGGATATTGTATATATTTAGGTATTTGAATATATTGTTGTGCGTCTCTTAGAATCGATTGTAATGCTTCAGAAAAAATGTGGTCCCAATGTCAGTTTAATCTGGGTGAAAGTATGAGAAGACAGTGCGACATCACTGCAGAGAGACTCATATACTTTCTAAGCAGAATGTACGTGAATGCTAATTATAACGATACCGAGAAACGTTGTATTAAAATTCATTATACGCTTGTTCATCGATTTAAAAACATGGCTAATAGTTTCGCACATGGCTCTGTAGGTTGATGTGCACCTTACAATGATTAAATTAGAAGGAAAATAAAGACACGAAGGTATTAAAGTTTTTTCAAAATCAGAATGGGCGATATGTTTAATATCGACTCTGTATGATCAGTGAGGATGAATAAATTTCATAAGAAATATTTTTTTTTTTTTTTGTTCATATTTCAACATTAAGAAGAGAAGGCTCACACGAGTATCGTATTAGTGATTAACGTATACGCATAATACGATTGTCATGGGAGCTCTTGCATATGTGTAGATCGAAATGTCGTATTTATTTGTTCAAAAATCTGTGTGCTAGTCAGATTTCCAAGGACGCACAATCACCCAAGAGAGATGTAAACGGAATAGTTGGAACATTTTTGAGAAAGAAACAAGATTATTTAATACATGAACACAGAGGGTTTGCAAGAGAAACAGAGAGAGAATGCGAATGAATGAATGAATAAGAGAGATTACATGCGACAAAATTAGTAAAACTAGATTAGAAATGATTAGGGAAATGATATTCGAAAGGAACGTTAATATTTAAACTATTTGTCACGTTGCCAATAATTAAACGAATGCTAAATCAAAGCTAATATAACGAGTTTAGTAACATTCTGTGCCATTGTCATTTCTGTTTTACTATATAAGCATAAAATTATATATAAATAACAGACCACCCTTCGTCTCTTTTTACTTTAATAGGTTTGAGTAGTAGAATAATTTTATAATCAAATTTAAAGTGAGTCATCAAAGTGTTAAAAGAAATAAAAGAAATTGATATTGCGTACATGATTCGATTATGTTCTTTAAAGATTCGAATATTAAGTATAAATGTTCTCGAGATTAAAACACAGACGTTTCATCTGATTCGATATAATATAACATATGGTAGTAATGTGTTTCGATTTCAGATATGTGGTATGTGAGAGTTTCCGACCATATAGATTTTTTCCTTTATTTCAAAAATTATATTTAAAAGAATTTTAGCCAGTATTAGGTACAGAGGTGTAACAAATATAAGAAAACAGTGTAGTAAGTAAACTAATGTGATCAGAAGTTTTGATTACCTTAATTTTACAATCTTTAAATTCTATACACAGAGCAATAAGTAACGTTTATTTGTTGTACTATCTTTTTCTTTTTTAATTGGCATATCCATATACCTAATATTGGATAAAACTCTTTTAGGTATCGTCTTCTTCAGAAAATACAGTAAAGAATCTATGCGGTTCAAAACATTTACATGTAACTGTAAATGGCCAGGCAGTGCCAAAAACGACAGAAAAGCAATTTGATGGGAACGTTCGAGTGTCAGGCTCATTTCTTTTACTTGGTGCCTTTGGCGTCGTCAGGGCGAGATTTATTCAGACATCGTCTTTCATCGTCTTGTAAAGAAAGGAAAAGAAGAAAACCTTATTGAGCGATTTTAGTCTGCAAATAGTTGGAGAGCTCTTATATTTGCTGATGTTGCGTGAACCGAACAGCCATTGAACTTTGAACTCTCATTCATTATTGTAATGCAATTAAAAAGAAAAATAATAATAAGATTATCTACCTTCTTCGTGTTCATTTTGCTACTTTGTCGTGGAACACGAGGAATGCATGTCTTGGATTGATACATGTATCATCGACGTCGTCTAAGAATGTAGCACATCTATTTTCATAAATTACGGTAATCGTAAAACGAATTCTATGGACGCGAATCGTTTTCAACAATTGCTGTTTGATTATAAGCAGGACGATTAGTTCTTTATTCATGAGAAATCGCTATGGTATTCCACAATATTCCATAGACGGATTCTCG
This sequence comes from Tetrapedia diversipes, assembly GCA_033822845.1. Lineage (NCBI taxonomy): Eukaryota > Metazoa > Arthropoda > Insecta > Hymenoptera > Apidae > Tetrapedia > Tetrapedia diversipes. The sequence continues at coordinate 213,304 of JAOPTO010000827.1, forward strand.
AGGGAAGAAAAAAAAAGAGATGATATAATAATAGTATGTGTACGTGTAGGATTTAGTGTGATTACCAATTTGTTCTACATCAACTGTTTAACGTTACGTTTATTGATATTTTTTTCTTAATTAATTCGTCATTGTATTATTTAAAGAAAACGATTTAGGGTTTGACCTGGTGTGTGCAAATCATGTATATATATACATATTATTAAATAGTAATAGAACCTAATGTAATGATTATGGATTAGGTAGCTTACCGTCACTGCCTGCAGTTGGTCGTGCTAAGAACAACACTGACCTTGGCATTGCTGGACTCTGCGTAGTGTAGCAATCGTTTATAAAAGAACAAAAAGAGGAAAGCTTGTTTTGTTAAGTTTTTGAGCATTATTATTGACAACAAAAGTTACATTACATTTATTAACGCGTGTATAATACATAGGTATAAATATAATAACGGCATATTATCGTAATCCTTGTCACTCTATTTGCATCACGACGATGATCAGGCTACATGAATTAAATCTATCCACGTGAATTGCCTGTTTCGCCGGCGGTGTACTTGTGCTTTTTTTTTAATCGACGCGTTGGAAACTGTGGACGAAAAAGTAAACAGAAGCGTAATTTATTATAATACAAAAAAGGGGGGTCGTCGTAAAAACTACTCAATGTCCATACGCAGTGTTTGAGCTTAGTATTTGTTGAATGTGAGATGTGGTTTAATTGCTAGTAACGATTAAATGGAAATGACTAAGCATGAACATGTTTGTCGTGGGAAATCGTTGCGATGTAAACAGAATGTACGCGTGTACACGATTTCGAGTGGCATTGATTTGCGTACGAAAAAAATGAAATTGTAGAAATTTTTCCTTTCTCTGAGTAGAGGGAGGAGCCGTTTTGGTATTTGGTATTATTATTATTACTACTACTATTATTAATATTATTATTATTATTATTGTTGTTGCACGCCAACCTGTGCCGATTTTTCGCTTTGTATGATATTCATTCGAGTGCGACCAAATCAAGTAGGATAAACTTTTGCACCGCAGACATGGCTATTAATTCTGTTAACATGTTAATTTGATACTTTTCGCACGCACAGATGTACTTTGTATTCTATGGAATCCCTGATCGTCATTTTCCATTCGATTTTCCTAATGGAAAGGAAATCATTGAAAAAAAAAAAAAAATTATAAGGAGAAAGATCGTTTTAATCGCCGATATATTTAATATGCTAATCTCACTAGTATTAGAGAATATATTTTATATGCGAACGATAAATAGTCGATTACTTCATATATCCGTCAATAAACGAAATTCGAAAATATTTCTAGTCCCATGTTAAGTATGTAATTCAGTTTTTCATTTTTTTTTTTTTTTTTCTTTAAAGATCTTCAATTGAGAAAACTGACATTTTTTGGCAAGATACACCTGTCAACTATGCAAAATAATTTTTGGATCGAGATCGGGATTGACAGAATTAATATGCGATACTGCAGCAAAAAATCGTAAATATAACTTATCTATTTCGTTGCGACATTTTGTCTGGCTATATTTTATTATTAAATGTCGACCTTATATCCTATATACTTATGCGTACATTTACAAGACTCATGTAATTAAAAGTCATATTTAATTTTTGTTCATTAATTAACGAATTCGCGTCAGAATAAAGCCAATTGTCGTATACTTTGAAAGAGTTCGAATTTGTATCTTTTATTTTAACCGCCATAAATAAATGTCACGTGATGTCGGCTAAGTCACGTGATCACGTAATACATACTTTTCACATAATTTCAATTCTTTTAAAATGTTTTATTATTCCTTTAATGCTCTCGAAAAAAATATACATATATTTAATATTACACAAATAGAATAAATTAATTGTATAATAATTTTTTTTAATAATTGCAGCGGTTTATCTAGGAATGCAACTATTTTCGCGGGAATCTATGGCGACCAATCAACGTTCAGATATCGTCAGTTATACTTTATACACATTTGTGTTAACTGTTCTTCGGAAAGCGTGTAAAAAACTGTACATAAATTAATAATTACTATAACATTAATACAAATAACATTATAAATATTCATTATAAGTAAGTAGTTGAAAGTATATTCAAAGAATTTGCAATTATCATGCGAATTCTGGAATAGAAACAGAATATCTGCACGTTCAGAGAATTCGTATTCAGTGTGTTAAATTTTTGTTTCAGAACAGAAGTGATTATTTATTTTTATCCAGAACTTGTCCGCATCCTTAATCATCCAATCCAGAATCCGTTTATATTCATCATAAATTCATTCTACTCCTATCCTGACTGGTGAGCGAAAATATATTTAAATTTGCAATGATTTGTAATTTTTTATGTTGGTTGTAGTTTGTTAGAAAAATGACAAAATTTTTACGTAGTTTCCAAAAATACTGTTTTATTAGAAACATTTTATGAAATTTTACATTGGTACGTATACGCATGTAGATGTAGATATATATGTATGTATACATACACGTATAATCGAGGAGTACTCTGCTCGCATATTTACGCACACTTATATTACAAACAAAAATGATGAAATAGTTGACAAAAAAGGAAAGGCACTTATCAAACCAAAAATCTCGACGCATTATGTATCTCTTCAACAATCTTAAATGAAACTGACACACAATATACATGTTCTTTTAACAAGTGCTTAATCATAAGCTCATTTGGTAGTGATAACAATCATCGAGAATTTGGTTACATTTTGTATTTTCTTTTACGATTTACGGACAAACTGAATTTCGATAAAAATCAATCGGAATTCATCCCTTCGTTCCCTTTGATTTTTATCGAGTACCCATTTGAAACTTTAAGATACATTGAACGTTTGATCTGGTCCATCGATTACGACTATCATATCTAATAAAAGTACATTCTACTAGTCAGCGATACAACTCCGCAAGCTGACAGTAATTAAATGAACTCGTAAACAGTACATTTGTGCGTTTGGTTAATGGTTCATTAAAGGCCATTGATTGACGGAGGGAACACGGTTCGGCATAAAAACATTGTAAAAGATGGCCCGTGTATCAGCATGGATATTAAGTGTGACAAAAGATCGTACGAAAAAAAAAAAGATGACGATCGTAATGTTCAGGTATCCATTTTAAGTAGATGGGCGCCATTAAAAGAAGAGCATGTCCGTAAGTAAGTTTGAATGAATCGATAGATGGCGTTAACAGCTTATGTAACGCAGCGCCTGCGCTTCGATACTACGTATTCACATTTTGAATTGTATGCTCCATAAGCAAAACAGGCTACCACTTATTATTTCGTTGCACGATTTTTCTTTGTAAAGATTGATAAATCACAGCGTGGTTGTTAAAAATTGGGGTATCCAACAAGAGGAATGCAATGTTCGCCTAAAAACGGCGAACGTTATAGATGTATCACGGAACAATCAACGACATAAGAAAAAATATAACCTTAGGCGCGTAAGCAACGGTTGTTCCTGACAAAGAAGTTTTCTCTGTCGTCCTCTTCTACGGCCATCCATATACCCTTTATAAGGAAGGCTGTATTAGATGAACGTATAATACTGTTTTGTATTTCGTGTGTAAAGTCGTTCGTTAGCTTGTTTTGGTAGGAGTTCCAGTTTTGTTGCCCTCGCAACATCACTTTATAAATGTACACATGCCATATTGCGTATTTTACCAATAATCTCTCCTATGTACACGCATGTCTGTATATCACGAATTCACACGTGCAAGAATTCACCTCTCGTACAAGATTGTACTCTTTATCGCGAAACAAGGTAAATGAGCGATCGCAGGAATTTGTTGACTTACTGACATGCTTGTATCATATGCTATAAATGTTTGTTTTAAAATTTTCCTCGAATTAATAATAAATGAGGGCATGTCGCGTTTCGTTCGAGCCTGAAAACGAGGAACCTTGGTTCTTCTTCTCAACGCTCGAGCCAGAGAGTTTGTAATTTTCTACACGGCACATGCCGTTCTTCATTCTCTGTTTCGCGATTATTTATGTGGAAGCGACAAAAAAAAAAAACTTAAGTACGAAACTGCACAGCTTCGTAATGCATCATTCGTAACACACATTTAATCACTCGATTCTACGAAATGCTGATTGATCTTAACGATATCGAAGTATAAGATCGGTATTTCGTTTCGTAAAGGTCCTCGCGTTTTATGCATTCTAAAGGTAACGACTTGAACTAAAACATTATCTGTGTGCCATGCATAATGTGAACGTTATATGTACATACAGCTTCACGACTGGGAATTCGTTTTATTTGTCGCGGTCCCAACCACTTGAAAAAAATGTATTTAAACGTTCTGCATGGGTTTTGGATTCAGCGGCTCCGTGGCGGACAATTTCTCAATTCGCTGCCTCCTCTTCTGCGCTTGCCGTTTTTTGGTCTTCGACTCGGCCCCGACGGCCAAGAAATGATTCTGGAAGTATTCCTCGATCTCGGAAAGTTTCTTGCCGTGAGTCTCCGGAAGCAACAACCACACGAATACCACGGCACCTAGGGACACACCGGCGAAGAACCACTGCACTGCATGAGATCCTACAAAAAGAAATAGAACACGCATAAAAATCTATGGTAAGAAATGCATAAGATTTATCAAATGTTGAGGTGTACTCACCACCTAGGAAGTTTTGTAAACTTCTGTAACTTTGCAGGGCAGAGAACATCAGCAAATTGGCTATTGAGTAACTGATGGAATGTGCAATTCCTCGGATCTCGGTGGGGAACAGTTCCGCGGTCATGGTCCATGGAATAGTCAGCATACCGACCATAGATGTGCAAACGTAAAGCAGCAAGCAAGCTACAGGGACCTGAGGCATCGTGCGGAAAACATCATCTTTTATTTCATCGCATTCATTTAGAAATATGTCGCTACGTTTTGAATACATACCCAGTATCCGGAACGATCACCGTTCTGAATACGGTAGGTGTAGTAACCGGAAACACCCATGCACAACGCCATTCCCAAAGACGAGATTATACACAAGGGTCGCCTTTTGTATCGCCTTAGCAGCCAGGTATTCACCATCGAGCACAAGAAACGGGTTACACCGACTAGAATCGAAGCTATGTACTCGTCCACGCCTGAGCCGACTTCCTGCATTGCACGATTAATCACAATAGTCATGAAATATGTTATATCGAATTTATATAATGTATAGAGTAGACTGAATCTAACGTATTACGGATATTTAGACAAATATGTATTTCTATAGAAAATATTTAACAAAATAGGACTCGTATAAAAATTTCTTTTTTAATACATAAATATATGGGTTGTGCTTTCGAAGGCACCTTAAATTGAGTTGCATATATTTCTTTTGCATTTGAAAATATATAGAAATACTTGTTCTGCATAAAATCCATAGTCTACTAATAACACTCGGAATAGTTGTTCGGTGTTTACTTGGAACCATGTGACAGCATAGAATAGAGTGATATAGATGCCAGAAAACTGCTGGAAAGAGAAGAGTAGGAAGAGTATCGTCATTGGTTTCCATCCTGTAGGCTTCAGGAATCCCCTCAATTTGGTAGAGACCCCACCGTGTTTGCTTTTTCTCCGTTCGTTCATTTTAATTTCGTTCTCCTTTGATATCGTGTTGAACTGTACGGTCGCAGCGCTCAGTTTCCCCTGCTTCGCTTCGTACTTGTATAACCTACGATAGAAATAACGAAACGCTCACAGCATGCTTTCCTTTTTGCAGTCCCAGTGAAATCGGTTTTCTATTCCTCGCATCGTACACGTTGCAAAAGCAGCCGCACCTTTTCGTTTTTGGTTCAGTGTATCGGTGAATCGAAACACCGTTCACGTGTAATTAATTCGTGCGGTTTCATTCGGTAAGCGAAAACTTTTACCATTTCTTAAACGCGTTTTCGTCTACCGTTTCCTTACCACTCTAACGATTTCTTCGCCTCTTCGATCCGCCCTTTAGAAACGAGCCACACAGGCGATTCTGGGACGAACATCTGCACCAGGATAATCGGTACAACAGCGTAAACGATGCTGAGCCAAGCTACCACCCTCCAGTGAATGTATGCGCCCTTCAAGTATGAAAGCACCATTCCGAACGAGGCTAAAGTTGGTCCGAAAGATATCATAGATCCTCTCAATTCTGGCCGTGCCACTTCGGTGATGTAGACTATGGCTGGTGAGGTTGCTAGGGCCGTGGCTAGACCAGCTAGCAATCGACCCGTTAAAAGCATTGGGATGTTGGTGGAAAGCGCTATAAGAATCCAGCCTGCTATACAGGGGATGGAACCGAATTGAAGGGTCCGTAATCGCCCCACTGTCTCCATCAGAAAGCCTCCTAATACGGCGCCTAAAGGAGCGCACACTACCACCACGCTAGCTGAAAACGGAATATTTTATTTATTCTTAAGTGCTTATTTGTTTCTTTTATCGAATGGGTGAGATTTAATACTAGAAAGACGAAATGATCTGTTAACAAATACAGAAATTATTATTTTCATTGATACGGATATTTGATTTTATTACTATATTATTTTGTATTCCATGTGTGCTGCATCCTATATTTACTATTACCTTTTGTATAAATTTTTAAGGTTTCAATATCCAGCCACGTGCTCTTGACTTAAATAGAGTTATATAAAAACGAGGTATCTAATGAATTGATCACATAATCAATGATTACTCTTAAAGTATAGAAAAAAATATACTTGGAAGCTTAGGCCTTTCTAGTGTTAAAAAGAATCATAAGCATCAGTGTAAAGAGCTTAATCTTCTGTGTAAACCGACCGCCGTTAAATGATTGTGCTCCGTAAATCTACTCTTATCTAATTATTACATTTTACGAATAATGTTTGCTGGCTGTTACAGATATCATAACAATATTTAGTACTCGTAGCATGGAAGCAGTTTTTTGGTAAGTATAACCCAGTTTTACTTTGCAACAACGTAACTCTAGTATTTCGCAAAATTTGAATCTGTTGCTATTCGTTACATTGTTAAAGATGTTGGCACGCACGAAGAGTTACTTACCAATCCAGGAAGTTTGTTCTGTAGTGGCATGCAGTTCCGCGTCCTCAGCCTCGAGATGAGGAATCAGAATAGCTGAGTACGCCATAGCTAACCCTACCGATATGTGGAAGGAGGCGGCAATGATACAGGAGGCAATCTAAAGTAAAATTCAATTAGACAATATTTTATGCATACTCGAATACCAACCGAGAGAAACATGAGAAGTCGCATTTTCCATTTTTTTTTTTTTTTTTTTTTAGCAATTTTAACATAAATTCACAGTTACACGTTCTTTTGGCTGGTAGATGGGACAGAAATCAAAAAGTTAATACAAAATAGACTATATCATATTTTTCTCCTGCGGTACTCCATTATTTATTAAACATTTTTTTATCTCAAAAATCACCATACCTCGGGTATGGCATTTTTGATGGTGGTAGGCTCGACAAAGCCTTTATTGAGACTTCTGCTGGACACGATCGCATCTTTGAAGCACTCCCTCTCATTCTCCTCGATATTTTTCGACGCCTCTCGCTCAACACTGAAACACAAAGAGCCCGCATCGCATGATGTACCTCTCTTGTTTTCTTTCCTCCCTCCTTCCTCGCAGCGTGCGAGAGCAACAACTTTAAGCGATTAATGTATCAGCTGGCGAAACAGCTGATAAAAAACGCTGCCTGCCCGAGTCTAAGAGTCTGCGCATATTTTACGGTGTGATTTATAAATATTTATGAAGTCAGGCCGGGCTTTGGGTCCGCATCTTCACTTCCTTCTCTCGTCCACTCGTTCCAAGGCTACCCGTAGTACGGCGGCACAGGGAGATAGCGCGACGCACGCGTAACAATACACACGATACACATATATCGTGTGACGAAGCGTTTTCGCTTCCTATTAACTCTATCTGGTTTATTGGACCGATTGATTAGCGGCGTTCCCGCGCTCTTCTATAACCGTTCCCTCGGATATATACATATATATATGTACTCACAGTAGCTGACAAAAGTTTAAGACAATAGAACAATCTGTAAAACATAATTTTACTGTTCGCAAATATTATTTATCTATTCATATTTATCGCCGTTATGGTAGAACGCTATTCACTGATTAGCATAGAATAGAAATTTTATTTATACCGTTATTTCTTATTAATTAATTTATTTACTTTCTTCGACCCCGTTTCTTAAACTTTAAAGTCTTAAATTTTTGTCCGCTACTGTTACATATCAACAATGTCACAGCTATATAATTTCCAGACGATTGTCTTTCGTAACCGTTCTGTGACATCACGCAAGAATCGTTTCATCGAGCACACGCATTGTGTTTACGTCTGGACTGGTAATTGCGAATAGATTTATGGCAGCTGGCGATTTATTGCGACAACTTGATACAGCTTAAATCGACCGATGACCGAGGAACACGTTGGAAACAGGGACCCGAGCGTCATTTAGATGCGACAGACACCCGGTTAATGAACGATCGTGTGATTACCTAAGCCGTTTCTGGACAAAGGCGATATTCAACAGCGACACGAATATTTGATCAGGTTCTCGAGCAAGGGGTAACGACATGCGGAATTACTTTTCGCGTCGGGAACAACGGCTGGAAGCATGTCTTGTGATTAAGCTGTCGAGTCTTAACTGGGCTTAATTAAATGGCCGGGGGATTAATGCGCGTTAATGCGAGGATTTTGTCGCTGATGAATGTAAATGCTTTTGGACAGAACATGCGATTAACACGTTGACTGCCAGGCAAATCTTGTACATAATATATTATTTGCGTGTATCTTAATTGCTGTGCTGCACGGTTTTCCATCTGCTTCAGTCTTACACAGCATTACACGAGCCGGTGATTATGAACATGTTCTAAGTCAAAAGAATTGTCTAAAATTCATATCTTTGCCTTTTCATTTCGATTCAACTGACAAAATAAGTTTTCCTAAATTTTTGACTTAGACCACTATTATAATCAGTAACACATGCATGCGAACTCGCTAAAGTGTGTCGTGTTAAACTGTATTTAATATTTTAATTTGTTATTGTAACAGTTGCAACGTTGAAACGTCTGCAAACATGACTGTTTATTTGATTGAGATATTACTAATTAATTTTGGCTCTATGTTTCCATTATGGTACTGTTAACGAATTAAATATTGGTCACTGTAGGCTATTATAACAGTCAACGTGTTAAGAATCACTAATAGTTTGTGATGTACAATTTGTTACGCAATACTAGCTATTCGTTTCAATTAAATAGCTTTTTCTACTCGGCTAGTTGATATGATTAATTTTTCTTGAAGTAAGCGTGAAATCGTCCAGATAAGAATTATGTAAGCTCCTTGTGCGACGGTACAATCGCACGCACGTGGAACGTAGTGGGAAGAAAAAAAAGTAGGTGTATTCTGTAACGTTGGCATGCTGGTGTCTATCGACTAAAAACAAGCAGAACCGTGAAACTGTATCCGTTTCGAAGCAAGGGGAAGATCGCCCCACGAATTAATTACGTTTTCTTCTCGTTCGAGTGACCGATTCCCCTCTATCGATTTGCTTGGCAAAGACGGTTTCGAAAGCATCTTCTTCTGTGTAACCAGTCGTCGTTCGCCGGCAACACGTATTTCTTGCGATCAGTCAAGGCAATAGCACTTCAAGTGTCTCTGGTACATCATCCCCACCAAGACTCTAATAATAATTTATATAGAGAGATTAAACTAACATTGGCTAGATGCGTTGCAAGGCGTTCGAATGAAAATTAATTTTCAACATTTCTATTTCAGAGATTAACATAATACTAAATTACCATTAATACCAGTAACATTAAGTTAATATTACTAAATATTATGAGTAAATTTCTGTTGCGCCAGAAATTTGTTCCAATTTTTGAGCAAATGAAAAATTTTTATATCTTCTAGGGCAATTGTTTCCACAATGAATTTGGTGGTGTACACCATCTTCCTTTCTACGATTTTCCGCCATCTTTGAGGTAATTAAAATATTTGATTCTCTAAAAAGTAGTCAGACATTTTGAAATTTTTAAAAACCTATTCTCCCTTTTTTCTTTTAGGTTTCACCCTATAAGAAGTCAACGTCAGCTTTCCAGGTAACACGATAATCGTGTGGAAAGTAGTAAATCAACGGTATGCATCATCAGCGAATGTCAACTAATACGTACTGCGTGTATATGCTTGGAGAGTCGTGCATGTGCAAACACAACAAGACTAATTGCAGAATACTTAGGTATTTAACGTTAGCCAACGAATGATCTTCCCGTAAATATTAGATGTTGGTTGTTATCTCAAGCTGTTTAATTTTCCATTGGCACGATAAATTCTCACGCTACCGTCTACTCTATATACCGTTTAATTTGTACACGTTGACGACTTGAGGGAGGGGAAAAAAAAGCTTGTTCCAATGATATTAAACACTTACCTAAGAATAGAAACACGACTAGTTAGGTCTACGTGTACGTATATATTTTTAGCGCTGGCATCCTCAGCGTTAGCCTTATATCGAGTTCAGATGAATAACGAAGCGGCAAATACAATTCCGCCTGATCATGAGAAACGAACACCTGGCGAATTTTGAGTTTAATGGGAACGTGACCTGCTTAGATTATTTCGCTCAGGTAAACCCAGGGGAGTTTCGAATGGACTAGATGTTTCGTACCTGCCGTTGAATCATTTATTAGGCGAGAGTGTAAAAAGTCTGTCGGTTTATGCGTTGGTCGTAAATAATATTGTTTTTATAAACTGAGCATGGTAAACAGAAAGTTTAAGTGAAGGTACATAATAACCGCAAATGTCTTATTTCAATAAGTTAACCACGCAAGACCAATGAACTCGGAATGCCAATTATTAACATTTGAAATATAATAATTCCCTTTTTTTAGAAATTCTTTGCTTTCCAATGCATGACGAAGATTATAAGTCTTACATTTGTAAAAATTAAAATTGATCTAACTAAAGCTTTTCCCGTTTTATTGAGCTACAAGGTTTATTAATTTATAATATAGATAAATGAACGATATATGAAAGATAAAGTAGTAAAAAAAAAAAAAAAATTGCAAAGTTCTTATTGCTCGAGGTCGACAGCATTTTTACACTTATCTATTAAAGTATATTCCATACGACTCTCTATCTGAAAATAAAGTGAAAAGTCTTTTAAATGACGTCATATTACATTATTCCGTGTTCAATTTCCTTCAAGACGAAGCTAGCGAATCACAGTTATTCTATTCATGTTTCTTTCTAACTGTAGGATGTTTTAAAACTGATCGCGTTCGAAAAAAAAAAACTGTTCCGGTTGACTTTATTGTGGCCACTGATTTATTCGTTATCAACATAGCGATATGAAAGGTTTGAATTTGAATGTAGGTTTGATAGACCATGTTACATGTGACCATACGTCAGTTGAATTCAACAGATAAGATAAAAAAAGCGTTTAGCCTACAGCGGTACACGAAAAATGTTTCGATGACTGTCTCGATTACAAATTACTTACGTGGTGATCACTTTTTGATCACGAGAATGTTAGATTATCCTCAAGAATGGAAATTGATTTTTTTTTTTTTTTGGTAATTCCAGTTAATGACATCATTAATGACGTACTCATGAGAGAATGAACATTTTGTTTCCTTTCTTGGATATATTATATTATATTAGAATAGAATATAATTTTCAAAATAAAATTCCATTGCAATTCCATTAGATTATTTGCAAATATTACAATAGTTAGCTTAGGGTGTATTGTCCTGTCAGCCTTGAAAGGGTTAAGCCTAGCGTACATCACGGTAATAGTAACTGGCCTATTCACCGATATATCGTAAGTGGACGTAGAAGTAGAACACCTACCGGTATACACGTATTTCCTATATCGTACCGCAAGAATGCAACCGGGTTTTTGCTCGGTTCTCCCTAAACCAACCTTTGCACGATCCATCACGATTGGATGTCATAAATTTAATTAAAATGAAAAAAAAAACTAAAACGACACGCGTCTTTTCTTTTCACTGACAGACTGTACAAAACAATTTCGCCAGGGCAACGATTGGCCTCACAATTTTCAAACATTATATTAACCCGCTCGTTTGATGTTTCGTGTTTACATGATGATATCGTGTCGTTCGCGGAACACACGCTCTCTAGAAATTAACTGTATTAAGAGGAACCACAAGATCCAGTCATGCTCGGTCAAAGGTTAATTTCTAAAATTGGCTGTGTATGGCTGGCAAACTAATTATAGGAAAATAAGTCGGTTCATTAGGTCATGTTTTTCATAAAATCTTGTTATATGTTTATTATTATAAAGTTACGCGCACATATCTGTTATATCTTCAATTTTATTTAGTCAGATTAAATTTTGAAGATTTGAATTATAAGTTGGTGTTAAACTAATTAACTTTATTTTTTTTTTATCTACAATAACTATGATTCGTAGCCCGTTTATTTGTCCTGTTTAAAATTATATTTAATTCTCTTATTGCGATGCAGTTTTAGCTTTCTCTCAACATTCGCCGATTTAATACGACCTATTTTTCACAAGATCGTCTTACTTTCCACTCGTCTATGTTTTGATGATCAACGCTGAAATTTATTTGCCGCGTTGAAATTGGATAACATTACTTCATCGTGTTCGAAAAATAGCTGTTTGAATACGAAGAAAGAAGGAAGCAACGCGAGCGTATTACAATTTAAAGGACCGTCTTCTTCCTCGTGTGTCCAAAACAAGAGCACCGGCGAAACAGGTTCTCTGGGGAATGAGTCTTCCTGTTATTTACCCTTGAACGGATCACGTGTTTTATGCGACTCCAGGCCCGAAAAAATCGATCGATAGCCCTGTCTAGATGTTTCAAAACACCAGCTTTTTCGCGACATAGTTATTTTGTTATTATATTTGTTAATAATGTGAACAATCGAATATCGAGATGCATAGATCTAAATCAGTAGGGAATATAAAACGATTTTCTTTCAAGAACTTAAATTTATTAAAAATGAGAGAAGAGTAAAGGAAGGGAAGAATAATTTAATTTAAGTCGAATTGTATTTTCGTGAACTTTGTTGTGCCATGGATCCAGAAACGAGGCTGTAGGATTTCGTCATCAATTAGATAGCGCCTCTAGTAATCATTTTTAGTTTTCAAACTTAACACATCTGCTTGTTAATAAAACACGAGCTCGTCGGCCGCGAGAGTCGTGAATTACGAAGGTCGCTTTCCAAAATTTTCGTATATCAAACCGTGGCAGTCATACGTGCGCGAATAACGAAAACAGACTCGATTAGGTGTTCTCTCCCATTCGTTCGAGGACAACCAGAGAATCACAATAACGTACATATGTAGCTTCACGAGATGTCGTCATCCTCTGAATTCTCGATTACCCCTAGACTCGCTCTCTGTTATGAAATAGAAACCGATCGGTCTACAAAGTCAACTAGGCGCACATAGTTTTGAGAACCACTTTTCACGGAACAATAGCATGCCAGGCAGCTCGCATGGCAACGATGCAGGCTCAAATTACGGTTCGATAAAAAAAAAAAAATAAGTCAAACGGTTGGCAAAGTGGTCGCGTATAGTGTTTACGATTATTCAAATGCCCATCCTAAGGATTGTGAAAATATAATGTAAAAATGTTGTTGAAAACTGATTCGACCCCTTGAGGCCAAACAAGAGAGTCATTAACAAAATGTATAGAAAAGTATAAAGAAACCAGGTCACACTAACATTACCGTTGTGTATGTTGAATTTAAGTTTAGCGAATAAATATTATTTTATTATTAACCCCGAACAAATGTTTCGCTATTGAATACGACTAAAGCAACTGTTTTTGTCCTTTAGAAAAGCCACAATGCCGTCGAAGGGATAGAAGGGACAAGGAAGGCTGGTTTTACCATCAGGACTCTTCGATATCCTTCAGAATCGTTTATGGAGGGTAAGCAGTAAAGCAACAATGGAAATAGGAAAAAGTCTGTGGGAACCACTCTTCGAGACTCTGTTTACCGGTTTGATGGATCATAGTTGTGACGGCCGTTCGAGGTAAGTCTAAAATAAGTCTATTTTATAAGCGAGTCCGTTTTATTACCATCAGCCTTATAAAGTAAGGACGATTTTCTCCTGTTCTGTCTGCGGTGGATGCAGAACAACATGCAATTAAATCGTACACGCAGCTCGCGATAATTAGATCATATGACTTGGTTGGTTGGTTCATTACAAAGATCACCCGTCATCATTATTTATATTAATCGCATCATTTCTTTTACCCCTTTCTTTTGAATTCAGTTTATCTTACTTTATATACATGCGCTCTTATTAAGTAAAACTAACCTTAGTGAATAAGGATCCATGGTTGATACTTATGCTCCTCGAGTAACAGCTTCCTATAACGCTGTGCCTTTTATCTGCTCCTCCCCTTTCTTCCTCTATTAACGCGCCACAGTCAATTCGACCTCTCTCTCCTAAACAGAACACTCGTCAACTCAGAGCGAAGCCGTTGTACTCGGTCACCATCTTATATACACTGAAAAAAAGAAGAAAAAAAAAAATAGAAAATATTAAATGCGATCTTACACTTTGTCCAGATCCTTTCCATTGTACGAAGGATCCAAGAAAATCGAAGGTAATCGCGAAGCAGGCGCTCGTTGGCTTGCGTAATTCTCTGTGCACACACGGACATGTGTGTTTTGAGGGAGACCGCGGAATACCAACGCAGTTAATGATACAGTAATTTCGTAGCTGAAACCGCCTTCGTGGCAGGACACTAACTTTCTATGTCAGCCGCAAGGCAGATTTTTCTCCCTCGTTTGTAGAACGTGCATATGCACCGCCTCGAGGAAAACGAACGTTTTCCTTCGATTTACAAACACTGTTCCTTCGCGAAGTTTCCCTGAACACTATTAAAACTGTTATCGAATAACGGTCGTTTAATACGCTTGAAGCTAATTAATTGATTCGTAATATCAAGTGGTAAAGTACTTTTTTCATTTTAAGTCTGTTTGATATTACTTGTTATCATTCAGCTACTTTGTTTATAATAAACGTTACATTGTGGGATTTCCATATCACAAATTCCAAGCAAGTTTTTTTCTTAAATAATCAAAAGAGATAATGTTTTCGGAACTTCTTAACACAATTCCACGACAGTTCTTGTAACTATTATAACGGGTGATAATTCTGGCAAGTTTTGCAATTATATGCTCATCTTATCACAGCTTGTTTCTTCAACCAAGTTTCTTCACGCAAAACAAGTAATAAATGACTATTTATATATTTATCCTGTTACTCTATTCTTTAAGAATCACGATGACTTGGAAGACTATTTAGATAGTTAAGTCATATTTTTTTATTAAATCCAACTATAAATACACCTGCTCTTCAATCATTTTTCTAATGAATATTCAATTTCAACGTTTTCTTTAGCGTCCTCGGTAACATTTGTACGAGTTCATATTTACTTAGAATTTTCACATATCTTTCCAGGAATGTATTAAAATCCGTATAATTTATAATCAACGATAAAGGAAAGAAAGATATCCCATCAATTTCGCGAATCTCTGCGTACCGTTACAAAACTTCCTGTAGTTGGCATACATACATACCTTCTTGTATACCTTCTTGCTTCGAAATTAGAGTGCATTAACTTGCAAAGAAATAATAATAATATGATGGAAAGCAACGCGTTTGTTAACCAAGGCGTCTTTCACGCCCAAGTGTCCCTTTTAACGATCACGCATGCTCGATTCGAGGAAAATCGAGATTAAATCGTAACGCACAGCTGCGCGTAGAATTCTTCTTGAACAAGCGCGAAGGGAGGGGGGAGGGAAACAGGCGTTCCTGATCTTTGGAAATCGCTCGTTTTTTTAACCCCTTTCCTGGAACCGGGAATTGCATCAGGGTTAGCAGGCCTAACGAGCACTGGATACGATTATTGAAATCTCTGAACAGTGAATCAGAATGAAGATAGAGGACTTTGCGCCCGGTTGCATAAGCGATTCACGTGTCGCTGGCTCCCGTCACGTGATTCACTATTAGGAACAGATAACGACGATTATCCGTCGTGCACACGGGTGCGATTGGCTAGCGACGATCGGCAGGTGCCGATCTGACCGTTCTGATCTCCAAGATGGCACTCGATTTCATTTATACGGTAGAGCCACCTACGCATAAACTAATAATAGGTAGGCGAAAGTGTTCTGATAAAAGAATTTTCTAATAAAATGGAACAGTTACTTTTTCGTATACTAAACTACAGTTATTTAAACGGATATTAAAAGGGTTATATAGTTTTTTGAATATTCGTGTATGTTATATGTTTGGTATTGTTAAATTTCATAATTTGTTGAAATAAAGAATTATTATTATTATACGACACTCTGTTCAGATAATACAGATAATCTGGCTACGATATTCAGATAATAGGTGTTCGGATAAGAGGGGTTCTACAGTAGTTCTAATTTAAATCGTTCACTTTAAGTTCTAATTTAACCGTTTAACATGCTCGGTACACTAATTATCGTAAATCGTTTGCTGATCCTAAATTACATAAGGCATTAAAATGGATTACTTTTACGAGGCTCTTTATCGTATGTGATCATCGATCTAATATCAAACAAGCGATATAAATTGATCCGTGTTCCAGACTGTGTTACGTGGTAACTTATCGACGCTTTGTCAGGAAACGTGACGACGTAAAGTGGACAATTTTTCGTTTTAATCTTTATTGCACGACAGTTTTAGCGAAACAGAGGACACTTATTTCTTTTCCCTTACATTTTAAGCAAATTTCGTGGATTATTTTATTTCATGGTTTCCGTTCGAACGCGAAACTACGTTATCTATGGCCGAGGTGCTGTGTACGAGGTGACCAGGGTTAGAGGTCGAACAGACTCGGATTCGTTTGGCGAAGTGGCATGTATGCGCGGTTTACAGGTGCGGCCTCAGCTAAAATTACGTCATTTACACGATTAAATCAACCGTGAACACCAAGTCCCTACATGTGGCATGTCACTATTGTAACTATTGTCATTAATTGTCCCGTAAAGTTGTTTAGAAAAAAAAAGTGGAAACAAAACAGAGGGACCCGGTTGAATTCGATATAAGTTAATGTTCTTATACATTCTGAACGGTTCGATCGAACGACATATGATGTTAAATATGTAATTAGTCCTTGAAGTATTAACGTTGTCTTAACGCAACATTTGCAATTGTTTCTCAGTCAATTTATTATTGTTAAATATTGTTCGTTAATATAACGTTCGGAGAAAAGAATTTAAAAAATTTATTGAACCATATCAATCGAGTGCAAACAATGATTGCAAATAAAATGTGCTAACACAACGTTGGCCCTTAATGGGTTACCATTGTTCTCGCTGGGAATATTCGAATCACGTGTTATCGTTGAGGTTCTAACATCGAGAACAATTTGTATCGAAGGTATTAAAATCCAGAATACGCGTCTGTACGATGATCTGAGATCGTCGTATCATTTTAATCGTGGTATCGGAAGGCATAGGTCATTGTCACGCAGTGCCTATTTTCAAAATGATAATAGATCACGGTTTCGCGTGTGAAATATTCATAACGTACCTACAGAGTAACGTGTCTGCTTCTCCCTTGAACCTCCGACCGAGACTGTTCTCGAAAGCTACTCTTCGCTCCGTTTAAAATACAATTTGCTGTGCCTGTGGCCTTTCGATGAGAAACAGAACCACGCTCGTGAACGATTTCTTCGATCTGTGCTCCCGGGGCAAAAGACTCGGGGCCGCTTTTCAAAGCGGCTCGTCGACCATAAATTAACTGGACGACAGAAGAGGATCGATCGACGAAAAACTAAACGGCGCCCGGTTGTGCGTGCCCACGCACAATTCCCTGTGTCTATTATTCGTCTATTATCGTCTAACTCTAAATAAGAACGAAGGATATTTCGTGGCTTCCTTGTTCGCCCGTGTATACTACGCGCACGGCAAACGCTTCTCTCGTAAATACAGCCAGCCACGGATATACGTTATGTAGACGAGAAACACACTCACCTTTGAACCTCGACTTTCTTCTTCTTCTATTTTAAAATCGGTGCCGAAGCGTTTCGAGAGGATAGACGGAGAAGGAGCAGTCGAATTTTCGGAAAAACCCGGAATGAAAATAGTTTTCTCTTCGCCGCCCTCCCGTGTGCTCTTTTCTCTTTCTCCCTGCACAAGTGGAAAGAAGCAGGAACCTCCTTCGTCCGTCTACGAACGCCTCGCGACGTACAATGCGCGATGGCCGGTACGCGACTGAGCGCTGGGAACGCTTCGCCTCACGGGTCGGTCGATCGGCTCTACTAGGCGACGCCTGTTCTGTGCGTCGGTATATTGCTGGCGACAAAGCGAGCAATTTAAGGGTTGCTAACGCGTGTCAAAACGAAAGCACTGTGCGCGCCGTTGCGTTAGCTACATCATCGAATGATAGTACGATATGAAATGCTGTTTGGACGATGACCTGTTCTCGCTTGGAACGTTAAACGCGATGGTCGATTCCCACAGTCTCGCGTCACGAGCCGTACCGTACCAGGAAACCTTTTATCCAGCGTGCCGGAGTTCGACAAACAATCGTAAATTCTCCAACCCGAATTCGAGTTTCGTGTAACATTTTTCGATCGATAGTTCTCGATGGCCTTCGATTTCACTCGGATAAGACGAAAATCTATCTATCTATCGGTAATTGTTCGATGAGAAAAACAAATTTCAGGCTAACGTTCAGATTAGTTAGGTATTTCAAAAACACTCGAACGTGTATTTATAGACGGGCACTTTATTCGTGTCCATCCATTACACGCACTTTATTACACGTTTCGCTTCCGTTCGCACCATTTTTATTCGAACATTTTATTCGACGTCCGTCTCGGGGAGATCGATAAAAAAAAAATAAATAAAATGGCAACGCGACCCGAGGAGACGTCGAACATAAAAATACGTACGGTACAGATTCACGTGTACGACTGCGTGCGTTACGAAAACAGCAATGAGGCACGGAGGCGTGTGAATCACGTGGACAATGACGGTGTTCGTCGATCGTATGGTGCACTGTATGCATAAATTCTGCACAGGAGGTCTATCTTCGCGGAGGTGGGTAGAAGGGGCTCGAGATAGAGCGACGGGACGACTCGGAACACCTCGAAAGATACACGGGGAAAGGCTCTCGCGGTCTTTAACCCACATCCTCAGGGTCGCCTTCTTGTGGCGGAATCGGTAGACGCGCGTTACAACGTAAACGTCCGAAATGCGGAATAATGTATGCCGGCTGGGAGCTGTAAAGAAGTCGGTTGGAACGGCACGAAAGCAAAAGCACCACAAATTTAACTTATAACAAAAATGGTCCCCGTCTGTCGTCGAAAATTGCCTCCTTAATTCCATCGTATGTTATTCAAATTTGGTTATATGAAATTATGCTTGATTCTTGTTGTTGACTGAAAATAATTGGCCCTACGCTCACAGATAGCGATGAAACTGGTTGGCAACTTTGAGTTGCAGGTTCTTTTTCTTTTTTATTTTATATCGCAATCAATTCTTAGCAAAAATTATAAGTAATTAAATTACTGTGCAATTAGGTTGTGGATACGGTACTTTAACTAAATCTATCACTTAAGATAGATCACTTATTCTAAAGAAATAGACTCTTTTTTTAGACTTAGTCGACCGAATGGAGAGATCTCTCATTTTTTCTTCAACAAAGCACTGCCATTGATACTATTTGCTTTTGTTATTAGTTGGTCTTGAACTAGTATCGTTCACGGTTCATCAAAAATACGTTTTCTACTTTTCCAAAGTACAATTTTTAATCAATTCAACACCAGTTCAAGACCAACTAATAACAAAAGCAAATAGAATCAATGGTAGCGTTTCGTCGAGGAAAAAATGGGAGATCTCATTCGGTTGGCCAAGTGTTAACCCTTTGCACTCGAGAGGTGACCGTTAGTCGTTTAATGATACTAACTTCAAAAATTTTCAAATTCGAAATATTTACCATGATTCACGTATATTAAACTTCATTTAGTTTAGTTAAGTCGTATATTAAGATTTACATATATGACTGTTTAACGTCCGGGTCTGAACTAAAGTCTAAAAAATTGCGAAACTATCATATGCTAGGATTACGATGTCCCATGAAAGGGGACAGCCGATTGCAAAGGGTTAATCCATCCATGGTATCCAAGTTGTCCAACAATTAAGTAATCAGAGGGCTTGGATGATACATTGTTTAGTTTCATCTACAACTCGAAGCGATTTAAACCCATCACTAGCTGCGAGTCCAGCCTCCAAGCTCACCGTGTGTAGGGCCACCTTGAGTACTGTTGGACTTTCAAAATTGAAACGAATCTAAAATTGGTATCATCCAACGCGACGTAGGTGCCATACGCAGCACATACTTCCTTAGGAACAGCAAAGTTCCGTTCAGTTTCCCGATCCAGCGCGGTCTAATCGACGTCGCTTCCCTCCGTTTCTTTATTAGTCGAACTGGCTGATCACCGATAATTGAGCAGCATATTTTTACAGCTTTAATCAGCAAAAAAAAAAAAGAAAAGATCGATACGCTGTCTGTAGTTGATAATACGAGAGCGTAGAAAAGATAAAGGTGAAGGTATTGTGTGCGCAGATGATGTCACTTGTAAATTACCGGTTCTAGGAGGGGATTACACAAAGGAAAAGAAGAACACATTTCATGAGAAAACTATTTCTGTATTTTTTTTTTTTCTCGACATTGTATACGGTAATATCGATGATACATTTCCTCTTCGTGTGTATACATATAGTATGTTCTATAAGTGTCGCCATTTATTCAACACATTTCATTCTTCTAAAAAAAATTTTATCTCGGAGACTAGAAAGGAAACTTAAATAAAAATTTTGTTCACCTTAAAAAATGTATAGATGTCGAGAAAAAATAGAAATATTAACCTTCGATTTGTGAGACGCTTCTTTCTTAATTATTTCTTAAGGATTCCTACGTTTGATACAATTAGTCTAATAGGTGGTAATCGACGCGAAATTTGAACAAATTAAACGAATGGTTTCAGAGGAAATAGGTCGCGAAGTTACTAATTTTCTTGGGAATATAAATGTTCGGTGATCCTCTTAAGAAATTGGATATAAATTCATTATGTGTACCGATCCGTATTTTATGTCGTATCACTTACGCATGAGTAGTTGACTCATCAGTACTTTCGTTATTTTTACGCGAGAAGAGGTGTCCACTTGAAACGACTACACGTTATTGATAATTACAGTTTCCTCAACTCATTATTGACAAACGAGTAATAATCTTTTTTTTTTTTTAATACTTCGTAACTACTATTCAATTTGTTATTAATAATAAATATCAATCAATTAATTAATCAATCGTATTAAATCGGCGAACAGTTGAGAGAAAGCTTAAAACTGCATCACGATAAAAGAATTAAATATAATTTTAAACAGGATAAATAAACGGGCTACGAATCATAGTTATTGTAGATAAAAAAAAATAAAGTTAATTAGTTTAACACCAACTTATATAATTCAATCAATTAATCGCATTGTGTGTTAATCGACTCATTAAAAATGGACATTTACTAATATCTCAGCACTCAAGGTGGTATTCGTTACGCTCGAATCGATACCCTTTATTCCGGTGGTATCGTGCACAAATTACATGTTCAGCTGCGCATAGTCATCGAAATTGTTCGAGACGCATGATCGTATTGTGCTTTCCAGTTGATGAACACGCTAGATAAACACTGGTTAAATGTAGAAATAATGTTCCAAAGTATTCAGTATGATTAACATCAACACACCAATTATTTTTAGTACTAAACTGAATCATATTATTATTAGTAATGTTGCTTCGACAACAGTTTAACAATGTTTAGTCTAGAAGAGAAAAATTGCCGATTTATAAACATACGAGTTTCATAATGAAATTTCGTAGTTACCACCGTATTTTCTACAGCAGTTTCCTTTTTCATACGCGATCACGAGGATTCACGAGTGTTTGTAATTTAGAATCATTTCTTAGGTTCAATTACTCACTTAACCCAACTTCATTGATACTAAACATACATTTATGTTACATGGCGTTGCGAAAGCTGCACGCAAATTTTTCCTTTTTATTATTCAGAGTGATAAATTTTTAATATTCAAGGAAGATAATGCTTGCAACGCAAAGCACGACGATTTACTTTTAACTTTTTGTAATCAAGTAGAATAAAATATTAAAAGAGAGAGAGTGTTGAATGCAATTCAATATACTGAAATTAATAGGATCAAAGAAGCACAGATAGTTTGAATTGTATAATTAGTGCAATGATTAATTATATAATAGTTCTTAATTTCGTTGTAAAATATTAATTTTTATTCTTGTTTGGTGTGTGATTTAAATTTTCGCGGATCAAGAAGATCGAAGCACTGTCGGTAAGTTTGGAAAACAGGTATTCTTCGCTGCGAGCGCTAGTTACATAGAAATTAAAAATGGCTGTGTTGAGTAGAGTTTTGCTCGCCAGTAATCGGATTTTGTTTAATAAAAATGGATTATTGGGAAAATTATTGCCAAAAAACAAAAATTGCGTGTTCCCAAACCAAAGTGGTAAAAATACTTGTGTTGATTTCGTAAATAGAACAAATTATTGAAAACCAGTGGTGTTTTTGTTATGCAACAGATTTTCATATAAGTTTGAGATGGAGTAATCAAACGTGATCGAGTTTATTTTAAACGTCGAAGCTACTGGAAAGACAATCAGTTTATTTTGATAATTATTTATTAAAAGATTGTGCTTAATATCTGTATTTTTGATAATCCTACAGTATAACCTCGAATTAATTCTATGATTTTTAGGGATTGTTAGACGTATGTCAGACCATCATGTTATGGAAATAGACATAAGTCGTTGGCAATGGCATAAAACTAAAGATTGGATGCACTTTTATTTCTTAGTAGGTGCTATACCTGCATTGTTAGTGGTTACTTATTGCAATGTATTTATAGGCCCCGCAACTCTAGAGCCGATACCAGAAGGATATATTCCAAAACAATGGGAATATCACAAAGTAAGATTGTGCTCGATAAGAATAGTTTTAATTGTATATTAAATACCAGTATATAATCGATATACTTTCCTATAGCATCCTATTACAAGATTTCTCTCAAAGCATTGGAGTGTAACTGTTCAAATGGAATATGAAAAATTTCTTCATAGAGTAGATCAGCAACAGAAGAAAAAGATGATACGCGATTTGCGTCAAAGAGTGCGAGATATGATGACAGAACATAGCGATTATAAATATCTGAATTATAAAAGGGGTACAGCAAAATATATAATAGATGTAAGAAAACGTATGGACGCTGGAGAGTATAACGCGTAATGTCTTACAAATGGTATAGGAGTAAGCCAAATGTAAAGTGTATCGTAATGGCTATTAAGTTTTGTATAGAGCATGCAATAAAAGCTGCTAAAATCAGTCAGCTTGTAATTATTTTATTTTAATGACTTTTTAAGCACTTTATGATTGAAAATTAGCAGGGTTCGAAATTGCAGATCTACCGTATGATTTTGACATAGATAAAACATAACAGAGTTGAATTCAATGCAAATACATTTCTGTACTTCTCAGTTTGAAAGATTCAGAGTACATTTACTGTTTTCGTATAATTTCCAATGTTATCGGCTCAGCTTAGAAACGAGACTGCAGCACCATCAAGCGTTCAATGCGCACACTAACACGTAGTTCAAAATGTTTCATGAAGAAGGAAATGACGATCGATTTGAACGATCATTTTGAACTTTATAAATAGAATCCATTTTTGAATAACGTTTAGTAAGTCGCCAAGATTTTTCGTAGCATCCTCCTTCTGCTCCTTTATCGTATAATACGTTTTAAGCATATCGTATTATTGTATAACTCTTTCGTTGCTGTAATTCTTTCTTTGATTTCTTGTATTTTTCCCATTTACTACTGATACTCTCGTTTCTCAATGTGCTTACAATTCCTTCTTATCGCTTGACATTTTTCTTCCTTCGAAAGATTAGCTTTCGTAGTCGCTAAAGTTCTCCTCGAAGTTCTGATCTTCTGTGAAAACTTATTTTATATTTACTTGCCTACTCACAATCGCAACACTGTTAATCTAAAACAATGCTTGTTGCCTGCTTCGACGTGAAAGTGCGTCAACAGCCAAAGAAAAATAGCCAATAATTTTCTAACTATAATCTTTCTTGTTCAATCACGATCGTGTATATATCGTATCCTTTTTTGTTATCGGAATCGATAATACATTCCTACAGATTGTTGCGTGTGCACTTATACACGTTTCATAATTAACACATTACGCAAATTGAACCAGCTTCGCATTGATGGAAGCGGAAAGTTTCAAGTGGCCGCTGGTAGTTCGTACTTTTTTTATTTCTTTTTTTCACCAATCTCCTTTCGTACGTGGAAGAACTAAGAAAAAACCGACCGTCGGTGTGGGTCGGTTGTCACAACACACCGACCGTGCGATTATTCTAGCGGCAAGTTAATGACACAGAGCGGCGCGTACGGCGGCGTCGACGCAGCTCTGTAGTTAGTGGTCATTGCCAAGGTTGGCTCGCCGTCTTGCATAATGGTTGGTCGCTGCATTCGCCACAGCGACTCGACGCGTTACATCGGAGTATTTTCCGCGCACACAGACGATTTCCCATTGCATCAAGCCCCGCGTTTCCTTCGCGCGGATCAATCCTTGATTATGCATTCGCCTGCACTTTTTTTTCTGCCCCGTGTCAATTACCCGCGGGTCACGTGACGCTCGATTGTCTCTCGTTGTGCAATTCCCGCGCTCGCCTCCCTCAGTCCCGACCTGCGCAATGCTACCTGCTCTTCCACCCGAACAGCTTCTCGATGCTTCGCTACCGTATCTTTTTTCTTCCTTACCACTGGATTCCATACAATCTTTATGAAAACCGAGAAAAATAAAGAAAAATCAAACTGCTTGATTGGCCGACGCTATTTTCATCCTTCGCGGAAGGTGTTCAATACCTGAACCGTCTGGCGTATTTGCGGTGATTTAACGAAGAGAAGAAGAAAAATAAAGCGATATTAAGAGCCCAAAGTAATTTGATTCGTTTAATCTTTTTTTTTTTTTTTTCGTTCATTACGTCCGTTCCATCGAGGAGAATAATAACAAAAATAATAATGCTGATAATTCATAGTGCTTCTTCGATCTTTTTTCTCTTTATCCGTCTCTCTTTTTTTCTCCCGCGAATCGATGCATCGCGAACAACAACACAATTACTAATATTCGTAAGCCGCGTGTGATGCAACGAGTCACGTGTTTTCGCGAGATTAACACACCGTGAATCCTCCGCGGTTCTCGGCGCCGCTAAACGATCTTCATGGTCTCGCGTTAAACGGTCCGCCGGTTTCCGGGGGAAAGTAGTTTCGTTCCGCTCGATAGATTTAGAAAGTGTTCGGCCGGCCCCAGGCGGACCTGGTGCTTTTCAGTGTTGCTGATTCTCCAGTCGGCAGCATCCGCGCCGTTCTCCTCGTCGTTTTTCGCGCGAAAGTGAACCCGCCTCGACGCGGCGAACAGTAAGATACAGTAGCGGACATAAGTTCAACCCTTTGCGGACGGAGCAGTAAAGAGAATAGTTACGTCGCGCATTTGTGTTATAAAAACTAAAGTTGTAATTTAAACAAGTCTTTCATAAAATCTAACAAATTCATAAACAAACAAATTTAGGCCAACTTAATTTCTTAGGCTAGTATACCCATGCGTATCTTATACGTGTCGTTTACATAACAGACAAACGCCAGCCGCAGCGCGAGAGTTGGGCGGATATATCCGACACTCGTCCGCAAAGGGTTAACCCTAGCCAAATAAACATTCGTTTGATAGACTACCGACCCCTGCCAGTTTTATGAATTTGAGATCTGCCAATATCGTTTAAAACATTTAAACTCTTGTTGGCTACCGTAAGTCTTGTGTCTCGTTGCCGGAGAACGTGTCAGTAGTGATTAACATAAATCATCGATTAATTTCATCCCGTCGCGATCGATTATTTAAATATCGTTTTCCTTGGCTAAAATATTCTATCCGAAACTTATGATTAATCGATTGTATCAGCGTTTCATTTGCAAACAGTATGTATTACAGGTAGCACAGTGATCTAACACGTTGAATTGTCATTTCTGTTAATTTGTTAGGCCGACTGAAGTTGTGTTTCGTGGATGGTAGATGATACAATTTTAATCGTTTGCACTCGAAGTGCGGTGTGTTTAATTGGAATTATATAAAGATACTACAATTCAAACTTCTGTAATTTAGATAGGTAATACTGAAATTTCTGAACGTGACTACTTATGTTCGCAAATTTGTGAAAACGGTATCATTTGACTACAGAGATTCACCTTTTGAGCGTAAAGGGTTAAAGGTTGTTTTATATGAATTGTTCACAAACCAAAGGGATTAATTCCACTTGTAGAGTTTAATTAAATTTTATTGTCAAAGCACTTTAATTGATACTTAACTTTTTATACCTGTGTGGCGATCTGTGTGACGACCTTTTTCGCAAGTGCTCGAGTTCGTAGGGGTTCCTATATACAGGTGCCCCTCGACATGTGTCGGTGTTGTGTGATGAAATCGAGTCAGAAGGGGCTTAATTCTAGAATTACAAACACTTTGTGTGCATCTATTTCTAGTATCTAGCATCTAGTGCCCCTCGACTTTTGCACATTCTACTTTCGTACAATTTACTATTTCGTACATTTTTAAAAATTCAACTTTTTAAGCCTTTGCGGTCGAATGTCCCCTCTGAGGGGACATCAGACTTTAGCCATCAGACTACAATGTTGTTCCGTTCAATACTTTAAAACACAATTTTTGGAGCATATTTTTTTGCATCTCCCTACTTTCGCACATTCTACTTTCGCACATTTTTAAAAATTCGACTTTTTAAGCCTTCGTGATCAAATGTCCCCTCTGAGGGGACATCGTGAGTCGAGCAGGCTACTAGGCTGCCTCCTCTGAGGGGACATCAGACTTTAGCCATCAGACTACAATGTTGTTCTGTTCAATATTTTAAAACACAGTTTTTGGAGCATATTTTTTTGCATCTCCCTACTTTCGCACATTTTTAAAAATTCGACTTTTTAAGCCTTCGTGATCAAATGTCCCCTCTGAGGGGACATCGTGAGTCGAGCAGGCTACTAGGCTGCTCAGGGGACATCAGACTTTAGCCATCAGACTGCAATGTTGTTCCGATCAATACTTTAAAACACAATTTTTGCTGCATATTTTTCACATCCCTCTGCTTTCGAACATTCAACATTCGCACACCCTTTCAGGAACCAGTTTCACCCCGTACAGGATGCTACCAGACAGTGACGGAATTTTTGTCTAAAGTTTATCAAAAAGAAACGAGAACCTCATTTTCCACGATATTAAAAAAAAAAAAAAATAGCTAAGATAATCGATCAATGCAGGGCATTATAATAAGCCGGCTTCCACGTTAATCAACTAGCAAAAGCTGGCGGCGGTGTTACAGCAAACGTTACGAGGATCATGAATACACCGGTGACGCAATAATTATGCAACGACAACCGCAGGATTATTTTAATAATCACGCGTGCCAATTTGCAAGGAAATGTCCGCGTTAACGAACGTGAAACGTTCGCGAAAAATTCGTGGATGCTCAGGCAGATCGCACGCGATAACGGGCGATTTCATCGTCGGCGCAATGCCGGTTGATTAATATTTATAAAGCGTCTAAGGAGCGATGAAAAATGCTTGATTAACACTAAACACTTATCGACGGGTTAGGGTATACTTATTTGTGACGAAGAAATCAAATTGAAAATTGTATTTAAAAAATACCTGATACAAAGGAAACACAATGATTGTGAGTAAAGATCACAGTGAATTCCAAAAGATGTAGGTATCCATAATATAGGAAATTTCTCATAATATAGGACTCAGGTGTGCGTGAAATAAAGTGAAGATCTTAGATATTATTAATAATATGTATATTTAAAATAATTTAATAGTAACAACTTAATAGTATATAATTTAACAGTATAAACGACTTTTCAACTTAGCAAAACTTCGAGGTTCTTACTTTTTTCACAATCACCCTCTTTCTCCCTCGTATTTTCCCCGTTACATATTCTTCTAAACACTCGTTTCCTTTCTTTCTAATCGTCAACCTTTCTCCACTCAATCCATTCGGTCACGTTCACCCAAAATTCCTCAAGTACTCATTTTTCGCCCATCAAAAACACCCTAAGTCCAAACATTCTACGTTTACACTGCTTACATCGCTCAATTCAACCACTCTTCGCATTTTCCCAGAATCGTAACCGCTCGATCGCATTCCTACAATAAATAAATTTACAAAGTTTCCATGAAAAAATCACAAATTGATCATTTTGATCGGTCATGGTAGTCGTATAGCGTCGAACGATCAAACCGCCGTGCATCGGATCGGGACGTAACGTATTCGACGGGCTGTGTGTCACTTATCGTCACACATTATTAAGTACGATAATTTGTTTCGCGTTAAGAGCGAGGGAAAACGTGGAAAAAAAAAGGCAGAAGAGGAAATTGATATCGATGAATAGGGACATTAAGAGGCAACAGCCGTTTAACGATAAATTACGCGCCGTTGATTTATCTCGAACTCTTTTCCATCAACGTGTTCATGCTTAGGTTGTTACGTTATTAATGTCTGCATTCTATGACAAATGTAATATTGCAACGAACGATAAACAGACGCGTTTTAATCGGCGTTTGCCACCGTCCATTAACTCGATCGATTAATCTTGCGCACGCGGTTTTTGCTCTGTGCGGTGAAGAAAGCGAGACTTCGTTACTTTCCTTGTAAAAACTTGAAGTAGACTTCCTGAAACAACCAAGAGTATTGTGTGTCTAACCGTTTGAAAATTAACAAAATTGAAAGTTATACAAAATTGGAAGATATTTTGCCGTTGAACATTCGGAATTCGTTGAAAAAATTGGTAAATCGTGTTGGGTGAATCGGAGTTTCGAATTTTTCAGAGCACAGTCGTGTCTAGATCGGTTTTCGAATTTTTTTTAGAAATCTATTATTAACCCTTGACGCTTCTACTTTGAAATGTGAATATCGACCGGTAACTTCATTATTTTGACTTGTAAGTATTTAAGTACAATGGCGTGTAGATAATAATATTAAAGTCATTCAAAACAATCTTTATTCATTTTAGAAGTACATAATATAATTTTCATTACAATATTTGTGATATTAATTGTATTGGTGGTGTTTGAAAGGCACACTTGTAGCCATAAGGGTTAATTTCTTAGAAAAGAAAATTTCTAATTGATTAACACCAGAATTACCGACGATCAAGGGTATACTTATTGGAGACAAATAGATCGAATTGAAAGCTGTACGAAAAAATATCTAATATAAGGGAAACAAATTTCTACAACCTTAGTAAAAATCATAGTAAATTTTGAAATGTGTAGGCACCACAGTAAGTTTACCACGTTTCTCTGAAAAATTTCAAATTGGGTCATTTTGATCCCCTTGGTACTTCTGGCGTTATTTTTTTAATTAATTAAAGTGATTAAAATTTTCGAATTAATTTCCAAGAAAACTATTGTTTTCCAAAGGAATTATCTTGTCCGATTACGCGACGTATCGTGGTAACGGTTGCTATAGTTATCGTGCTCCTACGGTTGGTGCATTCTGATTGCATAATAACTCGCCAAACGAAACCGCGTACGCTGTTCGTATTTCCGGAAATTCCTATTTCTTTTTTCTTCGTCCTCCTTTTTTTTCCCCTCCGCCATTTTTAAATCTAACACTTTTGCGGCTTCGATACCACGATGAATATCTCGAGTTAATCGTTGTATAAAAAGGATCGCGTAACGTTCCCGTCACGTGGGAAAATTGTATTCAATTTTATAATTTAAAGTTTACTTTTCGTTTCCTGTTTCGTGCTCGGGCACACATGATCGTGAACACGTTTTACGAGCCAGCGAACGAAACGAAGGAAGAGTGGAAGCTGTCTTATCGTTTTGTTCGCGTTTCATGTTTTTTTTTTTGAATAAGTTACGAAGCTCGTTGTTTCAACGTGGATTAAATATTTGCATAAGTCGCCGCCACACGTTTGAACGCGTTTTGGACTCGCAGCAACGAGAAGCGACAAAATGGCGCTTGGACGCGTGGACGTAGATTAACACTATTCCTACGTATACTTAGTCCTACCGCAACATTCCCACGTAAGAGAGACTACAAATTTTTCTCAGAAAATAAACAATGAAAAAATAAGTGAATATTAAAAAATGTGTTATACGTGTATTTGAGAAAAAGTTTAAAGTTTAAAGGCGATTCAATTACGTTGCATCTATGAAATTCTAATCGAAATTTTAAAAGTGGTGGTTAAGGGGTTAAGGGGTTAACACTATTCCTACCACGACCGGTCAAATGACCACTTTTAAAATTTCGATTAGAATTTCATAGATGCAACGTAATTGAATCGCTTTTAAACTTTGAACTTTTCTTCAAATATACGTATAATACATTTTTCAATATTCACTTCCTTTTTCATCGTTTATTTTTTGAGAAAAATTTATAGTCTGTCTTACGTGGGAATGTCGCGGTAGGAATAGGTATACGTTAACACTATTCCTAGCACGACCGGTCAAATGACCGTTTTTAAAATTTCAATTAGTGTTTCATAGATGCAACGTAATTCAATCGCCTTTAAACTTTAAACTTTTCTTCTAATATACGTATAACACATTTTTCAATATTCACTTCCTTTTTCATCGTTTATTTTTTGAGAAAAATTTGTAGTCTCTCTTACGTGGGAATGTCGCGGTAAGATTAGGAATACGTGAAGTGTCGGTAGGAATAGTATTAACCTACAACGACGGGCATAGCCCGTAATACGATGATCTGGCCAAATATAAATATTAGCAGCAGTGCCCTTCTAAATATTAATCATAATAAATATTTGTGGAATATTTGTACAAGTAATTACAACCTGATGTAATAATTATGGTGGATGCAAGCACTACAAAAAGTTCATTTATACAAAAATCAATAATACAAAATTATTAATCTGCAATGGTGTGATACAAGTCGTGCGAGTGGCTCGAAAGCTGTGTGAGCTTGTTTACAATTTCGGCCAAAAATTGTCGAACGTAAGTCGTAGGTTAAGGGGTTAACATACAAATAAAATGGAATTTGATGTATTCGAAAAATACTATTTAATTTGGCTCAATTGAACAGTTACGTACAAGCTTGGAAACAGAACATTTTATTTTGAAATTTATTCTGAAAGGGTGGAGACGGGAGCATTTTGAATATTCTAAATAAAATACAATTGAGGCACGAGTGAAATAATTGAATAATTTAATAATACAGGCATTCCTTGACTTTCGCATAATTCGCTGTTTCGCACATTTCAAAAAATTCAACTTTTTAAACCTTTGCGATCTGATGTCCTCTCTTAGGAGACATCGTGAGTCGAGCAGGCTACTGGGTTGCCTCCTCTCAGGGGACATCAGACTTTAGCCATCAGACTGCAATGTTGTTCCGATCAATACATTAAAACACAGTTTTTAGTGCATTATTTTTTTACATCCCTCTACTTTCGAACATTCAACATTCGCACACCCTTTCAGGAACGAATTGTGTGCGAAAATCAAGGGGTATTCGCTGAAAACAACTCTTGAAGAGTCAGACTCGTCAAAGTCTACCCTAACTCGTCATTGTACGTCAAATGGTTAACGAAGTTACAAGATCGGAGAAAAAAAAATGATAAAAGCACAAACAGGGGTGCTGTTCGTTCTCCAATTTCCGAGCTGCTTGTTTTCAATGCGTTGCTATGAATTGTCGACGAAAACAAATTAAATCGCGGATTAAAATGACGTCCTTACCGGCTCCGTCGAGATTTATCCCCCCCGTTGGCCCCTCCAAGACTAATTGGATTTGCAACACACCGATTATCCGAGTATTTTGCGCGCAGAAATTAAAAGGTGTTACAGCACACGCGTGTTGTCTCAAGGTTCCACTGTTACGAGTTTTAGCTTCATAATAATTATTTCATTAATTGGCGATGGAGCTTGGTACGACACTTAAGAGGATAGTTTAAGCGTGAAATCGTAATTTAGTTTTATATAGAGACGTGTAAACGAAACGATGGTAACGAGGCGGAATTTTCTGAATTCAGGAAGTAATGGTTAGGTTCTGGTCAGGTTCGAAGATGGTTAACTTCCAATGTAATTGCCATGCGTTGAATCATCGTTAATGTTTATTATTAAATTTTTAATGTTTAAAATAGGGAATAAAATCACTTTTAAGGGGTAGAACAGTTTACTTTAACGCAATATAGCATTCAAGATTTTTGAAAAATGTGTTATGAATATGAAAAGAGAATATTAAATCTTATCCTTTGCCGTACAATGCACGATAATTTAATTAAAATAATTAACACAATCAATAATAAGAAATAAAATGTTTAATTTCACAACCACAGCAGAGAATAAAATTTTAAACTAAATCCTAAATTCTCTAGATTTTAATAACTCACCGCTCACTCAATGAATGAACAGACATTTTCTCAATTCTAGTCTTATTATTATCAAGCATAAATAATTTTCTACGTTTATCATTAAAGTGAACTAAACCATTTTCCGAATTAAAAATATTAAAATCTTTAGTCAACGTTAATTCTATATTATTTCTAAACGAATCTCCGTTCGCGAGATTAACAATTTTCGTCCCAATTTCAATTCGAAACGCTTAGCTCGCTTCGTTTCCACATTGTCCGTTGAAAAACAAATAAAGAGACGGGGAAACCTTCATTAGAACCTGCCGAACTCTTCACAGCCGGTTCTCGCCGTAATGAGGCAATCGACAGCACAATATAATCCCACAGATCGTCCCTCATAAAATTGCGATTCGAAATCGCCGGGGCGATGCAGATTAATTATTGTGTGTCCCGGTCTGACAAACGTTCCTACGACCGCAATACGATCTATTGTTCGAATTGTTTCATATTACATCAGTATTACGTGATATCGTTTTGCACGCGAAAGGCGTCGCGCAAATTTATCCACCGCTGCCTGCCGGCTTCTCGATCGTTTCCTCGAGCACAGTTTTTTTCTTCGCCCGTTTTTCAGTTTCCTGTTTTCAACACTCTGTTATCGCGTTCGATCTCTTTCCATCGACCGAATTGCTTTTTACAGGTTTTGACGGTTTTTTCGTATCGAGGGAGGCAAGGGAAGAGGGGAAAAAAAATATAATGGGCTAGGTCAGCGGTTCTCAACCCGAGATACCAGTTTCACCGATAGAAACGCGATTAGATTAAATTTAGAAATTATGTATTCTGAGGTAATATATTGGAACAAGCTAAAAATACCCTTTAAAAGCTCGACTTGGATGAATTGTAGATAGAGTTGGGTGAAATCTTTAAAAAAATTATTAAAATTATAATATTGCAGATAGAGTTGGGTAAAATTTTTAAAAAAATTATTTAAATTATTAAAATTATAATATTGCAGATAGAGTTGGGTAAAATTTAAAAAAAAAGTTATTAAAATTATTTAAATTATAATATTGCAGATAGAGTTGGGTAAAATTTTTAAAAAAATTATTTAAATTATTTAAATTATAATATTGCAGATAGAGTTGGGTAAAATTAAAAAAAAAATTATTTAAATTATTTAAATTATAATATTGCAGATAGAGTTGGGTAAAATTTAAAAAAAAATTATTTAAATTATTTAAATTATAATATTGTAGATAGAGTTGGGTAAAATTTTTTAAAAAATTATTTCAAACACTATTTTCAATAAAAAAGAACTCTTTACAATTCATATAAAATAGTATTTCTAAATTAATAGGAAGTAAAATTTCAGACAATCCGAGATTTTTATTCTCGAAATCCGTAGTGTTACACGAAATATTTCATTCTGTAGAATACATGTATGATCAGAAGTAAAATATTTATTTACTATTTACTAATTAAAACAGTATACACCAATTAAAACAGGGTAAAGAGGAAATAGCATTTTTGCATTTTACACGAGGTAGGCAAAAATATTTTCACATAGATACTGTCCAAAAACAGGGAGAAAAATGGTTGAGAACCGCTGTGCTGGATTATAAGGTGACACGAATGAGTAATTTATGGAGACGACGGACAGAAAAAAGGAGGAGAAAAAAAAACGAGATCACGTAAAAATGTTTGCTGAACACGTTACGATCGTTATGCAAAAAGATGATGTAAAGGTAATTAGCTCGACATCGCGCAAAGTCGCGTAATTAGTCTAAACGTAAGAACAGCGTTTGCCATTTAATCGGCGGGCGATCACTTTCCCCGAATACAGCTCCTCTTCGTCATCGCAGCTAATTCGTTTGATCGACGTGAAAGCTCGCGCCCATGCCGATAATTATGTATGTATCTTTCACTCGACAAACATGACCGGGCAAACAAATTTTCCTTAGTCTGTTAAGTCAACAAATTACAGCCACTTTGTATGATCCGTTCAAACAGATTTCTCAGATGTTGAGAAATAGTTTAACACTAGGTTTACGGACATTTCTCGCATATCTATTTCTAATATTCATATATTAACACTTCACTGATTTAACATTTAGCTAACTGCACGGTGTCACACCTAACTGAACACTCTCTATTGAATATTAAGAATTGATTAAAAATTGCACTTTGGAAAAGCAGAAAATGCATTTTTCATGAACTTTGAACAACACTAGTTCAAGACTGACTAATAATAAAAATAAATAGAATCAATGGCAGTGCTTTGTTGAGGAACTAGGAACTAGTGTTGAATTGATTAAAAATTGTACTTTGGAAAAAGCAGAAAATGCATTTTTGATGAATTTTGAACAACACTAGTTCAAGACTGACTAATAATGAAAATAAATAGAATCAATGGCAGTGCTTTGTTGAGGAACTAGGAACTAGTGTTGAATTGATTAAAAATTGTACTTTGGAAAAAGCAGAAAATGCATTTTTGATGAATTTTGAACAACACTAGTTCAAGACTGACTAATAATGAAAATAAATAGAATCAATGGCAGTGCTTTGTTGAGGAACTAGGAACTAGTGTTGAATTGATTAAAAATTGTACTTTGGAAAAAGCAGAAAATGCATTTTTGATGAATTTTGAACAACACTAGTTCAAGACTGACTAATAATGAAAATAAATAGAATCAATGGCAGTGCTTTGTTGAGGAACTAGGAACTAGTGTTGAATTGATTAAAAATTGCACTTTTGAAAAATAGAAAATGCAGTTTTGGTGAACTTTGAACACTACTAGTTCAAGACAAACTAATAGTAAATAGAATCAATGGCAACGCTTTGTCGAGGAAAAAATGAGAAATCTCCCATTCTTTTCTCTGTCATTAATTCTATTTATTTTTGTTATTAGTTAGTCTTGAGCTAGTGGTGAATTGATTAAAAATTGTACTTTGGAAAAAGCAGAAAATGCATTTTTGATGAACTGTGAACAACACCAGTTCAAGACAAATTAATAGTAAATAGAATCAATGGCAATGCTTTGTCGAGGAAAAAATGAGAGATCTCCCATTGTTTTCTCTGTCATTAATTCTATTTATTTTTGTTATTAATTAGTCTTAAACTGGTGTTGAATTGATTAAAAATTGTACTTTGGAAAAAGCAGAAAATGCATTTTTGATGAACTGTGAACAACACCAGTTCAAGACAAATTAATAGTAAATAGAATCAATGGCAATGCTTTGTCGAGGAAAAAATGAGAGATCTCCCATTGTTTTCTCTGTCATTAATTCTATTTATTTTTGTTATTAATTAGTCTTAAACTGGTGTTGAATTGATTAAAAATTGTACTTTGAAAAAAGCAGAAAATGGATTTTTGATGAACTGTGAACAACACCAGTTCAAGACCAACTAATAAAAGTAAAAGAGATCTCCCTATCCGGTTGGCCAAATATTAATATCGGAGACTTTTAATTTGCCACGTTCGTAATACCGCGTTGCTGATTGTTTACAAGAAAATTGCGAGCATAGCGAGGCTCATAGGTGGTGCTTGAGAAAAAAGAAAGAAAAAGAATCTTGTTACCGATGTAAGGTCAATCGTAATCGGAAACGGAAGGCTTCGGAGGGCTGCGATTTCGATTTACATAAAAGCCATTCGTCACGGAGATAGCGGCTTCCTGTGCCGGACGGGTCCTTGGACTTATTTCCTGGACTTTCGTTCATTCACATCGCGGTCGATCAATGGCAAGGCCTCGGTGGGGAACGCGTGTCTGTCTGAAAAAAAAAGAATTTATTCCTCGATACACTTTCGATCAGGGTTCCGCGAACAGTTCGAATAAATCGTTTAAAAAATGATCGCTCGAGCAACACAACTATAAATATTACTATAAACGGTATGTTATAGTAAATGGTATACATGATAGTATAATATTAGGCCATAAATTATTTTCAGATAATTATACCTATATTAGCTTACTTGTTAAGATAAAATGTTTTTTGAATTATCACTAAAATTGCTAAAATAAGCGTTAACTTAAAATTATTTGCCAGCTAATTCGTTGAAATTGTAATTTCCTTCAACTGTTCTAAGTATTTTAAAAACAGATTTTTCTTCTCGACAATTTACATGATCGATACACCGTGTGATTTATTTGTTATTTTGTTTGAAAGTGCTAATTTACTTTGCACTTTATTTCCTGTGGCGTTTGTTAAGTAAAAGTAGATATCGGTTCGGGTAAATCCCGGAACTTTATTGTTATACTTTTACACTAGGGTTCAGATTATTCTACTCTCTTAACGCTCTTGCAATCCCGGCACACACGTTACGAACAGATCGCACCTTCTCGCGCTTTCCAGCCTCTACGTGCGTGCGCACAAAACAAATGATACTCGCCATCACGCAGTATATAACATTTCCAAATGAAAAAAGATCGTTCAACTTCTTTGCCCAGGTCTGTTTTCAACGATTCCATCTAGACCATTGAGCAACGAATCTTTTAATATCACTTCTTATCAAAATAATAATCCATACTTTCCTTAAAATGAGATCTGAGCGCCCAAATTTGCCAAGACGCTCTAAATTTACCAGACAGTGAATGAGTTAAAGTTAAAAAATCTAATTGCGACGTATGCAAACGAACCAGTCACTTATCCGCTGAGATTTTCACACGCGAGTTTCGTGGACCCATATAAATTAATTAGATCAATTGGATCTGAAGATCCCGTTAACGTCAGCGCGTGTCGATCGAGAAGTACCGTTTTCAGATCCGTACCTCGGAAAATCTTCCAACAATTGTCGTCGAGATACGAGACAGAAAGAAGAAAAAAGAGGAAAAACTAGAAACAACGCGAACGCGACGTGGATCCGCTGACGGTGACGAAAGAACGAATAACTGAATAATGGTTCTGGGAAGAAAGGTATGTCGCTTGAAGCACGAAAGAAAGAAGGATCGCCGGGGCAAGAAAAGCAAACCAAGCGACGACTTGGCCGCAAAAAGGCAATGATCAACCGCACAACAATGAGCAGGATTTATCGACGGCGTGTTTGTAACGCGACTGGAAGGGGTGAGCGATTCCCGTTGCCGTGAAAAACTGTTTACCTGTAGCCTGCTACAGCATTCCAGCAATAAATATTGTTTGTTCCGTGACGTGTCACTGAATTGCAGGGTCCGTGCAATTCGAGCTTCTTTCCAGATTGCAATTAAAAAAGAAGTAGTACACGTCACGGAAAAAAAGTAGGGAATCGAGAAATCGTATTTTTCTCGCGATACTTGCCATGGAATGTGGATTTTATAATTTTATATTCGGTTTTGGGATTTTAATGGCTGTGAATCGAGGAATTAAAACATTATCGTTCACGGTGAATAAATTATATTTACCATTTATTAACACTATTGCTACCACGACCGGTCAAATGACCGTTTTTAAAATTTCGATTAGAATTTCATATACACAACGTAACTGAATCGTTTGTAAACTGTAAACTTTCCTCAAATATACGTATAATAAATTTTTCAATGTTCACTCCTTTTTTCATTGTTTATTTTCTGAGAAAAATTTATAGTGTGTCTTACGTGGGAATGTTGCGGTATGAATAGGTTTACGTGAAGTGTCGGTAGGAATAGTGTTAACCTGAACCTTTTTTTTTTACATGGAAGAAATCTTCGAAAAGATACCCGGTCACCCTATGGGGAGGGGTAACGAGGTTATGTAGGATTTTTACCTACTAAAAACTCCACGGTGGCCTACTACAGCGAAACAGGGGAGCACCGGGAACTCTGGAAGAACACTTCTAGTTCTTTTTTTTTTTGTTTTACGTGGAGGAAATCTTCAAAAGATACCCCACCACCCTAGGGGGGATGGTGAGGTTATGCGGGATTTTTACCTGCTAAAACCTCCACGGTGGCCTACCTCTGCGTGTTGGGGGAGCACTGGGAACTCTGGAAGAACACATCCAGTGCTCCCCCCCAACACTTCTAGTTCTTTTTTTTTTTGTTTTACGTGGAGGAAATCTTCAAAAGATACCCCACCACCCTAGGGGGGATGGTGAGGTTATGCGGGATTTTTACCTGCTAAAACCTCCACGGTGGCCTACCTCTGCGTGTTGGGGGAGCACTGGGAACTCTGGAAGAACACATCCAGTGCTCCCCCCCAACACTTCTAATACTCCCCCCCGATTAACTTGAACCTAACCTGAACCTAACCCCCTGACATACTGATAAAACAGAATTTGATATGTTTGAAAAATACTATTTAATGAACTGAACAGTTACCTGCCAGAATATGCTGTCGCTAACATATCCCTCCTTTACTGCACTTTCCACTCATTCTCCTATTTTCATCCGAATCCTCAAGTTTTTATCTCGGGCCCCCCTTTTGTCGATGTTTGATTCGTCACTAATCAGTGACCCTGAAACAGGCGAACAGAGAACCCTTGATTTACACGAGGACACTGATTTACTGTTTTAAGTATTAAGACAGTTATGCGTACCCGACAAAGTTATAAGGTTCCAATTATAATTAAGCGTCGAGCGGTATATTTTTCCTGATCGTGAAAATAATGTACATTGCAATTTGTTACAGTTGTGTAAATCGCATCGTGCTCTGGGATCCGTCAGACACGAAAGACAATGGAAACCTTGTGTACGACAGCCGGAAAGCATCGATTAGGCGGCAGCACGACAAACCCGACAGAAGAACCGATCCGACGCGGCGACGATATTCCATGTACGTTGGTAGCTTTCCAGATTCATCGAGTTTTTCCGTGGTTTTCGCTTGTGAACGGATTATTGTTCTTCTTATCGAGGAATCGTTCATCCGTGACAGGATTATTCATTCAGTGT
The DNA here is from genome assembly GCA_033822845.1 of Tetrapedia diversipes. Lineage (NCBI taxonomy): Eukaryota > Metazoa > Arthropoda > Insecta > Hymenoptera > Apidae > Tetrapedia > Tetrapedia diversipes. The sequence continues at coordinate 252,639 of JAOPTO010000827.1, forward strand.
CAGGCAAATTTAGAGCGTGTTGCACTGGGCGCCAAGATTTCGTTTTAACCCTTTGAATACTATAGGTCGAAATGCTTTGCGTGGATAGTATTATTGTTACTCACACATTAGTAATTGTGTTGCAATAAGTGGAAGATCGAAAAACAAACGCATGTAAATGCTGAATATTCGAAGAAATGGGAATAGCGAGTGTCAATCAGAAAGTAGTAATAAATTGTCGCACAGAGAGACAATACTCTAGTAGATTTGCGTCCATAGGATTCAAAGGGTTAAAGAAAATGTGGGTCATTATGTTGACAATAAAAAGTGATATTAGATTTGTTATTTTTCAAAAAAAGAATTTTCCAAGAAATGGGAATAGCAACTATCAATTAGAGAGTAGTAATAAATTGTCGCATAGAGAGACAATACTGTAGTAGATTTGCGTCCATAGGATTCAAAGGGTTAAAGAAAATATGGGTCATTATGTTGACGATAAAAAGTGATATTAGATTTGTTATTTTCAAAAAAAGAATTTTCCAAGAAATGGGAATAGCAACTATCAATTAGAGAGTAGTAATAAATTGTCGCATAGAGAGACAATACTCTAGTAGATTTGCGTCCATAGGATTCAAAGGGTTAAAGAAAATGTGGGTCATTATGTTGACGATAAAAAGTGATATTAGATTTGTTATTTTTCAAAAAAAGAATTTTCCAAGAAATGGGAATAGCAACTATCAATTAGAGAGTAGTAATAAATTGTCGCATAGAGAGACAATACTGTAGTAGATTTGCGTCCATAGGATTCAAAGGGTTAAAGAAAATGTGGGTCATTATGTTGACGATCAAAAGTGATATTAGATTTGTTATTTTTCAAAAAAAGAATTTTCCAAGAAATGGGAATAGCAACTATCAATTAGAGAGTAGTAATAAATTGTCGCATAGAGAGACAATACTGTAGTAGATTTCCGTCCATAGGATTCAAAGGGTTAAAGAAAATGTGTTTAAATGTCATTATGTTGACGATAAAAAGTGATGTCAGATTTGTTGTTTTTCAAAAAAAAAATTTTATATAAAATATTCGTTTGTCTTTTGCAGACTATAAATTAATTTCCGTGTTCAATTGAAATCGATCTAAACTTATAACATAAACTACGAGATATCTCCTGGTTGGCAGTGAATGAGTTAACAAGCGACGCAGTCGTTGTCGGATGATAAATGAACCGAAGGGGAGGCCCGAGAAGAGGAGACAGGCGGATAATAATTAGCGATTAATCATGTAGAAGTAGAAAAGAAACGTGGAACAAAAGGATGTAAAGATAGTGTTGAACAACTATAAAGCTAATCGTTTAGATTAGATTAGCGTGAAGGAGGGCATGTATGCGTTGTGCACGGGTAAAAGCGATAGCTGCAACGGAGCAAACGATTAACACTAGAACTACCGACAATTAAAGTCTACTTATTTGCATGGAAGAGATAAAATTGAAAATTCAGAATACATAGAAAACAAATCTTTGTTCCTACCTTCTGCAGAAAATCATAGTAAATTTAGGAAGCTTTGCCACAGTGAATTTATAAGGTTGCCATGAATAATAATCACTAATTGGTCATTTCGACTACTCTGGTATAGTTTTAGTGTTAATTGGCCCGAGGATAAATAGAGAACACTTTTCCAATTGACGTGATAATCCGTGACGTTCGCTTCGCGTTTATCAGTTGACTTTCTTCCCTCCCTCTCTCTTTTTTCTTTTTTTTTTTTAAGTATACCTTTACTCGTGTCAACTTTAAACTAAAAGTTTTTAAATTTGTCGTATCTTATGTTTAGCATAGTATTGTATAATGTGTCTCGTCGTGCATACCTTGTGACCAATGTCAAATGTTGCAAAAACCGAGTTTCCTTTTTCTCTCTCTCTCTCTCTCTCTCTCTCGTGTTTGCGATTCTCTCAGGGTGTCGTGAAAATCGAACGTTCGTTTTCTCGCTTTCCTTCGAGCAACGTCGTGTAAGAAGCAAGAAAACGATCTCAGAATTGTCGTTCTGCGTACCGGAAGGCATTACCTCTTGCACAGCTATCGTATGCACAATCTTTGGGGATTAAAAAAATAGCAGTGCGAGTCGTTTATGTAACCGGAGGCTCGAAATACCTGCGCACAGGATATGACTGTCCCGACACGTGGCTTCCCCGACACGTGAACTGCCCGTAAAAATTGTACAGTCGCGCAAATTAGCTATCATTCGGTCCGCACGCTGCAGCTTAGGGTAATCAAGGATAATCCCGCGAAAAAAAAAACAAACGAAACGAAAAAACGAGTCGAGGGAATTGTGTTAGAACACTTAAACGTTTAAGTGTTCAAGTGTCGATCGTTCAGTACAATACTTAATTGATTAAGTGAGGATGCGGTACAATGGTTAAAAATTCTTTGGAAATCCTTCTGCTCTTCGTTTTTCGATCTTGACAAGGGAAGAACTTCGATTCCCCTGCAAGTTTACGTTTTCTTACTAAATAACTACACCTAATACTTTACACGTGTATCATCACTTAGCCCATCGAATGGAGAGATCTCCCATTTTTTTCTCCACACAGCAGAATTCTATTTGTTTTTGTTATTAATTGCTTTTGAATTTAAAGCAAACTTAAAACACTCGTAAATGTAGTATATTTATTAACAAATATGACTTGAGTGGACAACAAGAAGTGTCCTGAGCTAAGTCTTTATAGACTTTTCTATGGGTCGGGGGTGATGGTGACCTAAGTTCTAACCATGAATTGACTAGGATATTTTTCTGAATTTTAGGAAAGGTGAATAATGGAAAATGACTGAACTATTTTGAACAAGGTGGCTATGAGTGTTTCCTAAGTCAGTGGTGGATGGCTATCGCCAAATGGTCCGAAAATAAAGGCCACTCTACAGCGCCATGGAGGTCATGGGGGTGACTTGTGTGCTCGGATTGGTAGAATTACATAATTTGAATACAAATGTGAATACTTATCAATCTTTCATCACTACCATCGTTGATACAACGGTGTGAAGAAATTAATGCAGTATAAAACATCTAAAAATAGTTACACTGTTGTAACTTGTTTGTTATAGGCAATATTTCAATGAATCGTGAATAGAAAAATTCATCGTGGCAAACCCTCTAAAATTGGCGTGGCATTCAACCTGTTAATCTACCATCTGTACACGACTTTTCGAACGCTGAATTTGCATACGTTAACGTCCTTTCACGGACTCGCCTCGTTGATCGATCATTTTCATTCAAGGCGACGGGACGTTGTTTTGATATCATTTACAACTCGGCCCGGTAAAAAACGAACCGCGCGTGGGTTAGTCGGGAATCGCGCGACCTGTTCGATGAGGTGCAGGCAAAACGCTCGAAAACGCATGAATCATTGTGTGTTCTTAACGCGTTTGCAGTTTCGAGGGCCATCCTTGCGCCTCGGTGCCGTTTTCTCTTGCTCTCCATATGCATACCGAAGGACGCATTTTATGTTATGCTAAATAACCGATGAAATTTGTAAAGGACCTTTTATTCGGTATTCTTTCACTCGAGAAAGCTCACTTAGTTATTCTTGTTCTGTTGATTTGCGAGGATCGCAGGTTGTTTTTAAGTGCATCAGTTTCAGGAGGCTTTGGTAAACGAGTATCATTTAATAATCGATTAAACAATTTTTCCACACTAATTTATTGTGAATCTTATAGATGTCTTTATCTGTTACTATGTACATATTTTTTATATTTCTATTTGTTTCAAAAATTTTCAATTTTCCTAATTAACCCTCTATGGGCCCATATGACTTTCAGATCGCATGCTAATTTATTGACATTTTAACAAATAATTTTAGTTTTTTTTTCATGAGATGGCGTATACATATTAATTCTATATTGTTCTATAATGTAAAATTGTTTAAATTGGAAAATTTTTTTTCATCTGCATATTGTATAGGATTATAATTATTATATATAATAATATATATTAGGGTATATATTAGGTAATATAATTATTATATATAATATTATATATATTATGTATAATTACAAATTAATTTTTTCATATTTGAAACAAAAATTCGGCTCACAAAGGGTTAAATGGTACTTTACTCGCTCCTTTGTATTAGATACGATGTTTTCGATTATCAAAAGAGCGTTAAAATCAAGATTTAATCGTTTGCGATCGTTTACGAGTTTTGAATGAGAATCACATTCAAACGAGGTGAACTAATTCAAACGAGGAGCACAGTTTGACCCTCGAAAGCGCATACGTGTTAATGACGAGACGAACATCTATCTCGCTTGCCGCCTCGCGTAAGGACCCTGTTCCCATGTCACGGTACTCATCGAGATTCACATCGGTGTGCTCGAGGCGGGATTTTTAGGTCAAACAGAAGTCTCCTTGGGAAAATCGAGTTCGAAGGTCCTGGCGGTCGTATAACGTTCCGCTTGTGTGTGCGATTCAAAGAAACACCGATCGTAAAGGGATCGCACACGCGAGTGGTCGATAAAGAAAAGGAAACGCGCAGACCTCGACTCTGAATGCTACACCCCGTGTGCCTGACGCGTTACCTCTCGTCGAAGGTGCTCATCAAAGCGTTGAAACGCGGTATTCAAATTTAATGAGTTCAGGAGACATGCAGTTTCTGAATACGTTGAAATCTTGAAGCTTACGTTAAAGATTGTGGCATGAATTAGAAGAAACTGATCGATTAATTGTTTCTAAGCTCACGATAAAATTAAAGATAATTTGCTAGGTTTTTTCTGAGGAAATTACACTTTTCTACTAGCGACTTTAATATTTTGATGTAGGTTTTAACTTGGAGACGTTAAATGGTAATTATATTACTGTTTCTAAGCTCACGGGAAAGTTAAAGATAATTTATTAGATATTTTTCTCTGAGGAAAGCTTTTCTTCTAGTGACTTTAATATTTTTAAGTGATTTTTAATTTGGAGACGTTAAATGGTAATTATTACTGTTTCTAAGCTCACGGGAAAGTTAAACATAATTTATTAAGTTTTCTCTGAAGAAAGCTTTTCTTCTAGTGACTTTAATATTTTTAAGTGATTTTTAATGTGGAGACGTTAAATGGTAATTGTATTACTGTCTCTAAGTTCACTGGAAAGTTAAAGATAATTTATTAGATTTTTTTTGTCTGGGGAAAGCTTTTCTTCTTGCGACTTTAATATTTTTAAGTGATTTTTAATTTGGAGACGTTAAATGGTAATTATTACTATTTTTAAGCTCACGGTAAAGTTAAACATAATTTATTAAGTTTTCTCTGAGGAAAGCTTTTCTTCTTGCGACTTTAATATTTTTATGTGGTTTTTAACTTGGAGACGTTAAATGGTAATTATATTACTGTTTCTAAGCTGACGGTAAAGTTAAACATAATTATTAGGTTTTCTCTGAAGAAAGCTTTTCTTCTAGTGACTTTAATATTTTTAAGTGATTTTTAATTTGGAGACGTTAAATGGTAATTATTACTATTTTTAAGCTCACGGTAAAGTTAAACATAATTTATTAAGTTTTCTCTGAGGAAAGCTTTTCTTTTAGTGACTTTAATATTTTTAAATGATTTTTAACTCGGGGACATTAAACGGTAATTGAGGCTAGGCTAAGGCTACTTTGAAGGTTCGTTAATTTTCATAATAAGCGCAAAAACTATGTCATCGAGAACAATTTTCCTCGTGAGCGATAAAAGTATATCGTAATTCCGTTTTCAATTCTAAGAGCGTGACAGCAATTGCTTGTCGTTTAATCAGCGGCTACTCTTGAACGATAGTAGAAATCTACCGTCACTGGTCAGACCACGTGTCCGCGACCGCACAGAAATTTCACTCGCACCTTTCTTCCCGACATTCCAAGCGTATCTTATTATTTACCGCGATGGAACCACGTCCGTTAACGATAATTATCTCGTCTCGGTGGCGTTCGTCAGTAGATTGCGCGATAAAACAACGGAAAAATATGGAAGCGAGTTTTGAGGAATCGTCACGAAACGCGTTCGATCGTTTCGTTTGAGAAACTGATCACTTGACAGAGTAGAAAATTTAACGCCTTGAATACCGTGAAACCAATCACGTTACGTAAATAATGTCTCCGTTAAATTCGTAACGCCCTAACTTTTACACGCAGCTCGATGGAACCTTGATTATCGGGACCAACGGGGAGACAAACGCGTTTCGATGGTAGAATTTTCGGATGATAGAACAGTCACCTTATCGTATGCTAAATTTCGTTCGTTTAAACGAATATCAAGAAGGTTAACGATTTGTTTAAATATCTATGTATCCTGTATAGGTTCACAGTTAAATTTTATGCCTTTCAAAAATGGTAGTAATTAAAATTAATTAATTAAGTAACTTTAAAAAATTAAGAAGTTAATACTAAATTCGTAAAATATAACTTCTGCTGAATATAATAATAATAATATTCCTGCGATGAAAGTTCCGATAAGGGAAGTTCCACCGAGGTCAATTTCTCCCAACTTTATTCCTTGAGAGAAAACTTTAGTTTTACACAGAGAACGAACATCTTTTGCTACCAAATTCTTTTACCATTTTCTCGATGTTACCAAGCGTATCTGTGGCTAAAAAAATAAGGGAAAACCTCGTTAGTTCCGCTTAAGGCGCGACCAAAGTCGAATCCGATCACGTTGGAGCATGTATTCGCTGTTTGAACATCGCCATGAATAAAATTTCCGCGTTGCCATATTTTTGGGTCCCTTCAATGGACCCGCGTGCGTTGAAACTGTTTCTCGCGACAGCTCGCCCGTCACCTGCTAGGAATTCGCTAAACCTTACGCTCCCGTCGTTATTAACGCCGCTTTTTTTTTTATAGCTGCCGGTGATACTTACGATCACCAGTGGAGGTCGTGCCTTTTGTCGTGAATGTATAATACATAAACGGTACCTTTTACTGGCAACCGCGTGGGTAGCGTAACAGTGGTCGCAGGATTGGCAGAAAATCGTGACGATCAGAGTACGGCGATCTAGCTGCTGGATGAAAGACTTCGTTGTGTCGTGTGTTAACCGGATAGAGAGATCTCATTTACTTTTATTAGTTGATCTTGAACTAGTGTTGTTCACAGTTCATCAAAAACCCATTTTCTGCTTTTCCAAAGTACAATTTTTAATCAATTCAACACCGGTTTAAGACTAATTAATAACAAAAGTAAGTAACGAGCTTGTGTTCATCACGGTAGTAGTCTGTTGGAAAAGTTACACATCCGCCTTATCGAGCTATTTTTTGCACTCCTCGATGACTTCTGTAATACGCAGCTTTAGAACAGAAACGAAGATTCTCTTGCGAATCGCTTATCTCTGTTAACACTTAGCCGACCGAACGGAGAAATCTCTCATTCTTTCCTCTAACATTGGTTCTATTTATTTTTGTTATTAGTTGACCTTGAACTATTAGTGTTGAATTTATTAAAAATTGTACTTTGGAAGAGCAGAAAAAGCATTTGATGAATTGTGAACAACCCTAGTTCAGAAAAACAACATATTATAAGAAACTGACTTGTGTTGTCTATTTTGGCACCTCTTAACCACTTAACCAACCGAATGGAGAGATCTCTCATTCTTTTCTCTCCCATTGATTCTATTTAATTCTGTTATTAGTTAGTCTTGAGCTAGTGTTGAATTGATTAATAATTGTACTTTGAAAGAGCAGAAAATTCATTTGAGAAACTATTAACAACACTAATTCAAGACTAACTAATAATAAAACTAAATAGAATCAATGGCAAAGGAAAGAATGGGAGACCTCCCCATTCGGTTGGTTAAGTGTTGACACTTCATTAATCGGTAGCTTGTTAACATTTAGCTAACTGCATGGTACCACACCTAACCTAACACTATCCATCGCGTATTAAGAATTCATTAAAAATTGTACTTTGGAAGAGCAGAAATTGCATTTGATGAACTGTGAACAACACTAGTTCAAGACTAACTAATAACAAAACTAAATAGAATCAATGGCAGAAGAAAGAATGGGAAACCTCCCCATTCGATTGGTTAAGTGTTAACATTTCATCGATCGAGAGCTTATAAACTGCACGGTATCACACCTAACTGAATATTGTTCATCGCATATTAAAACTTAATTAAAAATTGTACTTTGGAAGAGCAGAAAATGCATTTGATGAACTGTGAACAACACTAATTCAAGGCTAACTAATAACAAAACTAAATAGAATCAATGGCAGAGGAAAGAATGGGAAACCTCCACATTCGATTGGTTAAGTGTTGATATTTCATCGATCAAGGGCTTGTTAACATTTAGCTAACTGCACGATGCCACACCTAACCTAACACTATCCATCGCGTATTAAGAATTTATTAAAAATTGTACTTTGGAAGAGCAGAAAATGCATTTGATGAACTGTGAACAACACTAATTCAAGGCTAACTAATAACAAAACTAAATAGAATCAATGGCAGAGGAAAGAATGGGAAACCTCCACATTCGATTGGTTAAGTGTTGATATTTCATCGATCAAGGGCTTGTTAACATTTAGCTAACTGCACGATGCCACACCTAACCTAACACTATCCATCGCGTATTAAGAATTTATTAAAAATTGTACTTTGGAAGAGCAGAAAATGCATTTGATGAACTGTGAACAACACTAATTCAAGGCTAACTAATAACAAAACTAAATAAAATCAATGGCAGAGGAAAGAATGGGAAACCTCCCCGTTCGATTGGTTAAGTGTTGACACTACTCCTCGCATCAGGACACTCGAACAACTTAATCAAATTTATCAGCTTGCTGGAAGCATCAGGGACGAGCCTCGTCCCTCGTATTCTCGTTAAATGTTGTCTCAAACGACAAGTTACACCTTGAGCTATTAAGGTAACGAGCAGAATTATTGTTAACGGATGAAGGATAGTTTCTCGGAAGATTTTAGAAACCGGACGTTCCTCTAAACCGTTCAACGTTCAGAATTAGCTATTCCGTCCTAACAATGAGAGAGCTTCTTAGAAAGATTCGCACTTATGATAGGGCCAAACGAGACAACGAGGCAAATACGAGCCCATTGTTGTGTCGGTTGTGTCGAACTTTCAGCGGTAACCGTGTAATTATCGATTGCCGGGGAAAACCGACGTCCACGTAAAAGGTTAAGCCGCGGTGAATTGGCGAAAATCGATTCTATTCGAAGGAATTATGAAATTCTCGAGGCGAGAGAAGCAAGAGCCCGCTCGATCGATCGATCCCATTCCTCCCACGGAAGGATCAAGGACCATTTTCGCTTTGTAGGTCGTTCGACCCGGTTTTTTTTGGATCGACACGTCGAAGGAGAGAAGAGAGAGAGACAGTTTCCGTTTTGACGGCGAAGCAACGATGCGGGTAGATTTCTGACCCGAGTTGATCCGGTCGTTAATTCAGCCGTGAGACGTGATCTCTTTGATATTCGGAAGTAAAAGTTGAGAAGCTTTTAGTAGAAATTAAGATACTTTCCGGAAGTAACAGAAGGTATTAATTAGAGTAAAAGGGATTAGTTAGAGTTTCGTGTCGCTGTCGATTTGGAGGGAAAATGGGACGAGGAAATTAGCCAGACGTACTTGAATATAGATGATGATAATAATAACAATAATAATTTTATTATACGGGTAAAATCCCTTTGATATACAATATATAAATAATTAGACTTCCTTTGAGTTAAGAAGGTGAAGTAAGTGTTCGATAAAGTCTTCGTACGAAGTTAAGAAACTTAGGATGCAATAATTATTAACATTACTTATTAAACGATTTATACCAGTTTGACTTGTCGTAAAGAGAGGAATGAACTGGTTGACGTAGAAGAAGACAATTCCTCGTATATAGCAATCTCGTGGCTATTCTGTATCAAAAGTAGATTCAGATTTCTTTCTATTTATTGCTTTCTGATCAAACGAATGCGAGGTCCGGATAAGCTTTATCTACCTCAATTACCCTAGGTCACCTTTAATTCTTACCGATCCAAGTGCAAGCGCAATTACGCGTACTCCCAACGCGAGCGTACGAACGACAAACACGTAAAAGAGGTTGAAATTCCTCAAGAAAAAGAAAAAAAAAATGAATCACATCGATCTAATTGTCGCGGAATTTATGAGAAACCGGCGGTCTCACCCGATTACCTCTAATAATGCCGCCGGACCTAACTAACCGGTATGTAAATTCTACGATAAACGCGATGCTTTTTGTCGCATAAGCTAGTTGACCGAGGGGGAGGCTTCCGTCGATCGCAGAGATCGAAGAGAGAGACCGGCAGACCTCGAGACGGCCCTGGAAGGGCGCGCTTCTCGCGAGGCGGCAGCGTTTTGAGAGTGGCGCGCGTTCCCGGCCGCTATAAATGCGAACGCGCCGGCGAAAATCATCTCAGTGCCGAGTGCGAAAAAACCCACGACGGACCTGCTCCTCTGTGTGTCTCTTCTGTGTTGCCACTGTGTGCGTGCGCGTGTACATACTTTTGCACGCGGGTAACAGCGTGTGCATGGGTGTTCTGGTGCGAACGAGAGCGCAGTAGTCGGTGTGACTCGGAAGCGTGGATAGATCGCAGAGGGACCTCTCGTAGATCCTGCCTCTTCTTCGTTCTTCGCGATTTTAACGCGGAAGCGCGGACGTGGCTGCTCGTCACCGACGAGGACGCGATCGCAATCGAAATAACTTTGATTGTAACTGTTGCTCGTGATCCTCTCTCTTTCTCTCTTTTTCTCGTTTTCTCTCACTTTGTCGCTCCTTTTTCGCGTCTCCGTCTCTTTCCCTCTCTCGATCCCGTCGCAGCTCCGTTGCGACTACGTCCCGCCGGTGATCGTGACCGCGGATTTATAGATCATTCCGTGGCGAAATCCAGTCGCGGAACATCCTTGCGCGGAGGCAGAGCTGAATAAGTGATTTACGATCGAGCGCGGATCGCTGATATGAGACTGCCGTGAGAATCCGCTTCGATCGTTGGCTCCTCGTCCTCGAGCGCACCTCCGTAGTGATCGTTGACTGCCGGAAACGGGGCACCGGACGAGCGATGGGGACCACCGGCATGGTTTAAAGGGCAGTCAGGGAAAGCTTAAGATATTACCTGGGTTATCGAAGGTTGGTATTTTTTATCTTTCTCTTCGAGAAAGTGTTCCTGCTTCGGGTTTCGATCGCGTCGTTGGTTACATAGCTTGTAATCGAGCCGGTGATTACGAAAGTGATGCGAGTTAAAGGTTCGTTCTTATTATTACATCCTCGTGTTCTGCGACTCGACTGATTTTTTTTATAAAACTCGATTTATGGAGTAACTTCTTTTTAGGTTTTTAACTCGGGACATTTTCGTAACCACCGACACGGTTCTGATTACGCGGTAATGATTTTCTCACGGGTATTTCTGTGAAAAATATTGGTTCTCGTTCGTTTAAGTGTTGGGATTCTTTCTTTTTGTTATCAGTGATTTTAGATGTTAATAATAATTTTATTTTATGGGCTAGTAGATCTTTTGCATCAATTGAGAATCGTGCAGGAGGTTCGAGAGTATTTGCAATGATTTAAATAAAAAGTTGGTGTTATCAGACATCAGGCAATTTTTAATCGTCTAACATATTAAGTTCAAACATTTTCAAGTGAAAATTATTTACTAAGATTCACTTATATTAAACTTCATTTAGTTTAGTTAAGTCCTATACTAATATTACATATATGATTATTTAAACTCCCTGTCTGACTAATAAACAAACTGATTAAAGTCTGAAAATTTGTGAAATTGTTGAATTGTTGAATGAATCGTTTTGTTCTTGTTCGATATTATTAGTGTTATCAAATATTTAACAGTGAATTGTAACCTGTAATTTACGCGAATCGATAGCCATGAGGGTGAGTTTGTCTGAGAAACGAAAGGAGCCGCGAATCTTGAATTAGAATAAGCGAGTAACTTAAACAAACGTTTTTATCTGTAAGGTGAATCGGATCGTTCGATTGACATTTAAACGGTGTCGCTCGCTCGATCGATCGATCGATCGTTCGATCGCAACCCTGCTCACACGGACGCAACTGCCGTGAACGTTGCCCGTCACCTGAAATTGCTATATTAAAGCACCTCCAGGTATCACTTATCTGCGCTCGTGGTTACGTTCGACACTCGGAAACAAGCAACCAGTGCTTTATACTTTTTCTTGTTTTTTTTTTTGTATCGCAACAAAACAACGATTCCATGATTTTTAATCATTACACAGCAAACGTTTATGCTAATCTGTATTTTTATACAGACTAGGGAATTGAACTTAACACTATTCCTACCACAACCGGTCAAATGACCGTTTTTAAAATTTCGATTACAATTTCATAGATACAATGTAATTAAATCACCTTTAAACTTTAACGTTTTTCTCAAATATACGTATAATACATTTTTCAATATTCACTTATTTTTCCATTGTTTATTTTTTGAGAAAAATTTGTAGTCTCTCTTACGTGGGAATGTCGCGGTAGAAATAGGTATACGTAAAGTGTCGGTAGGAATAGTGTTAACACTATTAACTATTAACTATTATTATTATTATATACTATTAACTATTATTATAGTGTTAACACTATTAACTATTATCATAGTGTTAACTACCGATACTTCACTTATACCTATTCCTACCGCGACATTTCCACGTAAGACTATAGATTTTTCTCAGAAACTAAACAATGAAAAAAGAAGTGAATATTGAAAAATGTATTATAGGTATATTTGAAGAAAAGTCTAAAATTTAAAGGCGGTTCGATTACGTTGTATATATGAAATTCTAATCGAAATTTTAAAAACGATCATTTGACCGGTCGTGATAGGAATAGTGTTAAATGAAGGTTTATTCCAGTTTGTGAACATTATAACCTGTTTTTAATAAGTCGATAAAAAAAATAATTGCATAATCCTTTGAACGAGCGTAGATTTTGATTAAATTTACACGTTACTCTGTAAACAGAATTATAATATTATAATATCGTAATATTAACATAACAGAATTGCGATCGATTCAATGTCAAAGTATAAAAAGTTCGAAGGAAAAAGTTTCACAAATAAGTGTTGGGTTGTTCGGATAATTCATATCGATTTTTGGAAGAGAAATCTTTAAGAATTAAACATCTTTTAGAATTATTTAAAAAGCGAGAAATTTAGAAGAAGACTGATGCATACGTTGCATGAATAGAGATCATTATATGTACTGAAATGTCAGCACGAATTTGCCAAACGTATAACCAGATAAAAGTGATAAGTACCATTTATTTGGACAATGGTACGACTGTTTCGATCATGCGGTGCCCATCAATCCTCGTTATAATTGCAAAAGTAACGATTGAGCTAGCAACAAAACAAAAAACTGTCTGTTCCCATAACTGGAATTATTCATATATTTCCATTTTTTGCCATTTTTAGACTACAACCTTTCATACCAATTCTCCAAGAACTATCATTTTAATATGATACGCACGCGAAACGAGAAAAAGAAACGTGCATTGCTAATAATTAAGAAGAAGAAATTGGAAAAATTGAATTTTTGCAAACGTTCTTCTTTTATTTTGTGATTCTATGATGTGGTTCTTTTATTTTCTGAGCAATCTTCATTTTCGAAGATGACCATTTAACCCATTATCTCGTAGTGTGCGCTACAATTTAGATTGATTACAAATGGCATTCGGCACAGGAATTTTATTCGACGCCCAGCTACGAAATATCTCGTAGTACTTTTTTTTTTCATTTCCAAATTACAGTAAATGCCATTTCAATGCTATATCTTTAACTTTACGCTATTCCTATCGACACTTCACGTATACCTATTCCTACCGCGACATTCCCACGTAAGACAGACTATAAATTTTATTTCAAAAAATAAACAATGAAAAAGGAAGTGAATATTAAAAAATGTATTATAAGTATATTTGAGAAAAAGTCTGAAGTTTAAAGGCGATTTAATTACGTTGCATCTATGAAATACTAATCGAAATTTTAAAAACGGTCATTTGACCGATCGTGGTAGGTATAGTGTTAACGTATACCTATTCCTACGGCAACATTCCCACGTAAGACAGACTATAAATTTTTCTCACAAAATAAACAATGAAAAAGGAAGTGAATATTAAAAAATGTATTACACGTATATTTGAGAAAGAGTCTGAAGTTTAAAGGCGATTCAATTACGTTGCATCTATGAAATACTAATCGAAATTTTAAAAACGGTCATTTGACCGGTCGTGGTAGGAATAGTGTTAACGTATACCTATTCCTACGGCAACATTCCCACGTAAGAACAGACCTACAAATTTTTCTCAAAAAATAAGCAATGAAAAAAGAAGTGAATATTAAAAAATGTATAATACGTATATTTGAAGAAAAGTTTAAAGTTTAAAAGCGATTTAATTACGTTGCACCTATGAAATACTAATCGAAATTTTAAAAACGGTCATTTGACCGGTCGTGCTAGGAATAGTGTTAACGTATACCTATTCCTACCTCAACATTCCCACGTAAGAGAGACTACAAATTTTCTCAAAAAATAAACAATGAAAAAGGAAGTGAATATTGAAAAATGTATTATACGTATATTTGAGAAAAAGTTTGAAGTTTAAAGGCGATTTAATCACGTTGCATCTATGAAATAATAATCGAAATTTTTAAAAACGGTCATTGACCGGTCGTGGTAGGAATAGTGTAATATTATTAGATTTTGCTAAATTCCATGTTTTCTTTAAAATAAAATCCTGGCACCCAGAGCAAGACACCCTAAGTTCGCCTGGCAGTGAATGGGTTAATTCTTGGACAGAATTGATTTCGATTATTTGCTCGATTTCACGGTTCTCCTCGTGGAACACCTCGAAGTTTCGCGACGAATCTATTTGTAAATCTCTCCCGAAGAATCGACGTTATCCTAGGTTTTCCTGTTGAACGCCGGCTATCTTTGTAATTGCAGCTCCGCACGATACCGCCGTAAATTGCAATTACTTTATGCAAGCGCACCGTCGTTCGTTCGATCGCAATGCTTGCGTTTGCCAGTCTTACGTGAACTGTCGCAAAAAAGGAAAAAAAAGGTGCAGAGTGCTTGCGAAGTGAACTTCGAGTAGCCAGAAATCTGTCGCAAATATTTGTTCGATGTTGGAACTAGACCTGCTGGCATGCTTTCGTTTTATAGCAGAATAATAAGCGTTGCTGGTTCTCTCGAAAAGAGAATAGCTAAGAGAATCGTGGCCAGGAAAGGATTGTGTATTTGTAACATTCACAGAATTGTGAGAATTGTGAGTAATTTCTGTAAAAAAAATTTGGAGCAGTGTAATGGAACTTAACCGGATATCAGTGTGCTGGATGCAATAATCTATTTCCTTTGGAATTCTTTGCTTTTCGTCGTGAGTCTTTTAAAAACATCGTATCGCGTTTACTTGCAAGAACTAAAATCGACCCACTTAAAGACAATTCTTTACCTTTAATTTATTTTTAATAATTCCTGAATGAACCTAGCAATTCATTGTAATTGGTAATTTTTATAATTAGTATTAATTTCCTTTCTTAACCCTCGACTGTCCAACGACCTAGAGGTTGACTCGAGGAAGCCTTGCTAGGAGGGAATAAAATGCAAAATTTGCTGGTAATTTTTTATTCGTATTCGTTGACTTTGTCTTAAACCATTCTACGATATTCAAACTATATTCCAGAATTTTGTTAATTTAACGTCACCGTTACTTTTCAAGTAACGACCGAAAATTGTACCAGGGTCACGATAAGTGTGTCAATCGAGAGTGAACAAACTCTTTTAATTCTTTACCCAAAAGAGAGTCTCTGGGTAAAAGAAATGGCTGTTCGTTCAGCAGCTGAAAGGATCCTTCGTTCGACCGTGACGTTTCGTCAGCGGTGAATCAACCCGTGGTATAATTTAATCGCGGAACGAGATAATGTCGAAATCTAATGGCCGAGCAAATTCGTTAATAGACAAATTGCTACTCACGTGCGAATCTGTCACGGGAAGCGTTGCCATCATGTCAATCACGCGCATCTCGTGACTCACGAAACCAACTATCAGACAGTCACGCGGTACCTTTTGCGTTTCGGTGCGCGTAAGGGACAAGTGATGCGTTTAAACAGGATCTATTATTCAATTTCTGCACCAGCCCTTGCTGAAAGTACTCGAAAAAGTTCTAATAACACGCGTGTCCAGTCTGTGTGTTCGTTCAATCGAAGGAATCGTCTAATTTTACTGAAAAATTCAATTTCTGCGTTAGCCCTTGCTGAAAGTACTCGAAAAAATTCTAATACCACGTGTGTCCAGTCTGTATGTTTGTTCATTTAAAGGAATCGTCTAATTTTACTGAAAAATTCAATTTTTGCACCAGCTCTTGCTGAAAATACTCCATAAAGTTATAATAACATGCATGTTCAGTCTATGTGTTTGTTCATTTAAAGGAATCGTCTAATTTTACTGAAAAATTCAATTTCTGCACCAGCCCTTGCTGAAAATACTCGAAAAAATTATAATAACATGCGTGTTCAGTCTATATGTTCATTCAATCGAAGGAATCGTCTAATTTTACTGAAAAATTCAATTTCTGCGCTAGCCCTTTCTGAAAGTACTCGAAAAAATTATAATAACCTGCGTGTTCAGTCCATGTGTTTGTTCATTTAAAGGAATCGTCTAATTTTACCATAAACGCATTTTACCTGAGAAAAATAGGTGATTTTCTTGTATTTTCAATAAAGCAGGCAGTATGCAGAATTAGTTGTATTATTATAGTAGTTTACAGTGATTTAATAGTATTCACTTTCGTAACGTAGGCTTGTCTGTCTACAGGGAGCAATATTTTCACTCGATTGCATGTTAAACGACGTTTTTTAAAGTGTTATTCTTTTCTTTCTGTTACAGGCATTGGACAAGCTCCGTCAGAACACGATGATCACTCGAACGAAGTTCTGGTGGAAGCTGCTATACTCTGGCCAGCATAAAGGTGTAAGGCAATTTTCATAGTTTTTGGTAATCTCTGCAGATCGACGCAAAATCGACGATTTTTAACGAAAGAAACTGCGGTCATTTTCGGTGCACAAGAGAAGCTCGTTGAAAAATTACAAATTCAATCACTTCCTCGATTCGTTTATCTATATCTTACAAATCTGTACTTTGCTTCTTTTATCGTGGATAATGAATTCATTAAATTAGAGAAGCTTCTTGGACAATTAAAAATTCCATTTTTCAATTTGTTTATATAAATCTTACAAACGTCGAAGCTTCAGATTTCTCTTATCGTACATTTTTCTTTCTTTTTATCAACAAGCTACTTATGGTAATCTAAAAATGGCCAAAAACGAAGACGACCGACCAATTTTTCCATCAAACTTTTCGACTGTTCCTCTCCTACCACCCCTACTTTAACACTAGAACTAAACCGGAGCAGTCAAAATAATAATAATTTTATTAAACGTGTAAAAACCCTCTAATACACAATCTATACGAATAATTAAATTTTCTTTGAGTTAAAAAGGTGAAAGTAAACGTTTGTTGAAGTCTTCATACGAAGTGAAGAAATTTAAATGCATGCAATATTTATTTACATTACTTATTATACCAATGGTAATGTTTTTTAATTATACCAATATAATGACCAATTGGTAATTATTCATAGCAACCTTATAAATTCACTGTGGTATAACGTCCAAAATTAACTTAGTATGAGTTTCATATAATCATGGCATAAATAAAAATATTTGTTTTCTATGTATTCCACATTTCTTCATGTAATTTTCAATTTTATCTCTTCCATGCAAATAACTACATTTTAATTGTCTTTACTTCTAGTATTAATCACCCTGTCCCGCACCCAAACGCAACGACGTGTCTCCAGTAATTCTCCATCCCAAGCATGTTCTTCGTTTCTCACCTTATCGTTCGCTATCGGCCACGATGATAATATTCGCTCGACGTCGTCGCCAACCGGTGCATCGTCGCAAGGATTTCTATTCGTTTCGCCTCAGTCTTCGCTCGACCACGAACGGGTCGTCCATCGTGTATCCGAATAATCCGTTCGGTTGATCGAGTTGTCCGAAATCGAGAACGATGCACTGCAGGAGGCAGAGTGGAGAGTCGAGCGGCTCGAGAGTGTCCGCGGCAGAAAAGCAAAACGCCATCGGCGCACATTACACAAGTGTACGCGTAACAACAATGCACTTGAACGATTGCAATCTGTCCGGTAATTATTGCGATTCGACGTATCTGTCGAGAACATCTCTCCAGGCTTCTTTAAACGAGGCCAGCGAAGGGGAGACCGACCAGCCGGCGGAACGAACCAAGACACCCTGATCGTCCTTCCGTTCAGAATTTTTCAGGCGCGAACAACGTTTCTTTCTAATCGGTTTCGAAGCAACAGGGAGCATTCGGACGAGTTCGTTGAAACGATTAGGGGAAATTTTTTAATTTTATTTAGTAGAGAGAGGGAGGGAAATTGTAGGGCTTGGGTGCGCGTAAAACAAAGTGAAGTTCTTTGATGATATAATAATATTTATTTGAAATAATTTAATGGGATAAACAATTTTGATATTATATACAACTTTTCGATTTAACACTTAGCCGATCGAATGGGGAGATCTTACATCTTTTCCTTGACAAAGCACCGTCATCCATTTAGTTATTACTTATTATTATAAGTTAATTAATATTCAAAGTTCCACACACAGTTTTACCTCTTAAGTGTCATAACCATAGTTAGTCTTGAGCTAGCGTTGAATTGATTAAAAATTGTCTACTTTGGAGAAGTAGGAAGTGCATTTAACGAACTGTGAACAATACTTCAAGTTCAAGCTCTTTGTAGAGGAAAAGATGGGAGATCTCCCCAGTCGGTTAGCTAAGTGTTAACAACTTCAACGTTCTTGCTTCTTTCATAATCATATTCTTTCTGCCTCGCGCTCGAATTCTCTCCGTCATACATTCTTTTAAACACTGATTTCCTTTCTTTCTAACTGTCAACCTTCTTTCTCATTCGATACATTCATCTTTCGCGCCTCAGAAACACTCTAGTTCAAAGATGCTATCGCTCAACTCGAGCCCACTTCACATTTTCCTAAAATCGTACCCACTCGATCGCTCAGTCCTACACAACGAAGGATCTCGGTTTTGCACGGGAAACCATCGAAGCTTGTTTTGGAACGTATCGAACGGTTGGACGCGAGAAGACACAACTTATCGGTTTCGGGTCAGGTTCGGGTCAGGTTCAGATTAGGTCGTGATCTCTGTCTGGATGTGTTCTTTTATAGTTCCTGATGCTTGTCCAATACGCAGTTGTAGACCACCGTGAAGGTTTTTGTAATCAAAAATCTCGCACAACCTAGTTGTCCTCTTCAGGGTGATGAGGGTGTCTCCTAGAAAATTTCCTACGCGTAAAAAGAAAGAAAATGATCTTTGAAAGGGTTGAGAAGCGTTTTCTGTCGAGTAGTTGCGGTTATTTTTGTATTGGAAATTTGAAAATTTGTGTTGGAAATTTTTCACTACAGGTTGTCCTCTTCAGGGTGGTGAGGGTGTCTCCTAGAAAATTTTCTACGCGTAAAAAGAAAGAAAATGATTTTTGAAAGGGTTGAGAAGCGTTTTCTGTCGAGTGGTTGCGGTTATTTTTGTATTGGAAATTTGAAAATTTGTGTTGGAAATTTTTCACTACAGGTTGTCCTCTTCAGGGTGGTGAGGGTGTCTCCTAGAAAATTTCCTACGCGTAAAAAGAAAGAAAATGATTTTTGAAAGGGTTGAGAAGCGTTTTCTGTCGAGTGGTTGCGGTTATTTTTGTATTGGAAATTTGAAAATTTGTGTTGGAAATTTTTCACTACAGGTTGTCCTCTTCAGGGTGGTGAGGGTGTCTCCTAGAAAATTTTCTACGCGTAAAAAGAAAGAAAATGATTTTTGAAAGGGTTGAGAAGCGTTTTCTGTCGAGTGGTTGCGGTTATTTTTGTATTGGAAATTTGAAAATTTGTGTTGGAAATTTTTCACTACAGGTTGTCCTCTTCAGGGTGGTGAGGGTGTCTCCTAGAAAATTTCCTACGCGTAAAAAGGAAGAAAATGATTTTTGAAAGGGTTGAGAAGCGTTTTCTGTCGGGTGGTTGCGGTTATTTTTGTATTGGAAATTAGGAAATTTATGTTGGAAATTTTTCACTACAGTTAGAAATTGTATTTTAAAGAAGTTACAAGTTAAAAGAGGCTTGTGACCGGAAAAGAGATTGGGGAATAATGGTTTACAGAGGTCAAAGTTAATTTTCAGTAATTTTTGTTTGAATATATGTTTAGAGTGCTGTAAAAAGGTGATTTCAATGTTTTCCTTGAATGTATTCTTTAATATTTATGGAAACCGCTGCTCGTTAAGTAGATAAAACTGTCATGATATGGGCAACGTGGCATTGAAAATGGAAAGTAATAGGAAATTTAATGCACTTAAACTTTATTAGTTGGCGGATAAATACAGGATTAAATACAGTGATGTGTAAGATATTTTTACATGTCATTTAAATGCTTCTTTACAGCGCCGCAATCTCCTGATCATCTATTTAATACACTTCACAGATGTTCGTTAGGATTAATGTCAGGTGTCACGCTATAACGAATGTTTCCAGCATCGAAACTCAAGGAATAACTTAACGATCCTTCGAGTTTAGAAATATGTAAAAAATATGTATGTGCCGGGGAATCCCTTGTTCGGGTAACAGAATGTTCAAATAATGGCCACAAAATTGTTCTCACAGCAGTTCTCCTAAGTTAATTAATATTCAAAGTTCCACACACTTTGAATACACACAAAATACTCAACACACACACAAAATATTCTAATTCTGAAATTTTGTTATCCCCTATCTTTCTAACTTACATCGTTTCATCTCGAATTCTTTCGTTTCTCAAGACGCATCGAAACATCAATTATAATTTTTCTGAGCTGCAATGCAAAGCGATGTGCTACCAATTTCATCTAATTAAGCTTCTTAAGAATTAATTAATTCGACATCTCGAATTGTCCTTTCGAGCTGTCTTACAGTTGACGTTTCAATCTGGATGGGTAGACAAAACATTAAACGTGTTTCCACAATGTTCTCGGCCATCGTTTTTAGATCGGTGTTCGCTCCGAGCAACCGCGAACCTTCGCGTTCGACCTCCAACGAGGAAACTAGTTTCCTTTGCCCGTTTTTCCTTTTCTCGATCGCTCGATCAACGAACACGCTGGAAAAAGAACTTGCACTTGAACTAGTGTTGTTCACAGTTCATCATCATCATCATTCATCATACAATTTTTAATCAATTCTTAATATGCGATGGGGTGTGTTCAGTTAGTTGTGGCACCGTGTGGTTTAGCTAAATGTTAACACTTAACCAACCGAATTGGAAGATCTCCCATTTTTTCCTCGACAAAAGCTGCCATCTATTTTATTTACTTTTGTTATTAGTTAGTCTTGAACTAGTGTTGAATTTATTAAAAATTGTCTACTTTAGAAAAGTAGAAACTGTATTTAACGAACTGTGAATAATACTTCAAGTTCAAGACCAATTAATGACAAAAGCAAATAGAATCAATGTCGGCGCTTTGTTGAAGAACTAGGAACTAGTGTTGAATTGATTAAAAATTGTACTTTGGAAAAGTAGAAACTGTATTTAACGAACTGTGAACAATACTTCAAGTTTAAAACCAATTAATGACAAAAGCAAATAGAATCAATGTCGGCGCTTTGTCGAGGAACTAGGAACTAGTGTTGAATTGATTAAAAATTGTACTTTGGAAGAGCAGAAAATTCATTTAACAAACTGTAAACAATACTTCAAGTTCAAGACCAATTAGTGACAAAAGCAAATAGAATCAATGGCGGCGCTTTGTTGAGGAACTAGGAACTAGTGTTGAATTGATTAAAAATTGTACTTTGGAAAAGTAGAAACTGTATTTAACGAACTGTGAACAATACTTCAAGTTTAAAACCAATTAATGACAAAAGCAAATAGAATCAATGTCGGCGCTTTGTCGAGGAACTAGGAACTAGTGTTGAATTGATTAAAAATTGTACTTTGGAAAAGTAGAAACTGCATTTAACAAACTGTGAACAATATTTCAAATTCAAGACCAATTAATGACAAAAGCAAATAGAATCAATGTCGGCGCTTTGTCGAGGAACTAAGAACTAGTGTTGAATTGATTAAAAATTGTACTTTGGAAGAGCAGAAAATCCATTTAACAAACTGTGAACAATACTTCAAGTTCAAGACCAATTAATGACAAAAGCAAATAGAATCAATGTCGGCGCTTTGTCGAGAAAAACATGGGAGATCTCCCCATTCGATCGGCTAAGCGTTAATTCCTCGGATCGTTCGATTGCTCGTCGAGCATTAAATCAGCCGCTCGATGGAAATTGTATATTCCTCGCGCCTCTCCCGCAACAATTTACGGATGTTCCCTGCGAGAGGAGCACGGTTCGTGCACGGCTTACGTGAACGCGACGCAATTCGGTGGTGCATAATTATTTCAGCACACGTCCGCGGAACCTGCCACCGATTTCTGGCCACGTAACGCGCCGCGACAGACCGATAAACTTAATTGGTGCAGAAGTCGAGGCCCTGTTTCATAGGGAATATAATCGGTCGAACCGCACCGAACATGCTTTCGTTCTATTGTACACTGTCGTTCAAAAATATCTGAACCAGCTTACGAAAGATTCAGTATAACAGCAGTACTTCCTCTACCTTTTTTCTTTCAAATCGATGTTTAAATATAATTTCTATCTTAAGCGTAGAAAAAGAATGTTTGTCGTGGAATATTTATCTGGCGAATAATTACCATCTGAAGTACAGTCGGACGCATAAGTGTTCGTCCATCTGTCGTGCTTGGGGTGTGTGATAATGAACAAAAGTACATACACTTAATTGCGATCAACTATTTCTAGAAACTTATTCCATTAATTATTAGTCTATATTAATTATTCTATATTAAAAGAAATTAATTTTTGGATTTTTCATTTCAGTTTTACTTTCCTTCGCTTGTATACTACACCGAATGCGATAAGTGTGACCGACGAATACTTATGCGACCGACTGTAACTATCCACGACAATCCCTTAAAAAATCTTTCACGAAGATCCTAAGTCAAAAATCTGAACTATCGCAAAGTGTTCGATATTTTCAACGATACTGTACATACTTATATTTTTCCCCTGGTGTTCTCGTTAGAACGAAATTTTTCAAAGACTCTTGGTGTTTTCAGATACTCGCTGGACTGGCCGCACATTCTGGACAAATCTCTGTGGGACTTGGACAGGGATTCAGCGCGATATTGGTCCCGAAACTGACCGAGACCCATTTCGCGGACTCGTCCGAGACATCTTGGATCGCATCACTGGGAGTAATCTCGAATCCTCTGGGATCGGTGATCGCTGGACTGTGCGCAGAATGGTTCGGTAGAAGATCGGCCATCGCGTTGGCCAGCTTGCCTCACGCTGCTGGATGGCTGTTGATCGCGTTGTCGAAGGATGTGCCTATGCTGTACGTTGGAAGGTTCATTAGTGGAATCGGCATGGGCATGGCGAACGGACTGTACCTGTACGTTAGCGAGGTACCCGCTGACTTTATTCTTCCTCGAGCTTAACCCTTTGAACGCTATGAACGCATATATATATGGGTTCTCACACAACCACTCAATTTGGGCTATGAACGCATATACATAGTATTGACACATTAAGTTGAACTTTTGGCAAATGAAATTAAACTCTGGGTAAATAAATTTTAACTTAGGGCAAATAAAGTTAATTACCCTTTAGGTAATTTAGTTTTAATTAATTCCCGTTTAGACAAATGGAATTAAACTCTCAGGTAGCACTAAATTTTATTTATGTAAATAAAAATAAGGAGATTTACAGGGGAACAACAGTTAAAACTGGAATCCTTGATGAGAGAATATAAAAAATTGAAATAAAAACTTAATGTTTGAGTCTTATCAGCTTAAATGTGTATGGACATACACAAAGTAAAGCTGTGTTAGTATAAAGTCTATAGCTATAAGATATATTGTTCATAATATTTTGTATATTAAACTGAATTTTGTTTTGCGGCACATTACAGGCTGCTGCACCAAATCAAAGGGCCTGGCTAGGAAGTTCTGGACCAATTCTAGTTTCACTTGGTGTTCTGATGATTTATACACTGGGAACAGTAACAACGTGGCAACGGGCTGCTGCTATCAGCATCGGACCCGCGATTTTATCCTTAGCATTGACACGGTAACTATCAATCCACAGGGTGTCCAGCGATAAATTTGAATCCTTTTGCAATTGAGAGGCAACTCTTCTTCAGTTTCAAAAAATTCCAAAGAATTTATTTATACTAAAATTTGTGTAATTTAGATACACAATACTGAAACTTTTAAATGCGACTATTTGCATTCAGAAATTTTTGAAAATTATCTATCTACCGAAAGTTGCTTTTCGAGTGCAAAGAGTTTGAAACGTTAGATCTGGAAGTACCTTTTGTGAAAAGTTGTTAATCCCTATAAAAATTTCTTAATATAAACGAAATTCTTTCCAACTCCTCCATCCCCTAAAAGTTGCTACCTCAGGCTACAGCCTATACCTAAATAAACCATTTTCTCACAAAATATCATAATTTCTGAACTAACACAATATAAAGTATTGATATAATGATAAAAAAGTTATTTAACGAATTTAAAAAAAACTCACTTTCTGGGGCCAGTTGGATGTTTGGAAAGTTACCAGCCCAAAGGGTTAATCGCGTTGTGAAGACTTTACCCGTTTAACACTATTCCTATCGACAATTCACGTAAACCTATTCCTACTGCGACATTCCCACGTAAGACAGACTACAAATTTTTCTCAGAAAGTAAACAATGAAAAAAGAAGTGAATATTGAAAAATGTATTATACGTACACTTGAGGAAAAATTCTAAAATTTAAAGGCGATTCAATTATGTTGTATATATGAAATTTTAATCATAATTTTAAAAACGGTCATTTGACCGGTCATGGTAGGAATAATGTTAAACAGCACGTTTTTTTTTCTCGTTCAGCATGATCCCGGAAACGCCAGGCTGGCTGGTCGCCCGAGGACGAAAGGAGGAGGCGAAGGAATCCTTGCTGTGGCTACGAGGTCCTGGCTCGAGCACCGACAAAGAGTACGAGGAGCTGTGCGAGGCGCACGTGAAAAGGGAGGAAGTGAAGGAGGGTCTGCTGAAAGCCCTGAAGACGCCGTGCGTCTGGAAGCCGTTCGTCATCCTGCTCATCTTCTTCGCGTTTCAACAAATCTCGGGCATCTACATAATCCTGTTCTACGCGGTGAACATACTAAAAGACGTCGGGATCGACCTGAACGAGTACTCTGCTAGCGTAGGGATCGGCGTGATCAGGCTGTTCGCGTCGATAGCCGGCGCCGGTTTAGCGAACAGCTTCGGCAGAAAAGCGTTGGCCTTCGTCAGCGGCGTAGGAATGGCGGTCTCCGCTGTAGGCGTTGCTCTGTCGTACAGGTCGGTGTCGTTCGCGTTTGAGACTTAGCCAACCGAATAGGGAGATCGTCCAATTTTTCCACAACAAAGCGCTTTGTTAATAGTTTGTTAGATTTAAAAGTTTTAAAAGATGATAAAAAGAAAGGTTGGACCATGCCTGATGACGGTTCTGGGGTAAGTGTCGTGTGGTTCATCACAGTCCTCTTTCCCGAAGGCTGCATAGCCTTCCCCACTCCGTGGCCAGATCCTACAGGACAAAGGTCCTTTCTTTTTGGCGACACAACGTCGGGTTGCTCGCAAATGTTTAGGCTTTCCCGCGACTAATATAAACAATACCACCCTTGGCGTCTGATGGCTGCACGTCTTCGAGACGTCCGCCGTCAACGGGTGCCTTGGGGTTGCATTCATACTTTCCAACAAGTTCTCTCGCCAGGCACACCAGATACCCAGTCATAAATCGGTCACTCGCCTAAATTACGATCTAGGCCCTTTTTCAGCGACCACCCAAAATGCGGTGTAGCTAACAAGTTGGTGTTGAGCTAGTGTTTGAATTGTATTTGTAAAATGATTGTACTTTGGAAAAGCAGAAAATGCACTTTTGATGAACTGTGAACGATACTAGCTCAAGACTAATTAATAGCAAAAGCAAATTAGAATCAATGGCAGTGTTTTGTTGAAGAGAAAATGGGAAATCTCCCCGTTCGGTTGGTTAAGTGTTAAGACTCCTTTCCCGCGAAGTTACTTGTATCGCGATACACATGTACTTACTGTAGGGAGCTGGCAAATTGGCTTGTGGGATGACACAGGGGCAAAAGGAGTAACGAAAATATGTGAATTTATGATTGCGTTGAGAAAGGTAGGCCTACAGAGGCTACGATCAATTAGACCCGTATTCCTTGAGCTCGCCAACTTACCAGCTCCCTATAATATACGATACGAGATCCAGCGATCGAAAATACTGAACATTAGTGAATCGAACGCTCCCATTGAATTACATACGTGTACGTTCAGTATTCGTCATACAAGTGTCTTCGCGTGGAAGGAGTCTAACTGTGACTCGCCTTCTTTTTTTCTTTTTACACAAGCGGTATCGAGATACCTCCAGATAAGTTGAAAAAGGCCAAAACGCGCCCGTTTTGTCGCGCTGCGTTCTTTCTGCCATTGACACGAATCCAGCAGCCAATTAATCGATCTAATTTTCTTTTTTTTCTGCTCTCAGGTTCAAGTTGCCATCTATAGTGTCCCTGGCGTGCATCGGAGGCCACGTGGGCTCGTCCATGATAGGATTTCTCACTCTACCCTGGGTGATGACCTCCGAACTGTACCCGCTCAGGTTCAGAGGACCCCTGGGTGGCGTCACCACTTGTATGGCGCAAATGCTGACGTTTGCCACCATCAAGGTGTATCTGGATGTGGACGCGCTGGTTGGTATCGAGTGCACGATGTGGATATTCGCTGGAGCCAGCATCCTCGGAGCCGTGTTCGCTTTGACGATCCTCCCTGAGACCAGAGGACGGAGCCTCGATCAGATAGAGAACAAATTCTGCAAGAAAGTCGAGCCGAACTCGTTCGCCAGGACCGTGCCAAGCATCTTTGCTCAGCCTAAGAACATCACCCTTCAGAGGTTCGCTTCTATAGCCGAGGAGAAGAACCACAACGTCGTAACGACGAACGCGTACGCGTACGACAACTTTTGTTTGGACTTGACCGCTGACGATTTGGAAAAGGATAGGAAAGAATCGGCGAAGGACTCGGGCGCGAATCGCGACGTCAGCCATGCCATCTCGTTGGAACACGTTTACTTTTAACGCGGTGCAATGGAAAAGATTGTACAAACGAAACGAATTACAAAAACTAGATTATAAAAGCGTTACACTTCGAGGCTTCGTGTTGTGATATTTTAATACTGAAAATGTTTACTTATATTCGTTGAAAAGTTCATCAGTATTACAAACATTCTTGTGCCTTGTTCAAATGTGTTCTTGTAGACGGTAAATTATAGAACTGCGGATGCTAGTAAGAGTAAAGGATGATATATTTCTTTTTTTTCTTTTTTTTTTTTTGAGACTAACTGTGAAGCTTGTCTGTTACAAAAGCGATTGCGATGCATGTTGCGCAACGATGTCGATGAATATTTTATATACAAATTAATCAAAGATACTATGTACATCAATTTATATAATTATTTATACGTGTGTACATATATTCGTATTTATGATCCGCGTGTAAGAATGTTTCTTGCATTTGCTGCATTGTAAATCAGGGTACTTGTAAATATAGAGGCGTAACTTCTTGTGTAGTGTACATAATTTTATTTCATAATAAATATTTTTTCAACAAAAATCTATGTGTACCTATTTCTTGTCATTTGCCACTCCTATGGTCTGCTTCTAGCGAGGAAAATAATTGCAAGAATTTTATTGGAGAGGAGCACAATATTTTAAAAACAACTAATTAAAAGTAATTAATCTTCTTGTAATAAAAAGAAAATTTATTTTTATTTTATTTAAACCAACTCATTAAAAATAATTAACCCCCTCATAACAAACAACAGTTTTGCTTTTATTAGTTAAGACGTAAAATTTTTATCAAAAACTAAATTATATAGAATTAGAAACGAAGGATCTCTTCTCCTTGCATTGATACTTGCGCGCGAAGAAAAATTGAAAGGTCAGCGCCATCTCTTGAGAGGCTAATTTTCAGCTGAAAATCGCGATTTGTTAATAGCATTGTAGAATGTGTGAGGAGGTCTTCGTGACGTCACAGAAAAGGACCACTCTACCTGCGACAAAGACAGAAATATGACTTACCAACTCGCATCATGCACTCTTAATACATTCAAATAAATAAAGTCAGCATTAGAAATTAACAAATAACGCGTTTCTTATCATTAATTTTCTGACTTTTAGAATTTTATCCTATAGAATACACCTTGGATGACTTTCACATATAAATTTCGAAGGGAAATTCTTCTTAAACAATTAATTATCAGCTTTTCTATAGTTTACACAGTGATTTTTAATTGTTTAAAATAGAATTTGTACAAGAAAATACACGTGAAAATTGCTCAAGGTTTCGTCTTTGCAAAACAATCCTAAAAGTACATAAATTGTTCTCAGAAAGCGAGTAATTAATTAATTTGTGAAGCTTGCATTTAAGAAAATAGATGTATATTTATGATGTCGTTAGAAAACTTCCTTGTACATCCTATATTCCTATTAACAAAACGCGATTTGCAGCTGAAAACCAGCCTCCCAAGAAATACTGCGCCATCTAACCGTAAGAGATAACACTTTCGAGAATACGAACGTAACTTTGAAGTTTTTAAGCACACGACCTCAGATTAAAGTGTACAAAATAAAATAATTTGTTAATAATGTTCAATATTGCAAAAATGATTTTTTTTTCAATAAATCTATCTTTCTCGCGATAGAATTTCATAAGTAGAAATCATGTTTTCTTAGAAAGGAATAGGTGAAAATTTATGAAATTGAAAGGCAACTATTTAAAAATAAAACATAATGTCGTTTAATGATTACAAATAATCACGTAATACAGAATGCACAATATTGGCGACAGTCCTTAAATTGTAGCGCAGTTTTTAATATAATTACGGTATGAAATTTCCGGAATTCACGACATATGTACCGGTTGGTGTACTGAAAAATATTTATCAATATATATATATACAACGCTCGTGATTTCATATTTTCAAGAGAAAAATAACGTATTTGATCCTTACGTGATTCAGAAAAAACGACGTACAAACTGGTTTGGTTATTTTGTCCTATATTTCCATGTTTTTGTCGCACCACGCACACCTGAACATCCATTTGTTTAAACAATCATCGTTACCAATATATACAATAAAAATACACATTTTGGTGCACGATATGATTCGAAAATACTTCGATCGCTCGCTGTGGAGATAATAATTCATCGCATCTCCTCTTTTTTTATTATACATCGACAATCATAAATGCGAAAATTATGAGAATTCTTAAGTACAAAATTAAGAAACGCGTCGATGATGGCGAGAATTTTATCGATTGTTACTTTTGAAAAAACATTTCTTTCGATTTACATTAATTCATAATTTTGGATCCATCAATAATACTTCATCATAAAATTTCCTTACAATCATTTACAAGCTCTACTTTCATAATTCCGCGTGTCAGTATTTAGGCAGTTTAGGCTTTTACTACAAATATCTAAGAAAATAGCTAAACCTCTTTTTTCTGTTACTCTGTACTATTACATAAAAATTCTGTCAGGCAATGTAAGTCCGCTTCTGTATTTACAACAGGACATTTATTGATACGGCATTGTTTATTACTTTCGTTTTAACTTTTGCTAGTCGAAAATGCTCACGCTTTTGTACGATGAAACAGATGAACGCAATTCAGTTATTTGAGCTGATCTTCTACACAGGTGTTTACAAAGATATTAAATACACGAACAATTTATTTGGAAAAGATTGTGGAACCTGATCTGTGTATCTATCGCTTGAAACTTTTTAAATAAAGATACTACAAATGGAAGACCTTCATTAAACTTATCAAAAATAATAAATGCAAAAGTTCTGTGCAATATTTATCTTATGTCACTACCCTAACATCTTCTCCATAAGACAGAGAGAGCGTTTCGTTAATAATCTGTCTACTTCCCTATAGACAATAAATTTATTCGCTATAAATGTTCATATAGTTAATTAATCGACTATGCGTTCATTGGTTAATGGTCCACTCAAGACTCGCTTCAATAAATTGTAAAATAATAAAACTAAATGCCTTGCTATTTGTTCTACTAAAGTAATAGTAATTGCAGTAGCCGAAATTAATTTAATTATCACACGCTTTGTAGTTTTAATAAAAAAAATAAAAGAAAATATGTAGGCTTCTTTTTCTTTTGTTACTCCATGTTAAATAAATTTCAAATGCGATACAATAACCATATTTAAAAATCTACAACATTTTTCTACTCATATAATAATTTGTACCTTTTCTAACTGATGAAAGATTGATTACATCGTAAAATATAGAAAGCTTTATTATTCAAAGATATAAATATCATTTGATTATTAAAAATATGCAAGTAACAGCACAAGTTGGCGAATCTTAGGAATTTATTTTAGGAATTAAATTTGCGAGTCTATGAGTATCCTCGCATTACGATAAAATCGACAATGTAGAGTAACGTGAATAGGTTTTCTAATCACATTAAATTACATTATCGTGTCTTTTTATTAATGAGGTATCGATTATGATAGTAATTCACTATGCGAATGTTTATGTCGCATCTACAAATCACTTTTGTACCAAACACGTTTAGGTGATAACCATAACGTCAGGAGCATACGTATGCATGCAAATTATGGTGTTAAAGCAAAAAAATAGCAGTATGTTTTCTTGGTACAACACACCTGATTATAATTGTGCTTACTACGACATATAAACCTCTTTTAAGCCTAATGTTATTGCTCTCTTGATCAATGTTGAAACACATTCTCATGTCTCTCTTGGCAGTTAGCAATTCTATTGAAGTTTTAATGGTACAACTGGAGGTATTGTCACTGTTACTTGTTACAAGGCTGACAATTGTAGATGATCGAATGTTAAGCATTAATTTTCGATACGCAATGAGCCCGTTGTCTTATACGCAAGAACATTATGTCAGAATTGAAAATAACCAACAGCTTGTCCAAATTAATCTCGCGGCATCAATGTTTCCATGCATTGAATCAACGTTTAAATTCTGGAACGCTTGATGATCTAAGCGTGACGCCTGCTGTCAGTAAAACTCCGAATCTGAACTATGTTGTGAATCGCCACTTCTGCCATTTAAATACACCTCCGATGTTTGTTGAATTGACGGTGAATGTTGTGCAGCTTCCCAATTTTGACCTATTGTCATCATTCATTTATAATAAGCCGTCAAATAAACAGTGAAGAATTCTAAAAAAAAATAATGTACGTACCATGCGCAGCAAGAATAGTGGCTAAACATCGAGCTACAGCTGGATTTGGAGCACAAGCTAATGCAGGTGTAAGCCCTTCTGCGTCAACAGCAACAACACTTGCGCCCAGTTGCAATAAACGTCGTGTTACCTGCAAAAAGTTTCTAATGCATCTTACACAACAATTAAAATAAATTTTATACACTGCTTTCTTACCGTCACGAGACCATTTCTTGCTGCCAAATGTAATGGAGTTCTTTGTTGTTTATTGACCATATTAATGACAGCAATACTTTGCTGTTGCTGCGATGTGTTATCACCGTTAGTATTAAGCGAATCGATCCAATTCAATAACAGCGAAGCAGCAGCTGAGTGTCGTCTTTGACAAGCTAGGTGAAGGGCTGTATTCTTGTTGCAATCAACGGCACGCACATCAGCTTTCCACTCAAGCAATAACTCTATTATTACGAAATTATATGACAGACAATGAACAGAAGCTTAAAGCTGTTTGATCAAATAAAACTTACCAATAGCACTACATTGACCTGTAATAGCAGCACAAAGGAGAGGTGTCCGACCCGAGTAATCTGGAGTTTCGAGTCCAGCTAACTCGGGTCCGACAGAACTTAAAATCAGTCTTGCACATTCCACAGAACCCGAACTGGCTGCAACGTGTAAAGGTAATCGGCCACCTGGAACATCTCTTGGAGCAGCAACTGTCTTTCCTCCAAATTTATTGATTAATAATTCTAGACAATGAGCTGATCCCTGATAGACTGCACAATGAACAGCTAAGAATGGATTGCCAACAAACAAATAATTTAGTTTAAAAATTGAATATAACCATCCGCTTAAAAATACTAAGTACTTACCCTCTAGTGAATCAATTACATTTTGTTCTAATAAATATTCCACACAATTTGAATTCCCATTGTAACAAGCCCAATGGAGAACAGTGCATCCTTGATCATCCTTTAAAGTGGCAGCAACAGAATTAGCTTTAACTAGGGAAGCCAATGCTTTTACTCTGCATCAAAGTTAAATTTGGTTTAGTGAAAGCATAAACAAGTCTTTTAATCTAATGAAAGAAACCAACCTTCCACAGGCGGCGGCCAAATGTAACGGAGTTTTACCATTCGTATCTTGAATCGCCACTTGTGCACCGTGTGATAATAACAGTTCTACCAGTTGATGATCACGCTCTTTAACGACTGCTCGAAACAGTGGCGTATGCTTGTTCACATCAGGTAGATTACAATCAGCTTTATACTTCAAAAGTATCATGGCGCATTCTGGATTACTATTAGCCACTGCTAATGTTAAAGGTGTACGCTGTTTCGTATCATAACAATTGACTACATTTGGATCTTCTGCATTTTGGAGAAGAAGCTCTAAGCAATTAAAATGGCCAGCTGCTGCTGCACAATGTACTGGAGTACGCCTTGTAATGGAATCCTGAACCGATACGCGAGCTCCGGATTTTAACAAAAGCTTAACGCATTTTTCATGATCTTTATAAGAAGCTAAATCCAATGGTGTTTTACCACTATCTTCTTTAATATTAGTGTCCGGGAATAATGGTAATAATAAGTTTAATATTTCACTGTGTCCATAATATGCCTGAAAATATAGGTAATTTTATATCCAAGTACGAAACATATTATACTTATATTAATTTATCCAGGCATACAGCAAGATGTAAAGGTGTTAAGGCAGGCAGAGGAGGTTCCGATTTTCCTGTAGAATTGGACGATACGGTTAAATTTTCTGGTGGACAAGCTTGCAATAAGGCTTCTAAGGCTGGTTGATTTCCTCCAGCCACTGCATAATGAATAGCAGTAAAACCCCGTTTATCGCGCAAACGCGGATCTGCTCTGTGTTTTAATAAATACTGCACACATCTAAATAAGAACGATAAGAATTAAATTTTTTTAAATACAATTGTACTGAATAAATCACGTATAAATAATTGAATACTTACTGAGCACCGGAATCTGTAGGATTCGATGCTGCAGCCAAATGCAAAGGAGTCGCACCATCTACATCTTGTGCATTAGAATCGCTTCCGAATCCAACCAAAGTAAAAACACAAAGATAATGACCGCGACTGGCAGCATGATGGAGTGCTAACCTGTTATCATTATCAGTTAATCGAAAATTAGCTCCGCTGGATAATAATAAATCTAAACAATCGACCGATCCCTTAAATGCTGCTAAATGTAACGGTGTTCTACCACCGATATCTCTTGAATCGATACGCCGGCTGTCGACTTGTAATAATTTCCTACAAACCTGTGAATTTTATTATGAAATTAATGTCGAATCCATGAAAAATATTAAATATGTATAAATATTTTACCTCGATATGCCCTGCTAAGCAACTCAGGTGCAACGCAGTACGTTGTTCAGCATTGCGTGCTGCTGGAGAAGCACCATATTCTAATAAAGTTGTTGTTAAACATTCATGTCCAAACCTATATGAAAAATATAATTTAAACATATCCTGAGAGTAGCATTTGAACAGTATCTTTTTATATAATTTACCAAGCAGCAACGTGTAAAGCAGTATTTCCGTTTTTATCTTTAGTATCTGGTGATGCTCCAGCATCAAGTAAACTTTTTGATCGAGTAAACCTTCCATGGATTGCAGTCATATGCAAAGGTGTACGTCCATCTTCTGATTGAACATTTATTCTCAACCCAGCTCGTAAAAGCACCTCTAAACACTGAACACTATGAGTACTAGCAGCGGCAACGTGTAGTGGTGTTTGTCCTCGGTAGTTTACAGCCTCTGTTCGAAGAATTGTTTGTTATAAAATACACGAACAAAAGTAATTTTGATAAATATTAAAATCATCTCACCAACGTTTGCAGCATTCACAATTAATTCTGTAACTGCATCAGCATGACCATTTAAGCATGCAGTATGTAAAGGAGTATTTCCATATACATTTTTTGCTTCAATATCGGCTCCAGACTCGATTAATGTATGCATGCATTCCACGCTGCCAGAAGCTGCAGCCGCGTGTAATGGTGTATACAAATCCCGATCCTTAACAATATAATATATATATATATATATGTGTGTGTGTATAAATACAACTTATAACGTAAATAATAAAAATAGAAACGCTTATGAAAAGTACATTACTTTGACATCTACATCTGCCCCTTTCCCTATAAGTGCTCTCACAATTCCATCATGACCCATGTATGCTGCAAAATGTAAAGCCCTACGATCCTGTTTATCAGAAGCATTTATCACACAGCCAATTTGAGCTAAATATTCTGTCATTTCCAAATGTCCATTGTAAGCCGCATGATGCAAACTTGTCCTACCACCTCTGCAAATATTTATAAAGTTCTAGATTCATATTTAAGTAAGTTAATTAAAAAATATTGAAAATACAAACCTGTCTGCTACATTAATATTTATTAAATGCGGGACTATTGGTTCTACACATTGTACAGCATTATTTGCTGCTGCTACATGTAAAGGAGTTTGCCAATTACGATCCCTAATATTGACATCTGCTTTGTGACGTAATAAAACTTCTACTACATTATAATTTCCTGAGCAGCAGGCTCTGTGCAATGGAGTTAACCATTTCTTATCTTTAGCATTTACTGCAGCTCCATTTAATAAAAGTGCTTCTACAATTGTTGGATCTCCTCTATATGCAGCTGCATGCAACAAAGATCTTTGCTCCTTATCTTGCCAATTTGCATCTTCTTTTTTTGACAATAATGCTCGGACTTCGTCTACATCTCCAAAAAATATAGCTTGTAACAGAGGAGACTGTAAAAAGAATCAATATTTTATTTTAAATAATATTTAAATCATATGTAACTGCCATAACTTTAATTAGATTTATATAATTTAATATTGATAGTTATATCATTTAAAAAGCAAGAGTAATAACTTAAATTAAGAGACTTAATAAAAAATAACAAAATATGTAATAACTACATTTAAAAAGTATTATAATGTACAATGTTGCAATAGACTTATATTAATTTAAGTTTCGGCACTCCAGCTTATATAGTAACATAAAAGAATAAAGTGTAAACGAGATTATTCTATTACAAAGAATGAAAAATAAATGGGACGACTGACACATGAATATAACCTCTAGCATTAAAATTATGTATTTGAAAACAGTTTAATAAAATACATTAATTTAACGAAATAAAACAACATACCCCATCACGCAATTCCTGCACGTTCATGATTAATAAGTTTTTTAATTTTTACAAATACAGAAGTATTTATAAAAACATAGTTATAGAATCGTAAAAAACTGACATAGTGGTGTGAGTCATACTTCAACGAGTATCGTTAAGGATGTTACTTTCTTTTTGCAGTCGACAATTTATTATAAGCGTATTGTAAAACCAACTGCTTTTTTTAAACAAGCAGCGGTATCATTTATGTGAAAAAATTGGTAAAATATGCATAACAATTCTAACTTCAAATATAAACAGTTATAGCTATCTTCTCATAGTGCACTCTATCTTTATGCTGTCAAATTATCAAGAGCTTGTAAACAGATGGAAATGCATACAATGCACTCGCGCGAAAATTAAACCTATTCTTTCCCAATGAAATCACATGAAGTAACACGTGCTTATCTTTCATCTGTTTCCTGTTGTATTACACATAAATAAAAAAATTTCTTCCTGGCCATATAATATTGTAACATATTTATTTTTCATATCGAAATGGATACCGATGTATTCAACCAAGCTGAATATTGTATAAATAAAATTAAGGAGAACAAAAAACCTGATCTTGAAGAAGAATTAAAAACTGGATCTCTAAGTACAGTACCTTTGGAATTAAAATTTATTTTTGATTTTGGAAATTTTAAAACGCAAGAAAAGATAATAGAAGTTACGAATTATTTTTCCAAACCATGTCCTATTCGGTTTTTACCGTTGGAAACTCACTATTTCAAGATTAAAAATATCTGTCAGGTAAATAAAGGTTTTTACGGTTGGAAAAAATAGTTTATTTTTAATCTTTCGTTTTATGTTTTATGTTTTATGTTTTATGTTTTATGTTTTATGTTTCATATTTCATATTTCATTTAAAATTGAAATACGCATATTTTAGAAAAGATGGCTTAATCCTGGATCACTTCTTAAAATAAATATTTTATTTATGCCTGACGAAAACAGAAATTATAACGATGTTTTACAAATACGCTATTTCGATAATCGATTAATGCAGATAAAAATTTTTGCGAAACTGACGACCAAATTTACCTTCCCCACTACCGTGAATTTTGGCGATGTACCGCTTGGCCGAGTGTAAGTGCTATATCGTCCAGTTATTGGTTCATTCAAATAAAAAGTTTCATTATTTATTGTTCAAGGGCTTATTACAAAATTCCAATACATTCCCACGCGGAAAAAGAATTTTCTTTTGCGATTTTACCATCTAAAGGAGACTCATGTGTCGACATCTATCCCCGATGGGGTACATCCAATTCCTTGATTTCCATATCCTATTCATCGTTGTACAACACATTATGTTTTATTTATTGTTTTAGGTCGCCTAAAACCGAAACAAAAGCCTGTAACAATTATGATAATTTACAGACCACTTCGATACATAAGTATGAATTTTCAGATTCGAATATTCATATCTGATTTATGCAAAGCTCCACATGTTATTAATTTTTATGCGTACACACGGCCAGGGCTTTTACGGTGAGAACATTTACGAACAGAAGTTATTATAAAGGTGACTACGTAATAAATATAATTAAAAGTATACCAAATGCCCTAGAGAAACATTGGAAAATGTTAAGGCAGAAATGAAAAGCGACACGCAGCAAAAAGAAGTTGGGGCACCATTACGCAAAGAAATAAAACCAATTTCCGTAGAAAAGGAGAAATCTAAGTCTTGTTCGAAAGTATCCGCTGCAAAATTTACGAGTTTTAAAAGCATGTTATTAAAATACTGCGGTCGTATTCCCTTATACACGTTGCATGCTGTGAATTGCATTTTAATTTCAAAAGTTCAAAGGTCATTCAGTGAATATGAATTAAAGGGTTAGATGCTCTTATATTTGATTACATAAAAAAAAGAAATACGTAGAAAATAAACTATTAATTTATTAGGGCCACTGGGTGTATTTTTATTCAAAACATTGGAACAAAGAGCACAGGAAGTGAAGAAATTTTTAACAAAAGTAGAAAATTATCATCAAGAAAACGAGCAAGCGAAATTTCATCATAAACCAAAAGTAAATTATGGAACATCTGATACTAACGGGGATCAAACGATTGAAATTAAAATACAGCGGGAACAAGCATGGGATGATTATGAAAATTTGATAACGCACACGGAAAAAGATATATTTGAGCGAAAACAAATTGAAAAAATAAGGCAGAGAATTTTAAGGAATTCTGAAAAAGTACATATTTTTAATTATAAATTATATATACCATATGAAAACATACATAAACTCTTCATAATTCTATTTCTTAGTATCCAAATGTAGTTTCACCATCGTCTTCAGAGGAAGAGCCGTTTTTCCACTACTGTAAAACTTTTTCCTTTCTTCAAGCAGCTCGTAAAATTGTATTAAAAAATCGCTTACTAAAGATATTAACAGAATTGCAAAAATTGACACCTGAATCAATTGAACACTTCGAAGAAACACTTATACTAACTCATCCATTTACAATGCAAGTTTAAAAAATAGAATGTCATTCAAATTCTTACGAAATTTAATTAAGATTTTACTACTACTTTAATCTGTCGTAAAGGGATTAAATTTTGGAAAATTTAAGTTATCGCAATTTTTTGTTTCAAAGTCATTTGCATCACCATCGTTATAGATGGCACTCCTATTATATCCCGCCAAAACTTAGGAAAAAGCGTCTGCTCATGATTGATACAATTGGTAATCTACAAAAGAGAGTTTATAATCGCATGAAATGCTTTTAACGTAATAAACTGTATAATTTTCATTGTTTTTTAGTCTTCAATATGAAAAGTATATTTTGATTGACATAGAGATTTTAATTACACGACTTACATTTTCTGTCAAAATATTGTACAGATGGATTTATGTTTAACTTTCAATTGTAATGGAAAAGTGAACTTTAATGATTGGGAATTAAATAGAAATAGTTTGTTGTTACGTGGAGAAATAGAAAATGTTCTGTATCCACAAGATGAATGGTTCTTATCGGATAAGGATGTACAACTTTTTGATTATACTCTGCCTGCTGCTACAGCTTTCTTAGATTTAAAACATTTCATCAAATGTATGAAGTAAGAAATCCTTTCTGTACTAATATAAAATTATTTTATTTCATTACATTTGTTGGCATTTTGTTTATCTTTTTGCAGCATGCAACTAAAAATACTCAGTAGGTATGAGACTTACAATCAAGTCTTAAATTTGAAGACAGATAATTTTGATTTTTATCATATACGATGTATTATATCACAATTTGTTCTTTATGTTAGAATGTATTTAAACAGGTAAGATAATTTAAAGGTATTTTTAACAGGCAAGATATCTTGAATTTAAAGGTATTATTCATATTAAAAAAATATAATTCTATAGCATTAAAGGAGACCTTCAGTCATTACAAGTTATAAATGAGAACATTGAAGAAGAATTTAATGCATTATTTATTACAATAAAACATTTTCTTGAAAGACTATATAATATCCCTGATGCTACATTCCATTATGCACCTTCTAAATTAGGCAATCAGGTTTGTAGATAAATATGTATATCAAGCTTATATTTAAAATTAGAGTATTACTTACATATTACATTTTATAGTGCAAACAACCAGAATATCATATGTATCATATGCACATAGAATTAAGATGGTTTTTTATTTCATTGGTGTATACAAGACATATATATTGTCAATATCCAATTGAATATCAATTGGATGAACTTGATAATATTCAAGCAATGATTATTAATGATTTAATATACGTTTCATTAAAAATGTTTGAAATGGTAAAAGTATATTTTTGCTAAAACTATTATAATCAAATATTTAAATGTTTTTAAATATTTTTTCACTATATGTTCTAGATGCCATTAGTACATGTACAGCAAAGAACACCATACAATTGCACTTGCATTCGTGAATTATGGCTTGTGCTACAAATATTTATTGATAATATATCTAATCGAATGAAGACAAAGGTACTGACTTATAAGTATTTAGTAAATCTTTGAATATAGACATAACATGTTTATATATTTATAGAATTTTTGGGAATATGTAAATAATTGCCTCAATAAATTATTAAATAAAAATGTACCCAGCAATAAGGAAGAATCTATAACACTTTGTAAAAATTCTGAATTATTCTGTCTTTGGATTGTTTACAATCTTACACTTTTGTATGGATACAATAGT
This sequence comes from Tetrapedia diversipes, assembly GCA_033822845.1. Lineage (NCBI taxonomy): Eukaryota > Metazoa > Arthropoda > Insecta > Hymenoptera > Apidae > Tetrapedia > Tetrapedia diversipes. The sequence continues at coordinate 292,417 of JAOPTO010000827.1, forward strand.
GATGGTATATACTTAGGCTCTAAATGTACAAGGGTAATTACATTTTAATTCCTTTCATATACTTCCTATTTGTTAAATAATATTAACCGTTTATTTATTTCCTTAAAGATCAAACCTAATTATGATCAACTAGAAAGAATTTTGAAGATATATATTTGTAAAGGTGGAAAAGATGGAGACAGAGATGAAATTGATGAAGAATTACGTATAATGATACCTTTATTAAATACTATTGTTACTAACTGGTGGCAACCGCGAGTTTCGATCATTTCTTTTCTTTGGGACTGCTTTCATAAAAGATTAGATGAACCATTTTTATTACAAGTATCTGGTCCTTGGACACTATCAGTTGAAAAGTATGTAGATAGTTTGAGTACTTGTACACTTATTTTATCATAATTTTTAAAAATATTTATTGGTAGGAAAAGTGCTATGGATATACTTAAACAAGTAAAAGACAGAATTAGTAATACAGAATGTGTTAAAGAATCAAGTTACGGAATGTTTTTACGTTTCCTCGGTAAGTCTTATTTCTATATAAATTAATTGTATTAATAAGTATATTAATTCTATTTACACATTGCAGGTTCCTTTTTACGCATAAATTACAGTAACAGTGATATAAAATATTGGAATCAAATTAAAAGTCGTATTTATTCAAAGTTTTCTAAGGGTAAAGTTCAAGAGTTTTCAATAACTGGTTTATATAATTTCATTTCATTATTCCTAACATTAGCTGTTACTGCTGATACTATGAATGTTGTAAGTCTTAATTAGAACTATCTTTATCTTTCTTTGAATATTTTATTTTCTTCAAATAAATTTATAATTTTTTCGTAGTGTTCAGTAATGTTAGACCTTTTACCATTGACAAAAGAATACAATAACGAAAATAGTAAAAAATGTAATCTAATTTGGAAAGGAAAACTAGCTGTCCTCCTTTTATACAATGATCTTAAATTGAGCTTAACAAATATAGCACCTTTATATGTAGATACGGTATGGAATATAATTTAATTTCAATAAATGCAATATTTTATGTTATTTACTTTAATTGATCTTACAGGTAAATACTATATGTTGTCGCAACGACGACACATCTCGTTCAATGATGAATAATTTTATCGATGTATTCAATACAATTTTATTATCAAGCAATATTGAATTAGGAGAACATTTATTATTTAGTGGATGGATAGATCGATATTTATTAGAATGTTCGACTAAAATGGTTGGAACATTAATAAAGGTAGTAATTAACGTTTTCGAAAGGTGCATTTATCTCACTATGAATTCTAATACAGGTTCGTTACTTTTCCATCATGTAATAATAATAGTTTATTTGTCTTACTTTTTAATTCACTTATGCGTAGGTAATGCAAGCCAGGTGTTGGATGCTTTATGGTGTTACGTCGCATCTAGAGTAAGGCAACTTGTTTTTCATCCTGTTCTCACTAGTGACCATTATCAAGATATTTCAAAACTTGCAGTCTTATTTACTTTGGAAGCATTGAGAAATCCAGCAACAGCAAAAAAGCATAAGCATTCAGCTGTCTCCTTATTTCAGCATTTTGTATCATCAGTAGTAGTTAAAGACATAAGGTAATAGAACTGATTATTTTAAATATGACAATGAAAATATGTTGCATAAAAATTTTATTTCAGAATAACAAAACATTACCTGGCACTGATACTTAAAGAAGAACAAGCAGTTCATGATCTAAAAAATCAAATCAAGAACTTCAATACAACACTTATACAAGTCGGTAAATAAATATTAGTTTACAATATTTTTGAAGTGATCAAATTTTACTACCACGTTCAAATTTCAGGCATGGATAAAATGTTCTATTATTGGTCGTGATACAAATGGAAATGGAATTAAAATGTTGCAGAGTTATATATTAAAATTAAATGAAATCCAAGAAATTTTCGAAACATCTTATGATGTTCAAGAATTTCAGGATAACGACGAATCTATTTTAATATTTATAATGTACTATATGAAAAAACGAAATACCTTAAAGGTACAATTATTATATAGTATTACACAAAAAAGTATATAAAAATTAGATACAAGGTACTCATTATTTTTTTTCAGACTGAACAAGAACGAACTCAGTATGATATAAAATGGAGATTATATTTTAATCATATAGAGAAATGGATTCTTCTACCAATTACAGAAGAAACTAAAGATTCAGAATTAGCTTTATGGATATATAGGTGCATTGGAACATTAATTCTGTGTACTTCTGTTATGTTATACTCTAAAGTATGTATATGCATTTATTGAGTATATTTAACAAATGCACTATATTAATTTAAGTCATCTTTTTTAGAATCAACCAAATAATGTATTCAAAACATTACTAAATAAAACTGTATTATCAGTAGAAAATTCTTTTTTAAAAAATTTGGGAAAAAAAACATTTTCCATGATAATTTTAGGTATAGAAGCTCTTAATGTTAAAAGCGATATATCACTTCAAGCATTAATAAGAGATCTCTTTGATCAATACATGCCGCTATTAGTAACACCAAGTATTAATACAAGTACTTTCAAAGTATCTGACTCACTACTAAAGTGTTTTAAAGATGCAAAGGCAGATTTTATACGTTTGATATTCGAAATATTAATGATGAACTTCTTTACTATTTCAAGTGACAATATAATCCATAAACATTCTTATCTAGTATGTATCTTTTTTTATATATAATTATAAAATTCATTATAACTAATTATATTTTTAACATAGGTAATGATAATTTTACAAAATCTGCTCAAGGGTGAAAAAAACTATGCATATCACATAACAGAGTACGTTATACTAATTTGTACACCTCATGTAATTGAATGTTATATAAAAGTTCATGATCATCATTCATACAAGCAGCAAGCTATTGATTTTATAAATAATGTTACTAAAAATTCATATTATGAAGAAAATAGTCATTTACGGTATGTATTGCTTTTAGTTAATTTAATGTTTGTAATGTCTGCTTTTAGATAATTTATGTAGTTAACAATTACAGAGATATGTTTCATAATGTCATATCAAATACAATTAAAAAATTGTTAATAACAAATCAGCACAATACTTTCGAACTGTTACATTCAATTTTACCAATAGCTATTGAAATAGTACAGTCTTTATCACCATTACTTGAACATACCTTGATTGATCTTGAGACAAATCGGCGCCCACAAGCAGCATCTTTTAGGTAAGAACATCGAAAAAATTATTAAGTTTATATATTGTAACTTTTTCTTCGTTTTCAGATATTCTTGTAATCAGCTTCAAGGTCTTATGAAAAATATTAAGGAAGATCACTAGTAAGCTTACAAAAATTTATTAATTAATATTTAATAATATCATACTTTATCATGCTACAGATTGATTACACATATGTAAATTACATAAAGAGATAGTTACATCTGTGTATTTAATTGTTTGCAATTATCTCATGAATTATAATTATTGAGAAAATAAGGTATGATTTTAAAATCGTAGGTTGGGAAGAAAATTGTTACATATAATACAGATATGCTGTAATTATTAAAATATGGAACACACGCAATTCAGACAAAATTGCGTTTTATAAAATAGGTAAAAAATGATTATTTTAATCATTTTCGATGTGAGTGCCTTGAACGGTGATGTTTTATCGACGTAGTAGTTGTACTACCGGAAGGTGATCGTCATCCAATTAATTCGAGGCGGGACACGGCATTACGCACAGCGTTTCGCAAAGATTGTTCAGCATTACTGCTAAGCAATGATTCAAGTCTTTCAACATAATTGTCAATATTTTGTAATGTTGCACCTTCATTTGTTCCTAAAGATAAAAAATAAATAATAGTTATAAATATGTGAAGTGTAAATAATAAATAAAAAATAATTGTATAAATTCAACCTGGTAATGGTACTGTGGCAAAACATCCAGCTAATTGCGAACGAAGGGAATCTAAATGACGCTGTAAAGCTTGATTCGTCGTGCGTTGTTGATGTGTTTCAGATTCTAAACGATTTACAGCTGCATACAAACTGTCTACATGTCGTTGAAGCACTGCATTTTGTGCTTCATAATCTGATGTAGCTTTTCTTAATTGTCTTAACTCAGCTTCACATGCTGCACAAATAAAAATTACATAAATAACAAAATCGTATAGATAAAACTTTGATACAATAACATGAAAGCAGTTATTATTTACCTTTATTATGATCCAAAAATTCTTCTGTAAAAATAGGTATATCAAAACCTGTGAAGTCATTATCTTTATCTTGTTGAATATCCTAACAAAAGATTAAAAATATTAATAATTATATGTAATAAATATAATAAATTAGTAAATCATTAAATTACAAACATACATTTTGTTCAGAATTTATATCAGTTCCATTCCTTTCCTTTTTACTTTCTTGCTGCTGTTTTTCTGAAGATTGTTTCTCACTAAACAACCTGTATGCTTCTGTCTGTTTGTAATCACTAAATTCACGATTATAACGTTCTTTATCCTGCTCTGCAGCATCTAAATATTGCTGCTTTTGATCAGGAGGTAAGTTACTCCATTCTGAAGCAAGAAGTTTTGTAATTTCAGCAAACGATAGCGTTGGATTCTCATTCCTTACTTTTTCTCTTCGATCATTCAAAAACCTGTCATAATTTATTATTAAATATTCTGTTGACTTCCATTGTATCCTTTTAATTGCATAATACTATACCTGAAGTAACCAGTTAAAGGTTGTTTCGGAGCAGTAGCATCCCTAGGTGCCTTTTTTCTCTTTTTTGCTCTACTAGTTGTATTAGTAGTATTACTTCCAACTATAGAATTTATATTAGTCTTTTTAACTCCATTATCACCCACAGAATCAGGCATTTTATCTTCCCCACTTCCTGGTGATTTATCTAATAAATAAATAATTAGATAATTAGATTATGAAATAGAGAAACATTTTTTTATTTACAGTAATTTAAATTATTTTATGACAAAAGCTTAACATACTTGTATGTTCTTCAGTTTCACCATTATATGTGGGTTGTTCTGCTCCACCATTACTTTCTGGCACTTCATTAATAGGTACACTTTCACTCATTTTTAATTATATACGTTTTTATTTCGTTTCAATATATTATTTATTTTAAATAAAGCTCATAACTCATACCAGCAAATTTAGGATATTAATCAATCACCTTTTGAAAGGTTATCTAAAGTACATTGTTTCATACAGAGTATAATACAATTTAATGATCAGAAAAATACGTATTTACTGCAATTAATATATACTTAAGGAATCTATTATAAGGATATGTTTAATGACAATTTATTAAATTAAATAATGAAAATATTAACAGGTCTGTTGCAACAAAGTAAAATGGGCTGCATTAAATTCAGATTACTTTTACTGTATTACTTATACTGCTTATTGATAACTAACTTTTGATAATAAATACAGAATACTGATTGAAATATATAATAATAAAATTTGTTTAAAGCAAACACTAAAGCCAAATTGTCATGACAAGAGATTCAAATGATACCTCAAACGCTAACTTTATCGCTGAAGTGCAACTACTAACATGGCCAACCTGTGATGCCAGACTGAGGACGGGAGTTCTCGAGAACACCCCCTTCCACTACGTTCACTAATGCACGAACCACGCACACGTGAGCTCAGCGTTTCGAACGACTTCGGGAAATCGAGAGAGAAAACAAATGAAAATCTTTCTTTCTCGCTCTTGAAGTGCTGAAATCTTGCCTATGCACAAAAAGTTACCGACGTACAAGTGTTAATTTGCACATTATCGGAAGATGTCATGTTTCTTTATTACGCTAGATGTCACAGTATATAATTTTAGATTTTTAGTTTTCAGTGGTTTTATCGAAACATTTATTATCATTAGTACGTGATTTCTTAATTTTGAACCTTATTATGTACTTATTAAATATACATACCTTTTGAGTGTACTTCGTTTTATGGGACCAAACATTTATTATTTTTTTTTATATACTGCTGGTATTTGACAAATAAAATCTAGAAATATCAGTTTCAAAACAAGAAATTCATGACTTTAAAAGTTATGGATATTTAAAAATACGTGTTATACAGCTTATTTCAAAGCCACACTAGTACCAAGATGTATTCATTAAACACGGTCGGTATAAAAGTTTGTTTCTTTATCTGACATATTGTATAAATGCAGTGGGCTGCATGAGTCGATATTCAAAATATTATCGTTATTTCTAATTGATGGCGTTTACTGTCTGGTCCTAATTCGAATGGCCACAGCCACAAAGAGAATATGACTATTAGGCGGAACTTCAATGTTTCACAGAAAAAATTAATAATATAACATGGAAGTTCGTGATCATTCAATTATTCTTCATCATAATAGGTACATTACTTTATTTTATTTTCCAAAGTAAATAGAATTTTATTTTAAATAATAATGATAAAATGATTTGTTTAGTAATACAACAGTGGCAGATTCAGTGTGGAAATTCATTAACAGTCCAGTTATTGCAATATTTTCTGATTTAAAAAATGCAACAGCTAAACAAATGCTCTGTTCTCTTCTAGAATCTATACTTAAAGGTTCAGCTACTTTGACAACAGTTTTAGTTCCACCTTTCAGCAATGGAGTACAAAATGAAATACTAAGATGTCAATATGCTGGTATAACACTTATTAGTAACAAGTAATAATTAAGCTATGTTGACTAGAATCTTATAAATTTATGGTATCTTGTTTATAGCATTTACTACTTGGTTGTTTGGCACTATGTTTTATATAGTTGGAGATCCTTTAAGCAATGAAATTTTAAGCAATAGTATAGAAATACAAGCTTGTATGCTCAGAATATTATCTAGGCATCATATTACAATGTTTGAAATAATTAGTAATGAGTATACGAATATTGTTCAAGGTATGTATTTAAAATAGTATCATTAATGTAATGTTTCATAATACTTTGAATTTCAGAGATATCAGAGTTTTTTGAAATCAGTGAAGGAGAAGATAAAATTACATTAGCCAAATTTAATACAGAAAGAAATGTTATAGAGAACTTGGATCTACAACCATTTCCTGTTACTATAAAGTGTAGTGATATACCATCAGTACAAACATCTATATTTAAAGTAATTTATCTGTGTTTAATTCTCATCAATATGTTTTATATCATTATAATGATCATTGCATTTCTTTTCTTAGATTATAACAAAGACTGGAATTTCTATTTGGAATCATAAAATATTATATCAAACAGTATTGAAAGTAATGACCATATCTATCCCAAATGTGAAATTTATAGCATTAGATCTTTGTGTAAAATTAATGGAACTTTCAGTATGTAGCAAACAGGTAAGTATCTTATAAATAAATATTAAAAAATTATTTTAATTACTTCAATTATTTAAGGAACTTGAAAACTTGATACTTTATGCCACTGAAATTGTTAAAGAACTTCCTATTTGGATAAATTTGCATGAAGTGTCAGAAAATCAGTTGAATCAATTGTTATGTACATTTGTTCAGTTTATTCAGTCATTACCAATGTCTCAAAACAGCATTGAATTGTGCTTTCAAGTCATTGATTTTACAATTCATACAATAAAATGTAAGTCAATATTATATAAATATTTTTAGTTATTTCCTTATGGAAAATTATAAATTAAACATTAATATTTAGGTAATGGTATTAATCTTAATTCAATGGAAATAATAAAAGAAACAACATGTAATAAAATTCAACAATATTTTATTATGGAACCAAGAACTTACACTTCTTCTGAAACAAAAAAATTTATTTCGTACTTGGAATATTACCCGGTTTGTAGTAATTAAAATTATATTCCAGTACATTTAATATTGAAATATTTATTTCATTTTTATAGTAATTATTTTTATGTAAAATTATTACAGGATTTTATTAGTATTATTGTTTATGGTATTCTTATTGATATTAAACACACAGTTGGTGCAAATATTTTGGTTAGTGATATGTGTAGTTCGTGGAATTTAGTAAGAAAAGAATTAATAATTGCATCACAAATGAGAAAATTTGGAACTTCTATGCATATTTTAAAAGCTTCACATATATTACAATTTTGGTTGAAAGAATTACAATTACAAGTGAATTTGTATACACATGAGTTGGATGATGTTTTGAAAGTACTACTGCAAAATATGAATTCAGGAGAATGTCAACAAAGAAATATAATCTTTGAAAATTTAGTACATATGATGGCACATAATGAATCAAATAAAGACTTAATTCAAAAAATATTAACATTACCCTTTATACAACATAATGAAATTCCTGTAGATATAATAAATAATCATGCAAAAGAAATTGCTAGTTCTCTTGATACCACCACAATGTTAAAATGTCTTGAAGTTTTATGTGAATGTAGTAGTGGGATAAAGCAATTAAAGATATTAAACACATGTATAACAAATCATCAAACTGAGTTAGCAGTGGGAGCAGTAATGTAAGTAATTTATATTTAAAGATCTGCAAATAGATAATGTACATATATTAAACAATGTAAAAACCATAGGAACAGTGTATTGCTTTTAAAGGATAAAAATATAAAATTGGAAGATATCTCAAAATATGTTCTTCAACCTGCATTGCAGTCAAAAAACGAAAAAGTTCATGAAATGCTTGTAATAGTTTTGAGTAAAATAAGCTGTTATTTGTCAGGATATGCAACTTTTATAAGGTAATTATTTTTAATTTATTTGATACATGAATTAAATGATGAATAAAATGCTTTTGTTAACAGGGAATCTAATAGTACAAAATGGACAATACATTGCAAGTATTGCAGTGATACTTCTGAAGGAAATGGAAATTCTAATATTTATCATATCTCAGAAGAGTATGATCATATTCTTAGTCCATATTTTACTTTGTTATCTTCAGATTTTGTTTCAGTTCGTTTGCGTATTTCTGAAAATATTTGTTCTTTTTCAAATCACATTATGTCATTTAATAATAATGAAGTGGCAAAATTATGGTTTCTTTATGTGGAAGATGAGAATTCTATAATTCGTTCCAATGTTGCTGCATCAGTAAAAAGAATATTGCTTAATAAAATAGACATTATGTCAAAATCTGTAATATCTATTGAAAATGATGTACCAATTTGTTTAAATGAATTTGTTGAATTATTTATTAATACTATAGTACGTGCACTTGTAAACGCTCTGACAAATTTAAATCATGCTCTACATGATACTTTACTTGTTACTGCAAGAAATTGTGCATGGTATGAAAAATATTTAAAAACATGTTCAAATATTATGCACATAAATTATTAATTTTGTTTTAATTTTAGTATTCCATTATACATAATTGAGAGGCGAATTTTAAATATATTTTTGATTTCAATATTGCACGCAACTTCATCTTCAGCAGCAGTAGCATTTGCAACAACTGCATATCACGATATTGCTAAGTTCTTAAACATTTCTCCAAAAGTGTTATATGTTCGACACAAAAAAAGCTTTCTAAAGGTATAAAATTATTATCAAATTAAAAAGAGCCATAAAATTGCGTTCTTGACTAATATGCTTCTTTCATTTTAGTTAATAATGCAATGTGCGGTTCACAACTTTATACATTATTCTTATAATATTGCAACATCCGTACACCGTGTTGCAAAATGTTTTGGATATGAAGGATCACGTCAATTGCTACGTAAAGATGGGCATTATGCAGTTTGCTTTTTACTTTCTTTTATTATTGATGTACCTAATGCAAAATCTCTCTTGCATGATATAGCTGAATTAATTAGTATGGATGAAAAACAAATGTTGAAAGACTATTTTCCAGTATGTACATAAATTAAAGAAGATTTAATTTACTATTATTTTTTCTGTTATAATTAAAATATGTCGTTTAGTATATTTGCAGTTACGCACTTCTTAATATGAATCTTGCAACCGCCATAGAATGTTTAAGATTAGTTTCAAAAATTGTGCAGATGAATTTATCACTTTTAATGAGACAATCATTTATGGTAAATAAGATATAAGTACTTTTATTATGTTGTTAACACTTAGCATTTTATAATTTCTATAAATACAATTAATAGGGTATATTTGAAGAATTGATGTTAAATTTTCACGAATCTCCTGAGAAGATAATTGGATTGTTAAGAATTTTATCCGATTATGATAGTAATTCGGAAAAAAATTATATCGCACATAAAGGAATCGTAAGTTTATATCTTCACTTATTTTCTTTCAAAGGAAAAAGTGATATAAATATATATAATATTTCTAGGAATCGTATCTAAATTTACGTTTACATGGTATACTAGTTAATTTTGATATAAAACTTGGAGTAAAATCAGATGAACATACACAGCAATCTGCACTTGCTTCATTAGCTGCATTAATGCGATGTATGGGTGCACAATATTTGACACCTTTAAGATATAAAATCTTAGCGACCCTACGAACTTCACTAGGATTTAAGAGACCTGGATTTGGACCTCTTATATGTGACGCATGGAATGCATTTATTCATAAGTATGCAAAAAAAACTCATAATGCATGTAAATATAAAGAATTATAAAATGTGTTTTAATATTTCAGTATAGCTATTAAAGAACTTGGCCCATTGTTACCAACTATATATGTTTCATTAATATCATTATTAAATATATATCAAGAAAAAGTAACTGATATGCTCAAATTTTTAATCATCAAGTGTAATGAAGAAAGTCCAGACCACATTGCAGAATTATTCTTTGTAAATGATATGGAGGTCCCTGATGAAATTTTGAACGTAATTAAAGCACGTATTTTGCAAATTAGGTATATACAAATACTTTTTTCTTTAGATATTAAAATGTACAGTATTAAAATGTACATAAATTTTAGGCCTAAAGGCTTTGAAGCAAATCTAATGCTATGGCTTAAGCGAATTTCTCATGAAACAGATGAAGTAAGAATTAGAGCTCTGATGTATTTGCAAAAATTTCTATCAGAAAATCGTAGTCAGTTGAATAAAATGATTTTAAGTGAAACAAATATTCATCCAATGATCATTGATGTAGGTTTATCTTTTATAATTCAAAATATATTAATGATTCATAATGATAATGGATAACTTTTTAGCTATTGCACACGTTATTAATTGGATGTCAGCATAAAGATGAATCTATTCGTTTATTATATGGTGAATGTCTAGGAGAGTTGGGCGCTATTGAACCAAGTCTACTTCCTCGTCGAATTATTTCTAGAGGTATAGTATTCATTACATTGTTATTTATTTTTCTCTTTACATATGTATTTCATATTTTAGATGATAGTAAATTTATCCCTGATATGAATGAAGAATTTGCTTGTGCTATACTTTTCGAACACGTACGAGCGTTTCAGATGCAAAAAAGTAGTCAGAGTATGGATTGTTTTTCACTTGCTATTCAAGTATGTGGTATATTAATTTGTGCCTATTGTATCATACATAGAGCTGTAGTTTTAAAAGTACTTATAATTTCAGGAAATTTTAAAAACCTATGATATTTCACCTCAAGGAAGAAATAGTGAATTATGGAATAGTCTGCCTGTGACTATGAAACAGATCATTACTCCATTTTTAACTTCACACTATAAAATTGCAACTATCAGTGACAATAAAATATTTCCTCAACCTATTTATGGGTAAATACTTAATAAAAAATCTATTATTGGTTATTCTAATATACAAAACACTGAACTAATATGATGATGTTCTACCAACTTATTTTTGTAGTTCTGAAGCTGGTTCCTCTGTAGAAAACTGGGCTTATAATTGGTTATGTAGCATGTTTAAAAATATACATAATGAAACTCTTAATACTGTGTTATGTGCTTGTAAACTAGCACTTAAACGAGATATAAAAATACTAACATTTTGTTTACCTCATGTTGTGGGTAAGCATTTTTATTATTATACAAGCAATATACATTAGCAATAACTTAAATATGTGTATTGATAATTCATCAGCATATATAATAACAAATGGCAATGAAGAAGAAAAAACAAAAATAAGAGAAGAAATGTTAACAATTATTGATGTTAGGAAAAAGCCTGCACTTGATCCCGAACTATCACGGCACAGGCCGCTTAGACATGGATACAGCGTAAAGGCAGATGATACCAGAATTTCTGAAGAAACAAGACGAACACGTTGTGCGCAAGTATGTAAATTAAAATCGACATCTTTATTGTTCATGTAATAATTTTATTTATAATTTTCGAATAGATCATATTTTCAGTATTAGATCATTTGCAAAGATGGCTTTGGGAACAACGATTAGTTCGCAATCGCAAATATGAAGCTCTGAAAAGTGAGTTGTATAATTCTGGATTATTAATAACATTGAACATTGAAGTATTATTGAACATGTACTGTTTTTTGTATCTCTTTAGATTTTTGTGAATCATTAAATGCATTAGTAGTCGCTGAAGGGTGCTATCAATTTCGAGAATATCATAGAGCATTAATGTATTTAGAACAACACATGTTGTCTTCCAATAAAGGACTATCAGAAGCATTAGAAGGCGGTTTACTTGCAGTAAGTTCTAAAATAATAAAGTTAAAGGTAGCCTACTTATTATCTTTTTCTTGTAGAAAATATATGCGCAATTAGATGAACCAGATGGTATATCTGGCATATTAGCTACACAGGATCATACTCCTACAGTACAGCAATTAGTTTTAGCTCATGAAGTAAATGGAGAGCTTCAGGTACGATGAAATTTATTTCTTCCAATATCAATTGATATTCATATATTTAAAGTGTTTGTAAAATATATATAGGATGCGGCTACATGTTACGAAAGATTAGCGCAGAAAAAGACTTTGAAACATACGTATTTACAAGGAATGATCCAGTGTTATCTTGGACTTGATCAACCTTTCACAGCAAAACATATTACTAAGGGAGTTTTAAGTAGCAGACCAGAGTTAGAGCCATTAATGATCGAACATGAGCCATTTTGGAGACTAGCTCACTTTACTAGACTTGATGATACTTCTCAAAAAAATATAAAGCATGTATTGCTTGAAGATCTCAAAAGAGGTATTAAACCAGACTTATCATCATTAAAAAAAAATTTGGTGTCGCTGTTGGAAGATGCTTCACGTCCAGGAGCTTATCAACAAAGTTATTCATATATCATGAAGTAAGATCAATGTTTTAAATCATGTTCAATTGTAGCACTACAAATGGTACTTATTGTATTGTATTACGATAAATAGGTTGCACATACTCAACGAATTTGATAAAGCAGTTGCTACAATGCTAACCGATATAAAAAAATTACCAGTGATATTGAAGGAATGGGAGAAACGTGGTCAGCTTGTTCGAGCTTCACGTGGGATAGAATTCGTGTTAAGTATGCGTAGAGCTACATTAGATTTGGCGCTTCAATTACAAGAAGAAAATGCTGTATTTAAGCAAGAAATAGGCAAGATTTGGCTTAAAAGTGCCAAAATTGCGAGAAAGTAAGTACTAATTACTTTAGCTTACATTATTTATAAGTTTTTATGGTTTCATGTGTATGGTATTCAAGTTATGGTTTATTTTTAGGAGTGGACTGCATCAACAAGCATACATGTACATTTTGTCAGCCAGTGATTCTTGTCCGCCGCAACAACTTTATATAGAACAAGCTCAATTATATTGGCAAAAAGGCTGTCAGGAAGATGCTTTCATAACACTAAAGCGATGTTTTTCTCATTGTTTTAAACCATCTATATATTATAAAAGCTTGCCTTCAGGAGAATGTCTAGAAGAAAGGAAGCAATGTGCAAAGGTATATTTGAAAGATACACGATATAATATAAACGAACGATATTAATTTTTATTTACTATAGGCAAAACTGTTGTATGCAAAATATAATGATGAAACGGTTAATGTAGATACTGATGCCAACATTATAAATTACAAAGAGGCTATTGAAGTGTGGAGAGAATGGGAAAAAAGTTTATTATCTTGTGCCCAGTACTATGAGTCTGTTATAGACAGAATGACCGACGAAGAAAAAGATACAAGAGGACGGTAAGTATGAATTAAATAATACTATTAATGGGAAAGATAATTAATAATATGTTTAGGGATTTGCAAGTACATACTATGAATTATTATGGAAAATCACTTCAGTATGGTTGTAAATATATTCATCAATCTATGCCAAGAATGTTAACTATATGGTTGGATTTTGCTTCTCGTGCATCACTATTTAAAAATCTTACAAATGGGGAACAAAACGAATGCCGTCAAGATGCGTTATTAAAAATGACAAAAATTATGGGTAAGTGTTCAATAGTTGTAATTAAATTTTAAAACCAACTAATAATTTTTTTTTTTTGCATAATATAGAAGTGTATCAAGAAAGATTGCCGATATTTATGTGGCTAACTGCATTTAGTCAACTTGTATCGAGAATATGTCATCCTTCTATCGAGGTGCAAAAGACTATTTGTACCATACTAGTCAAGCTAATCCATGCTTATCCTCAACATAGTTTATGGATGATGGCATCAGTTATCAATGTAAGTTTTTAAATTATTAATAATTAAGGAAAATTTTAATAAAAAGTTCTTTATAGTCTTCATATCCTGCACGTCAAAGACGCTGTCAAGAAATTCTCGGTCACGCCAAATTTAAAACACCAGAAATGACAAAATTGATTACAGATTTTCACAAATTATGGGAACGATTAATTGAATTGTCTAATAAAACAATTCCAGAGGTAAAGTTAAAATATTGTTTTTCTTATGTAACATTTTATACATTTATAGTTTTACATCAGGCTGTTATGAATACTACAGTAAATCTATTATCGCGGAATCTTCCACGCTTACTTTCGAACAAGGAATTTAGTTCTATAATGATTCCAACAACTAAATTTAGACAACTCCATCTACCTTCTAAGGGCATGTCAGTAGAAAATCATAATGTATTTTCTTCGTACGTATAGCATAATTTTGAAAGAGTTGTTAAAAGTAAAATAAAAAAACTGAAAAATAAACATCTTTTACTTTTAGAAATTGGATTCATATATCGGGTATAGAAGACAATGTAGTTATCATGCCATCTCTTCAAAGACCACGACGTATCACATTAAAGGGATCAGATGGTAAAAAGTATCTTTTCATGTGTAAACCAAAAGATGATTTACGAAGAGACTTTAGATTAATGGAATTTAATGATATTGTAAATAAATACCTTCAAAATGATCCGGAATCGCGGCAGAGAAGATTATATATTCGGACGTATGTAAGTGTTCAATAAATACGTTCAATGCATAAGTGTTTAATATATATCAAATATAATGTTATGTTTATTAACATGCATTTTTTGTATCATAGAGCGTCGTACCTCTTAACGAAGAATGCGGTTTAGTGGAATGGGTACCAAATTTAGTTGCTTTTAGACCTATTATAATAAGCTTTTATAAAGAAAGAGGCATTGCGATTTCGAACAAAGAACTCAAAAGCTTGATATGTCGTAAGTAGAAATATCGTGTTATAAAGCAAAATTTTTAATAAGTACGAAGTTCTTACTTAGCTGCTGTATTCCAGCGTTGAAAGATCCATTGGAGAAGAAAAGAAAAGTGTTTTTAGAACAGCTTCTTCCGCGACATCCATCTGTACTCGGAGATTGGTTTCGTCTTACGTTTCCTGATCCATATGGATGGTGAGTTTCACGATTGTTTCTATAAATAAAACGAAAAATCATTATTAAAAAATAAAAGAATATAAAATATATGGTAACAAAATAGGTATGAAGCTCGTACTGCCTACATTAGGACTACAGCAGTAATGTCCATGGTGGGATATATCCTTGGTCTTGGAGATCGTCATGGAGAAAATATATTATTTGATTCCAAATGTGGAGATTGTGTACATGTAGATTTTAATTGTTTATTTAATAAGGTGCGTAAAAATTTTCTATATAAATTAAAGTCATAATACATTTAAATGCTTTAGTTTTACTCAATGTTATATCTATTAAAATATACGACTAAACAGTATATGCATAAGGACTATTTTTCATAAAATTAAACATTAATTATTAGGGAGAATTATTTGAGTGCCCGGAACGTGTGCCATTTCGTTTAACACATAATATCATTGATGCTATGGGGCCATTAAAAATCGAAGGACCATTTAGGCGTGCTTGTGAAATAACTATGAGGGTTCTTCGACAACAAAGTAGCACGTTATTAAGTGTGTTAACACCGTTTGTGTATGATCCACTTGTAAGCTGGAATAAAAATCATATCGGAGAAAGTGGTGAGAAGACAAATGAAAAAGTAAGTTATAATTAATAATATGATAAATT
This sequence comes from Tetrapedia diversipes, assembly GCA_033822845.1. Lineage (NCBI taxonomy): Eukaryota > Metazoa > Arthropoda > Insecta > Hymenoptera > Apidae > Tetrapedia > Tetrapedia diversipes. Next base: position 308,776 of record JAOPTO010000827.1, read on the forward strand.
GTCAGCATAAATATAACACAAAATACAATATTGTACATTTTAGGCTGTAGAACATATAAAAAATATAGAACAACGACTCAAAGGTTTAATCCGATATCATGGAAAAAAATTAGAGAACATTGCTTTAAATCTAAGCGTTGAAGGACAAATCAATCAGTTAATTTTAGAAGCAACAAACATAGATAATCTTTGTCAGATGTATTTCGGATGGGGCGCGTACATGTAAAGCATGTCGATAATGTGATAAATAATTAGAAATTTTTAATTATACGAACCAATTTATTAGATTCTAAACTTCTGAATTGAAGCTTTGAAGCATCATAAAGTACGAAAATGCGGAACTGAGTATCTGCAAATGTACGTAAATTATCTATTAATCTCTGTATTTTAATAGGTAATACTATGATAAACGAAGACTGTATATTTTCATAAACAAATAGGTAGTGAAGTTTTTACCGTAGTGAAATTTTCCAAATGCATTATATATAATTTTCCTGCCGTGATATAACTAGGTTTTTGCGAACGTAATATAATCATGCAGATTTCATCTTTAATAAAAGTTGGCAGTTGATACCATTGTATGGAATATATAGCTGTACTTATACTGAAACTCTTTTATAACGAGTTATTTTTAAATTAAATACATTTGTTATTGTATATCTATTGTTACGTGATATTTACCTGTCGGATTAACATATCTCCAGGAAAACAGAAAAGTAATAATTGAAAAAGCGCCACAATTAAGTGAGAAAAGAATTTAATTAATTTAGATTTTTCGGTTAATGTCTATAATGAAAAACTATATTAGATAATGTATAATAAATTGTTTATATTTTATTATAATTTTTAAACTTTTTGGTTGTACTTACTACAGAAACCTGAAATCCAACGAAACAAATTAGAAGACTACTGGTCATTGTTTGTAAAAAGAGCATTAGATGAAAATTCTTTTCTATATTATCGCAAAACCTAAATTACATTAATCTAAATCAGAAACATTGAAATTCCTTGAAGGGAATTAAATTTATTTACCAAAGAACTGTTTGATGATGTTTAATTACATGTGTTACTTGAAGTTTTATTTCATATAAATTCGCGCTTATATGCTTTGAATTATTTTTCGAAGTTATCTACAAATTGAAATTATTTTCAAATGGATATTATTATACTTGTATATATGCAATACAATACATACACGATAAATGCACGAGTTAAGTTGTTTCAAATTTTTTTTAAGTACTGCAAAATGCCCACATGTGTGAAGTAATGCAGTTGCAACTATACCATCAGTTGCAAGAATGATTAAACAACAAATACTCGTTGCCAATATTTGAGATACATATGTAATCTGTATACTTATTTATTAATTAAAAACCAAAAATAAATTATATTCACAAGAAGAATAAGAAGAAATACTACCTCATAGTAGGGAAATTTATAAAAAACCATAGGATATGTTGCAGCAAATGGGAAGTTCTTTATAGTACAATTATCTGATCCTTGATTTTTAATAAATATTTCAATAATAGGTAAGCTGAAGAAAAAGAGTAAGGCATTACACATTGAAATAAAATAACCTTTTGTAATATTTTTAGCATATCTGAAAAAATATATAATATTTATATTAAAAATGCAAGGATAAAAAATAATGTGCTTTTAACAATAATAATTATTTACATTGCATATTCTTCTAAGTATTCAAAAACATTAATTTTAACTATTTTCCAATAATCTGTTAACATGAATTCAATAAAAAACTCCAATTTTTTTCTATTAAATATCCAAATTACTGATTTTAATGTAGCAAGTAAAATTGTAAGTAAAGTTGACCTACAAAGTATAAAACTAGTGAATAGCTTTATTCCAATTGAACTTCAATTTATTTCACTTTTAAGTAATATTCAAACCCTGTTTCCATAACTATATTTAGATCATTCCAATTTGTATAGATCATTGTTATTTGTGGTATAATAATGAGCATGATACAACTGATACATGTAAGATATCTTATGATACTTATTGGATAAAGTCCTACAAATTTTAGAACTAATTGATTTATAAAGACGTAGTTTTTAATATTCATAATATTTAACTAAACGGATCCTTGATTCATTGCAACAAATACATATTAAATAAGCAATTTAATCTATAAATTCAAGAACTACGTTCTTTTTATACAACTTGGATTTTATCGATATTTAGAACTCATTCCGTCCTTACCAGACAACTACTTTTAAATAGAAAGACATTGTAAGTTTAACGTGTTTAATTATCGGTATAAAGTTTTAAGAGTATAATAACGTGTTTGCTTTATAGAGTACCTTTTTATTTGATCCTACGCTAAAGCGTATAAAAAGAAGTATGTACATACACGCAAATTATCATTTGAATTGGTTCCTTTGAAGTTATATCCTTGGATCATATGTTATTTATATAGCATAATTCTACCGTGGAATATTAGATGTGATGATATGAAAGAGGAACTTTAAAGAGAAAGCTATACTTTGCAGTAGTAGTATTTCATGAGGGGGAATAATCTTTACAATTGAAGTTCATTGCAATAGGATACATATGTGAAGAAACAACAGTAATCATAAAAACTTCAAAGACACAGCCTTTTACTGTAAGTTTTTATAAAAATTTTAGTACAATTCTTTATACACCTTTTTTTATAAAATTTTATTGCGTTTATACGATGTGTTAATAATAAATAGAACTTCCACGTTTGACTGCATATTGTACAAGTCATTTAATATCACGTATAAGTAAAATATACTTATTCATGTCTTAGGTCAATATTTAGAACACACTTGAATGAATGTTATAAAAAAGTCAAATCTTTCATGATTGCATAGAAGACTTAATTTTTTTCAAATGTAACATTTCATAACTATTTACTTAAGAGATTTATCCAAGAGATATTTGTACAAGTACTAATATAATTAGAAAAAGACAGGCAGAAATAATTTATCGCTTTCATTTAGGGGCATTTTCGTTCTACTTGGCTTTTGCCGCTTTCTTCATATTCTTGACTTGATATCCACATTTGCTGAAAAGTGCCAATTGAAGCCAAAATGGATCCACCGATCCAAGCTCCAAATCGTCGTTCAGCGCATCCATTTACACTAATTAATTTTAATCTCATACTAGATGGAATTCTCATGGAAAGATCTCGATTTAAACGTTCCGGAAAGCCCTATAATTGATAATTACGAAAAAGATTGTTCATAACGATTTTAATTTTTTACTAATACATACCTGAATGAATGAATTTCCACCAGTAACAACAACACTACCATAAAGTGCTGGTCTTACATCAACATCACACATCCCTACACTAGTTGTAACAATATGTCCTACTCCCAGCATGGTATTACCAACCATACCACCACGCATTTGTACCATGCTAGGATCAAAAAGTGCTTCTGGTATACGAAATCTTTCACTCCCAAAATCCTTGAAATTTTATTTTTTATTAGATATCCATCTTTTTGATTAGTACACATTATTGTTACCTACCTGGCGATATCCAGTAGGAAATTCATATGGAACAGCAGGAATTGTAGAAACAATTTTTTCATCATATGGAGTTTCTGATACTTGCAATACTGTAGCTTGGAAATCTTGAATAAGTTTTTTTACCATATAATTATGCCAAGATTTAGTAACTTCAGGCAGCCCCTTCTTTTTCACCCATCTTGGTTTCTCATGATCTTTAACAACTTCTTTACTACCCACCATGTAAGAAGGGGACAAGTCAATGTCATTATCCTGTTATTATGTTGACAATATAGTTATCCATCTCCTACACTATTAAGAAACAATATTTATAACTGTATTTGTACCTGTAAAAATTGTCTGCATTGCATACTTATATAATCTCCTCCTAGTGGAGATTTAACTATTGCTTGTGTTAATACAAAACCATCTTGAACTGGAACAGCAGAAGTATGTGTAGCTCCACTATCAACAACAATACCTGTTGCTCTACCATTTGCAAAAGCAGCAAGAACTGCATTTTTGACAAGAAAGTAAGCTGGTACATTATATTTTTCAAACATTAGTTCAGTCAATTTTTCTCTTTTACTGCGTACATTCCATGGGGATTCAGAAAACAATACTGGATGATATTCTGCATCAGACTGAATTACTTTGGAATAAGTATAATCTAAAACCTGTTAATACAAATGTTTCTATATTTTATATATGTAAAAATTAATATTGCTTTAAAGTGTCATATTTCTGTTACCTTCTCAAAATAATCCCAATCTTCAATCATTCCATCCTTCATGTAACTTAGGACTTCCATATTTTTCCTTGGTACATGTAGTATAGTAGTGTCAATATAATATTTGGTCCCAGATTGTGTAATATTGTTGTCTGGTTTTTTATCATCAATATCCATAGGTTCTGTTTTTGTTGCTGTACAATTACCATCTTCTCCTATCCCTACAACTGCTGGAATTTCAGCTTTTGGAGTATCTTCCTGAGCATAACCAACTCTTAAAGAATGATGACCCAAGTCAAATACTAAAGCTCCAATTTCATCTCCTCCATAAAGCATGCCACCTGACATTTTGATGATTTGAAAATATCTGTAATAATAACATTATTTTAATTGGAAAATTCTCACTAAGTAATGCCTAAGTTTATAGTCTATAATTTTTAAAAAAAGCTTTTTATAACAATGTTATGTGTATTAAAACTACTATATATAAGTTGAAATTGTAATAATAAAAAATCCATGGGTTATAAATAAATTCCTATTTTCACTTCATAACTTACCGTAACTTTCCTACGAAAATAACTCAATGAAATAGTAAAAATATATATATTTGGCGGCTACATGAACGTTTATTTATATATCTTTCTTAAATACAACAGAAACATAACCTTAAATTAGGAAAGACGCTTAGTGCCGCCACCATAAACATAGTAATCTCTAGATAAGCGCGTTTTTCAATCAAATTTTGTAGTGCCTACATCTCTTTATATGTTTCTTTTGCATCAAAATTATGAACTTATATATTCATGATTTGAAATAAATAGTCATAAAATCTTACAGTAATATTATTTTTGTAGTATAATTACATATAAAACAAGTATCTATAATATATTTCTCATTATTTAATTTATCTTACAAGTAAAAGAGTATAAATTATGAACGAAATGTGTAATAATCAAAGATGAAAATTGTTAGATACTGTGATAATTAGAATAATACTTATTTGAAAACCATGTGTAGTCAGATAATGACAATCATTATGATCTTTACTTTTTAGAAATAATGATAGAAAGCATTAACGATTGTTTAAACCACCTGTTAATTTCGTGAAGTCTCAATGATGCCGCTATAATCGCAAGATGCCCACGAAATGGCGGCGCTAGTCAGAACGTCGGTAGACTCGAAACAATGAGGAGGTGCATAGCTGTCTTTTAGCCATGTTCTATCATTGGGTTCGTGATAGTGTTGTGCAAAAATGAAGTTTGTGGATGCGAGACTCAATCTGTCGTTTCATGTGCGACGGTGAGTCAAAGAAATTGGCATGTGTTCGCTCGACAGAACATTGTATGCTCGTGCAGCAATCGTGTGAAGAAATTACAGTGGGTTCTTGTACGCGTCGGAGTCTGTGACACCCGCTGGCCCAATGGAGCTGCGTATTCTTACTATCCCGTTGGCTTTGTTGACATTCGCCGTGTTAGGTAAGTTCGATTTATTTCTGTTGAGAAAGCATATTATCTTGCGTCATTTTTATCTAAAATAATTTATTTATTATGTATTATATCAAGATATTTTATTATTAGAAACTAATTTAAATCTCAGGTACTCACACGTATAAAATTGAAAATGTAGCTGTCTGTACAGAATATAATTGTCATTGATAGATATGTTGAAAATACACTTTTCAAGTAATTTTTATGATTGAAAATACAACATAATTTTATCGTATCCTATTTAATATTTTATCGATGAATTTGAAAACAGAGAAACATCATCTTGTATCGTTTTACAGTTGTTACTGTTTGCATCTCGCTTGATCGTAGTAATAGGCAAATATTTACAGAACTGTTTTGTGATTTTCTGTTTGCTAATCTCTTAACGCTAGAGATTACATTCTGGAAAACGTTTCAAACTCACAGTCTAGGTAGTTTATCATTAAACTGCAAATCGCCGATTGATTTTTTTACCGAAACGAAAAATAATAACTACGACTACAAGATGTTAACATTCATTCAAAGATCAATGATTCAATGTTATAAATTTTGTATAAAGAATATAATAAATAACAAAATGCAGATCATTTTCGTTTCCATTGCGTACAATATATCTTTATAACACACAATTACTATGTAAGTAGTTGTTTCATTAAATCATTTATCACCGCGCAAGTTCAAATTAAATAATGAGCCGTTTGAGAATCAGGACCTTATGTGCCAAACAAAACGGATGAATGTACTAACAAAATAATTTCACATGAAAAACTTTGACGATTGAAAAGTATTTTAGAAGATAAAGTTGAGAAGCACTGCATTTCGGGTAGCTATTATTGATGCAGAGGTTGTCGTATAAGGGAGTGATCTGGGGTGTATTTCTGATTGCAACGATCTCAGCTGAAACATATCCCTTGATAGTATGATCGCAATAAGGAAGAGAGTATGGTTCCCCTGATAAAAGTAACAATAAATTAGGAGATGTCGAAACCAGTGCTAGAGATCATTGTTCTAGTAGTACGGTGTAGGAAAAAATAAGTCTCGGTCTTCCATATTATAGATTTCTTAAAAAGGTTGCACCGCTAAAAGTATTTACGTTAAATACTTTAGTCAAGTATTCCAACAATGCGGCAAGCCTCTCCTTGCGATTTTATCGTGATAGGAAATGCATGTGCTAAACATTCAGCGTTGCTATGTCAATCTATCAGCAGAACTACCCACGCTAAAAATTAAATATGCTATCCTTTTTTCTGCTTGATTATTTCGATGCAATTATATCGTGTGACAAAATATCATCAGTATTGCCTGCCTTGTTATTCTTTTTTGTTTGCTTTTGATCATTACATACGTTCGTCTAGTTGGGTATAAAGATCCATTTCCGGCTCATCGTTGTGGAGAAGTATACAAACATTAAAGGGGTCTTAAAAGGGTGCGTTCCTCAAATAAACCAGTTAACTTTGTCCGAGATACGATTCGACTGACGTGCAGCAAACTGCAGAACAATTATGGATCCATACAAACAGAAGTTCACTACTGACATGAACCCCTGATTCCAGTTCAATGAACTGGAACTCGATATTAATTGATCCAGTGGAAAAAAAGGATTGAAAATCTTTTCTGATGTATTTCTGCTCTGACTCGTGCAATGTGTGCGTATAAGGGCTTGTTCGTAACGTACCTTCAACGGACGAAGATTCACTCTAACGTTGGTAGCCCAAATATGGAACGATCGTGCAACATACACGTATCCAAATGTATTCCATGTAAAGTGGTATTTACAAACGTGTGTACTCTGCGACTGATGTCGTAACAACACCTTAATGGTCAGCGCCCACGCGACTTATGTGCGTGCATATTGATACGTATAGGGTGATTTACTTAAGGCACTCTCTTCTAAATCTCAATAAAGGATCCTCGATTCATTTTGTTCAGTTATCTTGTTTCTACATTTTAGTAAAAAGGTAACATACTCACTTGAAGCTATTACAATCAGTAGCAATTCTACTACGGTGATAATCCAAGATACCTGTATGTAAGCGTGGTATCCTTTCAAGGCAGTATGCTGTTTCCTTGATTCTCATCCTTCGTAGACGTTTCGTGGAACAGCACCTTGAACGGAAGTAACAGTCACGGTACAAAGAAGATAAGAAGGAGAAAGATGGAAGAACCCGGTTCGAGGAATTCATTTATCGATCGCAAAAGTCAATCCTAGATTCCCATGGCTTTCCGTACGTCTTAAAGTCACCCTCCAACTTTGCAAACGATTAATTGATTTGCTCGAAGCAGGGGTCGCAATATCTTCCCTACCCTCGTTGTTTGTTAATCAGTATTTATGAGACGCTGTGTAGATTTGTCGTAGCACGATGTATATGTACCTTGCCTTCCTTCACGGTCTGTTCGTCACATGTCGAGTACTTTTACCGCGTTTTTCAACATTCTCCCTCCTTCCCTTGCCAACTTCCACAGACGTACGAACTAGCTCTGCAAATTAATCCATGTTGCGAAAAAATTCAGAAGATTTATTGATGCGCGAAAATTTGTGCGAGGTGATGAATGCATACGAGTATTTGTAAACTCAAGAAAAATAAGAAGAAACAGAGTAATTGTAATTGCTTTTACAATAACCGTAATACAGTTGAACCATATTTTTATCAGGTAATTTATGCGAAAGGTATAAAAAGGAGGGGAAAAAGAAAAAGAGGTTATAGATATTTAAACATTATACTTTCGTGATTATGATTGTTCCATGGAATCAGAAAATATACTTCGTGATGGGAAACGATTCCTTGCGTTGATCCTATGAATCTTATTTGTAGGAAATTATTCGATATATTTAACTCGTCCGAGATAACGATATCGAGATTTGCTGTAAGTTTGCACATGATATTTTCCATGTTTTTCTTATTTACCCTGCCTCGTTCCTTGTCTCTTTTTTTTATCTTTCTTTCACTCCTGTTAAACTACTAAACAAGATGTATAAGCTGATCTCTGATAAACACCCTGTAGAAAATAAGGTGCAGTGGTTGTTCCCTCGACAGATTTACCTCGCGCATACAGTGCAATGGTTCTCCTCTTGATCTATTTCGGTGTGTCGTGCGGTAGGTTGTCGCCCGCGCTCATAAATCAAATAGTCAGACGGCGAACGGTTTATTTTCCTTGAGAATGTACCATCGTGGCGCTATAGGGCGCCAAATTTCGCGCGTTCCTTCCTTTCTCTTCTTCCGTTTTTCGTTTTTCCTCACAAGCATTCAACTTTGCACCTTCACATATGGCGGAAAGTTCAATTTCGTAACGGAAAAAAGTCGAAAGCCACGGTTCGAGAAGCCGCTACCTCTAAAAATCGATTCATTGGTATAATCGATATATCGTTTATTTCGATTGCAAGAAATTGATTACATTATGGCGGTAAAACATTGAGTTGTCATTATAGAAATTTAATATTGAAAAATGAGAAATGTGGTTTAACCAAGGAGAGAAATATTATTGCATGGTGTGAATTACTCCTGTCGATGGCTGAAGACGTATTCGTTTCTTCGCGAAGGTTGCACGGAAAGGTGACAGACCACCTTCAGCGTGAAACTGTAACCCAATAACCGTAGACAGTGTTTCTCAATTTTATGGAAGCTTTATATCGGGTTAGTTGATACGATCATGCGTTTCCTTCAAATAATTAATATTCTTATTTTTTTCTACGCTATGAACATGGAATCGAATACTGTCTCGAGTATCTTCGTATTGTACTATTGAATAAAAGTTTCAGCGTGTTCGTGCAGGTTTTGTCCATTTTTCATTCACTGAGTTTCACAGTACTTTTCTAGTGGCTTTTTGCTTATAAGAACGTTCAGAGATGAGGTACTTGTACCGGAAGATCATTAGTTCGAGAAAATTTTCACAATTATCTGCATATAATGTGCGTCTTTTTAAGGAGAGCCTTTAAGAATTTCTTGAGAAGACTCTAACGAGCTGGCTGGAATTTCTTTGGTCGAGTCGATCTTCAATGTTTGCTTCGTGAATGTGGATAGAAAAACAAAACTGCTTAATACAATGGAAGTATTTCATTGTTAACGAATATTTCGCATAACTTAAATTCTACAATAAACTATTAATATGTTTATACGTTTTAGAACTTGTGGATAGCTTAAGAAAAGATGTTGGGAATGACTAAGAGAATTTATTTTGACGGCTTTTCCGAAAGACTAAATTCTTTGTTCGATGTTATTTATATGGTAAAGAAAAATGTTGTTCAGGCATATTGATTGTTTAGAACTGAACGATGGACATTCCCTGGAAATCATTCGTATCGCGTCTCACAAAATGTCTGTCAACATTTTCGTGTTTCATTGTTCCCGCAAAGAATTATTCAGAAAAGATGTTGAATTGTCCTGCGTGGTGGTTGTGTATACCGTATCGGGCGATCGCAAAGCCCCATAAAAGAAAGAAAAGAAAGGAAAGAAAAGAGAATTTAGGCACTCGGCTCGGGTGTCTCGCTAAAGGGCTAAAGGGTGCCTCTGTAGGGTTGCCGACCCTTTTCCCCTCTCTTCTCTTCAATTACTCCACTACACATTCATATCTCTTCTTCTATATCGAAGCCTGTAATAATTTTCTTTTATATCTACCATCGTGAAATACATATAACCGTCTGTGTATGTGCGTCTGAGATAACTTACTAAATACAATCGGAACTTGATAATATTATGACTATAATGTTATCCGTTTGTCTCTATTAGTTAGTAAGGTAGATGCCTATTAAATACTTTGTGTTAAGTCGTTTTCTTTTTAACTGTACATTTAAATAAAGTTATTAATTTGGATTTTTAATCTTGTTTGTAAAAAATTCTGGTTGAAAATAGTATATGCTTATTTTTGGCAGTTAAAGCAGGTGGATTGTATTTCACCATTGAGCCACAAGATGTGGTGGTTGAACAAGGTGGTCCTGCTAGATTGGATTGTGAGGCAAAAAGTGATTTTGGAAGACCCAGTATACAGTGGAGAACTGATGATGGACAACCAATTAATTTCATTGGAGATAGTTACCGGTGAGGGTATCAAGGAAGAGAATGAGATACTACTTTGGAAAAAGTTCTTTTATTTTTATTGTTTTTTCTGTTTTCTTATAGATCTCAGTTAGCTAATGGATCTCTATACATAAATAGTGTGTATGGCAGTAGTCTGGAATTGACTGGAAGCTATCAGTGCTTAGCTTCTGTAGATGATGTTGGGGCTATTGTTTCTCGAACTGCCACTATTAAAATTGCAAGTTAGTATTTAGACATGCTATTCAATGTTCCAAATTATAATGGCTAGAAATCATATTAAGCATATCATATTAAAGGTTTGCCAGGATTTGAAAGAGAACCTCAGGATACTATAGTTTATCCAGGACAAATTGCGTACTTAAGCTGTACACTTCTTACAACATCTAGTTCATTGACTATACAGTGGTTAAAAGATGAACATCCATTGATACTTGATGATAATAGAATGACAGTTTTGCCATCAGGTGCATTGGAAATTGATGATGTTAATATGCAAGATGTTGGGTCATACAGATGTAATGCTAGCTGTTATGGACAATACAGGCTCAGTAACAAAGCACAATTAGGGTTATTAACTAGTGATATTGGTTAGTATAGTTGTTCAATTATAATCCTTGCAAAATAGTGAATTTTAATTTTTGATCATGTACTATAGATCAAGAAAGTACTCCTCCAGTTTTCATTGCCAAGCCATTACAACAAGTAGCTATTGAAGGATCAACAGTCACTCTTGAATGTGCAGCCAATGGCTATCCAAAGCCAACTATACTTTGGCTAAAAGATGGTGTTGCTATTGATTTAACATCTTTTGGATCTAGGTATGTAGTAAAAATATAAATTAGGAAAAGAATATAAAGAATGAAGTCTTTCATTTTATTATTTTAGGTACAGTAGGGTTGCTGCATCCAGCCTTATGATTAGTAATGTTCAAGAAATAGATGATGGTTCTTATCAATGTCGTGCAGAAAATGAAGTTGAAACATTGGATGCAGCTGCTGATTTAGAAGTACAAGGTATTTTTAGTTTTAACAGCGGTATCAATATATATATATATATTTTTTTAATATTATTTAATGCAAGCACGTAAATAATTTTTTTTAGTACCTCCAAGGTTTATAAAAAAACCAGAAGATAAGGTAGCTAGTGAAAATCAAGATTTAGAATTTGAATGCGAAATTTATGGAAAGCCAAAACCAAAAATCACGTGGCTTAAGAATGGAGAACGTATCACATTAAGTGTGTACTGGCAAATTAATGGGTAAATCTATAATCTTATGGTACATTCAAGTAACTTGTAAATTTTCATGAAATAAATAATTTTTATTGGATCGTTTTTAGCCATAATCTCAGAATAAACGGCCTATTACCGATAGATGCTGGAATTTTTCAATGTATCGGAACAAATTCTGCCGGAAGTGTACAAGCTGGAGCACGATTAACAATTAGTCAGCCTAGTAAGTGTTCTGCATCTAAAGTTATGTGTACTGAATTTCCTGTGTGTATAATTTTTGACATTTTTCTATAGTAAATTTTATTTTTGTATATATGTAACACTTAGCAATTTATGAATCTGTTTATTTATTTTTTATTCGTTTAAAAGTACAACACATATCATTTTCAATTTTAATTTGTGTGTGTACAAGTTTTAATTTAATTTTTATTTTTTCCATTTGTGTTTCCTCCTTTTTAACTGTGTTGCATGCTAACACATATGTATTCAGAAAAAGTATATCCCCACAAAATAACTACCCCAAAGTCAGTTCCTAAAAAGAAGTTATTACTTCATCGACAATTGTATAATAAAACGTGGCAGCACCCGAGTACCCTCTTAGGTCATACAATGTCCGCGTTTACACCTAATCCACCGCTTTCCATTAGTCCCTCTGATGACCCTGCAGATCTTCCTGGATCTGTTAGATTTCCTAACTCCCTTTACGATCCAAAATCCCCTTTTGTAGATGACACAGACAGCTTGAAGTCGATCGAAGGAAGTGTTCCATCAGCGCCAAGGAATTTAAGCCTCGTCATTGTCAATGCCAGATTTGTAACTTTACGGTGGCAGGAACCTGAAAATACAAATGGAGAGATTCTACATTATCATATTTATTATAAACAAGAAGGTGTTCAAAGGTGATGATTAGTTTCTTGATAAATGTAACTGTAACTCGTTTTTAATAATGTTTTATGTATAACGGTAAAATCTTACAGAGAACGAGTTATTAATACGCAACAAAATTTAGAAGCAGTAATACGAGGTTTACAACCAAGTATGACGTACCAGTTTCGAGTGGTCGCCTTGAATGAAAGAGGTCCTGGAATGTCTAGCGAAGTGTTAGAAGTTACTACACTTACGGAGGTCCGTCTATAATTTCAAACGTATTTATTAAATAATTAATTGAATTTTTTCATGATTAAAGTGTTGTAAATTTATTGCAATAGGCCAATGTTCCCGGACCTCCATTAAATTTAGAGGGTTATGCCACAAGCAGTGTGAGCATCGCATTATCTTGGGATAAGCCACAAGATGTTAATGGCAGAATTTCTAAATATATAATTACGTTTGTAGAGGTATATTGCTTTAAACAAAAACTATGTTAATCGCTATGTAGCAGATTTAAATTTAAATTAAAATTTAAAGGGTGAGAATGAAGAAATAATGCGTGAAACTACTAGTACTATGCACGAATTAGTAGATCTCGTGCCTTATACAGAATACAGTATTAAAGTTCAGGCTGTAAATGAGAACGGTCCTGGTGTATTTAGTAAAGATATCATAGTTCGGACTTATAGCGCACAACCTACTCAACCACCACACAATGTTACAGTAGAACCAGTTAGTCCCACAGTATGTATTAGAGTTCGATAAAATTATGTAACATTTTAAATATGATTATATGATAATTCTTGTATTTTTTAGAGTATTATAATAAGATGGGAACCGCCACTTGAAGGACAAAATGGAATTATCACTGGTTACAAAATTCGTTATCGCCGTCACGATCGAGGATCACAGCCAGTCACTATAACGACTGAAGGAAATCAACGCTCACGAGTACTCACAGGACTTGAGAAGCATGTTGTGTATCAAGTTCGTATATGTGCCTTAAACGTGAATGGAACTGGACCTTGGACAGAATGGATACAAATAGAAACATATGAAACAGAATCTGACGAAAACCGAGTGCCAAATATACCCAGCAACTTAAGAAGTTAGTTTTAAACATTTTAACTTACTGTGAGCTTTGATCCTAAGATATTAAATGCGTTTCTCACATACATATTATAGCAAAAGTGAAGTCAGATTATATACAAATATTTTGGAATCCACCGAAAGACCAAAGTATTAAAGTAAAGGGGTATAAACTTGGATGGGGAAAGGGATTTCCTGATGTCGACGTCCGATCTCTTGATGGGAAAGAACGTTCCTTTACGATAGACCAATTAGGTAAATAGACAGATTGTATAATATTTCCAATGCGTTAAGTATATAATTTTATTTTTTCTTAAAGAACCAAATACGGAGTACGTTATATCTCTGAGGGCAACAAATGATGCTGGTGATGGTCAACCAGCATACGCAAATGTGAGAACTACAGAACGTTCTGTATCTGAATCCTCTGTGCCTTTGATACCGCCTGTTGGTCTTAAAGCTGCCGTTCTTTCTGATACTACGGTTGTTTTGTATTGGACTGATACAACTTTACCAAAAACTCAGGTATGTGGATACGTACAGTCCTTTTTTCATTAAACTGTTGAAATATTGTCGATTTATAGACTTCTACGTTAAATCAACAAACTTTATTAACACATTATAATTTTACAGTTCGTAACTGATAATCGATATTACGTTGTGCGTTATACATCGCACCACCATAGCAGTAATCCTCGGTATAAATACTATAATGCCACTGATCTTAACTGTATGATAAATGACTTGAAACCCAACACATTATATAAGTTTGCTGTTAAACTTGTTAAGGTAATCATAATTTATGATGGAAAAGTATTTTATCCAATTATGCGAAAGTATTTAAACGATGTTATTTCAAATTTTTTTAGGGAAAACGAGAATCACCGTGGAGTATGGTTGTTTCGAATCAAACTCAAGAAGCTGCACTTAGTTCTGCACCGAGGGATTTGATGATTCAAAGTATCGAAGACCGTCCAACTTCAGTTTTATTACGGTGGCAACCGCCTAAACAACCAAATGGACCAATTACAGGTATTTGTTAATGTTTTTAATAATAGTCAAAAGTATATAATAATAATATAAATTTATTTCAGGATATATTATTTTTTATTCGACTGACAACACGAAGTGGGATCGCGATTGGTTAATTGAAGCTGTAATCGGAGATAAAACTGAATTTATTGTGAAAGGTCTTCAACCAAGCACAACATATTATTTCAAGATCCAAGCCCGAAATTCAAAAGGATACGGTCCTTTTTCTACAACTGTTTCGTTCAAGACTCCTCAGAGTAAGTACTTCATTTTAATAAGTGTATTATCTGCATGTACACCACAATATTTTGGTTTTAAAAGTTTGTTTAGTGTTACGTATGTAGTACTATTTATAGTAACTACTATTTCTGTTTATCGTTTTATATCGCATGAATAATGTTGGTGTGTCATTATATTTCTTTATTTCTATGTTAGGCAATGGCATGGATGTCTATGATGAATTGCATGATCGAGGTAAGACATTATTCTATCTTAGTTTTCTGTTCCTAATGTAGCATGTAGTTTAAAGTAGCGAGTGATAAAGTTATGTGAATACAGTATTCGAAATGAATATAATCTTTATATTGTGGAACAAATTTAGCAATCATTTTATGAAACTATGAAAACAACTGTTAAGCATTTAATTTAACTTATAGATGGACGTGGACTATCAAATATATTAATTTACATTATTGTGGGTTGCTCTATTGTTCTTATAACTGGTATAGCAGTTGTAGTTGTGGTCATATGTTGCAAACGCAATCCGGATACACCTGATCGAAAGAAAGGGTACGTGTTGTGCCGTACTATACTTATGTTTTAATCTTTAGATAATATTTATATCTTGCTATGAAAATTGCAATTTTAATCCTTAGATACATGAAAGATGCAAATCAAAAAACGAATATCAAGCCACCAGACTTGTGGATTCATCACGATCAAATGGAACTGAAAGCTCTTGAGAAATCTTCCATAAATGGAGAGGCATCTACTAGTGGCATAGCTAGTAATACTCTACCCAGATCAAACAACCAAGATTACAGTCAAGAGAATGTGCATGGAAATTCTAGTTCTTTGGATAAACGTACTTATGTGCCAAGCTACATGGGTAAGTTTTTGGAGATAATATTTTGTAGTAAAATATTTTTACATGTCAAACACGATGCGCACATAACTTCATTTATCCAATTGAATTTCTAATTATGTGTTTTATTATTGTTGTACAAATCAAATCCAATACCACTTTTTACATAGTTAAATATACACAGTTTTAACGACTTTTTATTTATCATTAAAACTTTAGTTAATGTCATAAAAAATTTTGTTTTGTTTATTATTTTCCTGATTTTCGTATTCTGTTTATGTTTACTCACTTAACATTAGGTAACACTGACGAGAAGTGCTCGACCCTGAGTAGGCAGCATAGTCGAGGAAGCCACAAACCTAAACTCATTACACTCCCTGTTGACAGTGCATCTTTACATCAACGTAAGTAATAGTAAAATTAAGCGGGAGGGTTTAATCTTTTATATTTTGTAATAACATCGATTCAAAAACGATGATAGGTTAATGAAATAAAATTTCTTAAGCTGTATGACAAGGTACTTAACTTGTTACAGCTATAGCGACAGCTACACCGATCGTGAATACAAGCATGTCGCAGCCTACTATTCACACATCGTGTAGTGATACACCATCCGTGAGACAGAACTATCCTCGAACAGTAGCACAGTATAGTTTAAGTCGAGCACACATTACTTTGGAACCAACACCAGAATCGAGTCCAGATTCATGCAACATTTCAACTTCATACGAACCAATGCAAAACCAAGTAAAATTTTTATATATCTTCTATTTACGTTTCTTAAATATAGAACCTATTTTATATGAATTATTTGTATTTAAAGCAGTTACCATATGGTACAAGTGGTCAGCCGTATAGTGGAAATACTCAATATGCTTCAAGTCACTACAGTAACAGTAATCAACCATCAAGTACTGGTAGTGGAACTGATGGCGGTAGCGGTAGTAAAAGAATGCAGGGACATCCTTTGAAAAGCTTTAGCGTGCCAGCACCTCCGCCTCAGTCCGCACCTTCGACACCAGCTCAACAAAAACATGGTGGTGAGTATCGCTTTTTATCTTTTTTATTACATTTTTTCATTATGTTGCATATATTGCAATCTATTTATTGCATTAAACAGTTTCTCAAGTTACCGTGAGACCTACAATGTCCGGGAGTCCATACAAAAAACCACAAAGTACTACACAATTAGCGAAGAATCGATTAGCCTCTGTTTCAAATCCGGTGCATACTTCGGAAGAAGTTGAACGGTTGAAGGTAATCTTTTAATTAATTTATGGCATGATATAAACTAAAGGAGGAATATTTCTGTCTTGTATTACGAATGAAGTATCAATTCTTTTTAGTATAGTCAATTATTAATTAATTATTTTCATTTTATAGCCTTCTTATAGTACAGAAGAACTAAACCAAGAGATGGCTAATTTAGAGGGTCTTATGAAAGATCTCAATGCCATAACAGCATCTGAATTTGAGTGCTAGAAGAGGTACCTAAACCTAGTGCCATCTCAATTCAATAGACTGCAATAATACATTCTCAATGTTAGTACCTGAGAGACAGGTGTAACGTATGTGTTACACAATGAAACTCTTCGTGAAGTTAAAACACACACGAAAATACGGAATTGGTAGTGGATAATCGATGGCCGATGAACGGTTTCGATGTCAAACTTCCGGAATAGTTCGCTTGAAAATTATGATCCCAGTGGTATTGGACTAGAATGAGTTTTATGCCTAGTCAATTTGCATTTTCCTCCGGTACTAACGTTGTTTTCTACGATAAAATGCAAAATATACTTGCCAATGTATTTTGACCATTCTTGTAGCGAACTTATAATTTATAAGAACGTGAGTAGTATCGTTTGAAAGTGTTGACAAAAGAATTGAACATTTTATTATGAACGTTTAACGGCGTATTTTTATGCATACAATGTGTGCAAGTCAATCAAGATGAAAGGAAATTGATAAATACGATTCTTATCAATAATCCTTTTGTGCGATTAGAATATGTTAAATTAATAACTCAACGAATTCAGAGTGAAGAGAAACGGTTTTAACGTTTTTCGATTCTAATACGTATAAAACTAATAGGTAATATTATGATTACCTTTTACGAGTTTCAGTAAAAAAAAAATTATGATCTTGCCTAAAAAAAAAATTCGTACTACATCCAAAAGCTCACGCGTTCTTTGCCATGATTTTGTAATTTATACTCATAAGAGTATTTTATATACCAGTAATATTGACTGCCATACTTACGCTTAGGATGGCGAGATCACGTGAGTCTCTTAACCGAACAATTTATGGTTCATTACACATAAGGAGGATGGTAGAAATATTTTTTCTATTTTTTTATCCGTCAGAATTTTTGTCATAATATTGCATCAGTTTTTGAAACTAGGTTTTATACGGTACAGTACTTTCAAGTTAGTTAATTTAATATCAATCGATTGAACAGTGGAACATTCAAGCAGTTTCATAGTCAACAACAGGTCATTTATAAATTTTACTAAATGTTACCTGCAGTTTTATAAATTTTTATTCAACAGGCTGAGATTTTCCATATACATATACAAAATCATAATGTTTTTGGATACTGTGTAACGGCCTTAAAACAGTTTTATATTAAGTCGCCCTATATTCAGTGGCTTTGGCAGCTTGTTAAGAAACTCCGTACTCATTTACGGCAGAACATATACGCGTATGCTTTTAAAGCAACAATGTAGTATTACGATCTCATCGAGAAATTACTTTAGTTACAAATGAACATCGAGTATGGGTATTATAATAGGCTGTATAGCATACGAGAAATAATAATTTGATTATCGCGCGTCTTGCCGTGAGAATCGCATGTATCGATACGTGATGCGATTTAGCGATATATCGATAGTAACTTTCGTATGGATATATTTACAATTTCGATAGTTCGTTTAATTTAAAGAAGCATTATGTTTCTAACGTCCATTTAAGGTACGTATGTCGGTCTAATTAATAGAATTAAATTAAATTTGAGAGTCGTTTCCACAAAATATTTTTTATTGGGTATTAAAAAATCGTTACTTGTAAGTACTACACTTATTTCGTTTTATTATATTCGAACACAGCTATGACGATTTGCAGTGTATGTGTACGTACTTTGCAAGAAGCGATCGATCAGATTTCTCTGTCATTTAAAATGATACGTATATTGATGATGAACAGGTCTCTCGCAAAATATTAAGCTACAATTTTTGACCATATCCGTCGAGATATATAGATATATTTCCTTCCAATGCTAGGAATTCGCTATATAAATTTTGTACATGTTTTATTGCGATACACAGGTCTCTTTAGTATTAATAAAAGAGAGACTTTGAGAATGCAGGATAAAATAACAATTCTAATGCGTGATATAAGAAAAAAAAACGCGATCAGGTAATTTCGCATGTAGTATTTCGTATTATACCACCTTTTTAAACACTTTTGTATTTTCTTAACGTTGAATATAATTGTACAAAAGTCCAATACATAAGGGACAATGCACCATGGTTCCCGTTGCGGCAAAGCCTAATATGGAAATAGTACAAAGCAATATGTGATACTCCATTATTTGCGATGCAATGTCAGTCGGGATTACGTGAAAAATTGTCGACTTATTGAGAGTATTGCATATTACTCGAATATTTGCCGTTAGACGGGATGTATACCACTCATTTTGAGCAAAGTGAAGCGAACAAATTCTTTTATCGTCGGCTTAGCTCGGGTTAGAGTTATTAAAATTAGTATTAAGATGTATGTATGCGACTATCACGCTTGATTTCGATTCATTCCCTTCCCCCATTATATTGTTTGTCTTGAATTACGAAGAAATATTACGATCAAAGTGGCTGTACGCTTAACGGTGCAGAAATAATTCTAAGTAATTTTTGAATATTTTTTATTCACTTGGAAATCGGACATATTTTATAAAGTTTTTATGACTGACACAATGGGACTGTGTGAATATATGGGACTGTGTGAGCTATACCGATAAAAAAAAGAACAGCTTGTACATTAAGTATATATATATATAAAATTTGTAACTATTGCGCGATCTAAGGAGCGATTTAGCTCTTTATAATTATTAAAAAAAAAAGAACGGGCCTACGAAAAGGCCTGCGAAATATTTTACCACAAAAGTATAGTAGATATATATAAAATATATATTTATCTATGTAATTATTATTTATTGATTTTTATGTAATATGCTGGGAATATTGAGGATAAATGAATATTGCGAGATGCTAGAGGCTGGTTGCTTTTAATCATTTCCATTGAAGTATCATTGTGATCATTGCTACCATTGTCATTGTCATTTTTCACATCATTCTTCTCATTGCTGTTCATTGTTCTCTTTGATCAGTGTCTCATGGATTTGTTAGGATTAGCATCAAAGTTCGACGATGATCGAGATTAAAAAAGCTACAGGCCACTGATGTATATAGATAGAACACCGCCACTTTATAAAATAATTAAGTATTTATATACATATATATATAGCCATTATAAAGTATAATTATTATATTTGTACAATACGTATAAGGCAGCCATCTCCAATGAAACATTCATAACAAGTGTGTGATAATATTTGTAAAACTTGATATCCAATAAACAATCTTATGTTCTTTACAGATAATTTTATCTTTGTTTTCTGTAGTAGGAGGAAAAGCAGCCTATGTTAGACACTAAAAAGTGGAAGATAAACATATGAAGTCCTGCTTTTTCCTGTTCTGTGTTTTCCAGCACTTACTCCGATACGTAATTAGTTGGATGGGCAAATAATAAAGTAAATTTTAGGGATTTTTATAGAATGGCGCCAAATTAGGTCATGAGAAATTTAAAATATTGCTCTGCATCGTAGGGACATCTATAACGAGGGTGCTGCCACTTGGGATAATGCCCCGTTTAATGTGAACAAGCAGGGACAGATAGCGTTACCAACTAGCCGTGCACGTTTAAAAAAAGCAAAGGACAACAATACGCGATTGAGTGCGGTGAAAAATCGGTGAAATGGTGGAGTTGTGTTGTGGGTATATTTAGAACCAGGTAAGCACTTTATTTGTTAATTAATGTACCCTTTTGTTCGTTGTGTGCTAATCAGTGATGTGCAACGCAGTTGAAATATAGCATTTTTTTTCCTGATCATTTTCATACACTTTAATCGGTGAGAAACATTTTCCAGAGTCCACTAGGTGTCTCCGCTGAATTGCACTATTAATTTGTATACATTTAAGGATAAAAGTGTAATCATATGTTTAATTGATTGACAATTCCTATCATTCTTCGTTATCGAAGCACTTGATGCGCATTGGTCATTATGATGGTCTTTCGTGCATCATAACCTCTTTATATACCACACATAATATTGCGAATCGTTTTACGAATGGTACATATTGATAGGTATTCACGTACGCGTGTGATACTGTCATATTTATATTTTTATAATATTACTTTATAATAATTTAAATAACTTTGCAGATGACTAATAAAAAAGCGATCGAAGCCGGGAATACAGTGTACCGAAATGATCAAATCGTCAGTCATTTGTTTCTTACTTGAATCTCAATAATTGCTGCTAACATTGTTTCGATACGCTATTTGACAGTAAAATTCTTAAGACTTAACATAGAAATAAATTCAGCGGAGTATGTTTGTTAACATAAATACATCTTTCGTTCATTAACATTTGCAAATCAAACATTTAGTTGCAGTTGACGTCAGACACGATATTCAATACAATTTCACAAATACACCGATTTGGAATCGATAAACTACGTATTATTGTATCAAGATTCACCCGTATTCTAGCATTCATGAAACCCGCTCATTTTCGCGGGAAGATAAGCAGCACGTGGTTCGGTACTACATACTTCGTACTTACTAGCATTTTATCTATTTTTTATTCTACATGTTTGGTATCCTTTATCGTTGTGTTTTCTTCGCTAAAAAAGAGTTAGCGTTACACCTAAAACAATATTAATCTGGATTTGTTCTCTTACATAGACGGTGCGTTGATATTCTCTGATAACTGAAGAACAGATGTTGAAGGAATTGGAATCTGGTCAGGATAAAATGAAATTGTTCAAACTTTATTTTTTCTATTCTGAAGTCAGAGTATCCCCTCTCTTGGAAAGCCAAAATTCCACGGTGGCTTAATGCCCCCCATCCCCCACCATGATCCGGCCTCTATTGATTGCTCTACCGCACTACTGCCCTACTTTTATGACTTTACTCCACCCCCGTCTGCCCCTCTCCGTGTTTCTCTCTCCTCTCCCTCTTTCTTTGGTTCCACGTTCCCTTGCAACCTATCTTCAGCGTGTATCGTGGAGTCATAGACACACAGGAATCATGAAACTCGTTTTGTTCGTCAAACACGTCTCTTCAGCTGCACCACTATGCGGAAGAACGTTCAATTTAGCTTTTCTTAGAATTTCCTTGAGCCCCGAGATCCTCGAAGCTGACTGCCGTTGATTGATGATACCATTACCATGGCTTTACGATTGCTACAGTTCAGTTTCCCATCTTAGAAATTGGCAAAGCGTTTCTATTGTATCGCGTATCATAATTAGGCTGTTTCTACTACAAAATTTAAGTCCACGATGCTTGACTCGGTTCATCAGCTAAAAGTTGCGATACCTTGCCAGCGAGAATCCTTCGCGTTCAATTTTCAACGTTACAATCGTTCATCGAATACCATACATTCGCAGAGAGAAGGCTTTCCAATCTATGAAGAGATCTCACGGTGTACACCTGTAGGGACCAAGATAGATTATGGCGAGCGAATTGAAGAATCACAAATCGTAGACCCGGCGATAAATCAGCAGAGTTCTCCCGCGTCCATAAATCGGCCGGTAATGTTATGCACCGGCGGTATGTAATCCTGTGGATGGTGGTGCACGTGCGTGTGCCGCTGTTACGCTTACGTGTCACATGTGTATGCACTGTTGCGTGCACAGGATCAAGGCTGCACGTGGTGCAGGTTTATTTTTGAAGAGCCTGTTACACGTAGCACGTTCAGAGGAGCAAGGCTTTTTTTTCTGTCGTCTTACGTGCAACCTCGGGATATTTATACGGTTTTCCGTTTTCCACTTTGTCAAACTGTAATTTCTCATGGTAATGCACCGAACAACCATGGATATAGCGCTTCTGTTTTTCTTTTTAGGTTGAGCGACTGTTAATTAATCGGCTTGTCCTGGTACAGATGGACATTTGATTCAGGAAAAAAAAAAAGGTGATTTCTGTTTTTGAAGAATCTTCTGCGCCAAAGATACATGAAAATACACGAATAACTGTTTCGAGGATAGAGATGTATGCTGCTTTTCTTTCTAAACGTATTGGTTTGCCAATAATTTCGACTCTGTCGAGTCTGCCCAATCTTTGCGTCGGCGTTCTTTCTCTCAACGCGTTGAATTTCATAAAGTTGCGACTCGGTTCCATTCTAATAGGTCATGTAAATGTTTTAGGTCACTTCGTGCCTCGTTAAAATTTCATCGGTAGACGTTCTTGCCATTCGGGGTAATAACAATTTCGCAGTGACGTAGGTCAGCGTGATGTCAGACACACCGTTCAGCAGTGGCGGTGGTACTTGGTCACGCATTGAACCCGTTTAAGTAGCGGCACCCGAAAACTGGTCAGACGAGAAAGTGCGTGCTGTTATCTGGACAGCGAATTTTTACGCATCTATGCGTATAATTTAAACACGCGAAAAAGTACAGTTAGATTTATATACAAATTCACAGTCTACCGATATCGCTACAAAGTCTGTAAAATTCTGCATTTTTTGATTCATCGTTCTTGATCAATTATGGCACTCGTTCAATCTGTTTAAACTCTGGACATAGAGGATCATCTGAATCCTTCAATTAATTAATTAATTATTAGTTCAGTTAATTAAACAAAAGTAACGCTATACGTTTATTATGCATCTTCTTTATTAAATTCCACCAATACCGTTACGTTACTCATTTGGAAATATCCAAAACTAAACTATGCGTCTTCTTTTTAACATCAGGTACCGAACGTCACCTACACTATCCACAAAAAGTTTGGAAGCATTCTAAGCATCGCAACGATACAACAGCGGAAAGGAACTATAATGCTGTCGTCTCAGAAATTTCTCGGTAGTTCAAAAATCCACGAAACCGCATAAAACTGTTCATTGATACACGAAGCATTAACCCCTTGACATACAAATAAAACGGAATTTGATGCGTCCGAGGAATACCATTTAATTTGGCTCAACTGATCAATTATGTGCAACCTTAGAAACAGAAATTTGCATTGCTATATAACATTTAATCAGGTTGATATATAGTGTTAATGGACAATAATTAACATTACAAAATAATAAATTAATAGCTCTGTAAAGTATGAAACATTTCAAAACATCTTGACGTCTCAGATACGTCACAGTCTACGATGACACGTGCAACGAATGACGTCTCCCAGACGTTATTGTATGTCACAAGGGGTTAATTCCTGGTTTACAAGCGAATTAGCGAAAGCTTCGAGAATGGCACGAATTAGAAAAGTGCTTCCAAACTTTTGAACGGTCATGTATACCAGTTTCAAGCTAGGAATAGAAGTCCTGCCCCGTCCCTCCTCGTCGGTCACCGGAGCCAGTTCACGTTCGCGTGCTATAATCGGCACGGGGGATTAAACGTCGATGAAAATCACTCATTGCCAGCCGGTTAAGTAGTCCTCGCGTCGCAGTGCACGCTCTTTATCCAGCAAGGTCATCGCTAGAACGAGCAAACGAGATGACTCACGCAGGGTTCGCCGAATTGTGCTTTCACTGTTGGGCCGAATCGTGGCCCGATCGATCGTTTACTAGGAGCTGAAGCGAAATTGCAACCGGTGGCGAAGAGAAGATCGATGAAGGAGGGCCGATTTTCGGGCAGCTAGCACTTTTAGAAGCGAGTCCACAACTGTAGACGATCATGGTCACGCTAACCTAGGTCCCAGAGTCCCTATCGCACACGTGCCGCCGGCCGAAGAAGGTTCTGTTAACCTTCTTTCGGGGAATTCCCGGCCTACCAGCATAGAGGATTCGATCGAAGGTAGTCGCGCTGGAGGTGAAGGTCAAGTTCACCAGTCGGACCTCGGCCTATCTGGATGATTTGTGCATCGGTGCAGGCCTCTAGATATTCTCCTCGAATCCTTCCTCTTCGTTTTCACTGTTATAAATGGGAAACGTTGGAATTTGCAGTGATCACTATAACCATTATAAATCAGCAATGCTAGAATTCATTAATGACTACTCATCCGTTATAGATTGCTAAGGAGATTCTGAAGCTTAACGTACTTTTAACCTTCCGTATACTGTGCCAGAGTCACCAATATTTTATGGTAACGCACACAACGATGACAATGTTATCCGTGTTAGTCGCAAAGTGACGATAATCTGCTACACACATACATATGATAAATCCACAATAAGAGGTGCCGAAACACAGATCAGTTTCTTATAATATTTTATACAATATCGGTAAGAGTCAGAAATGACCCCGGTACGGTTCTGCAACTTACCAGTACTCATACAACAGATTAAAAATATAATTATTCGGAAGGACATGTTATGTTTGTCGATAGACTATGAATTATCATTCCAAAAGATAGGTTTTAAGATATCAGATCGTTTTGAGCGCTCCATTCCTCACACCGATACACCATTGATAGGCGTGACAGTGTAACACGAAAGAACGTTAGTGGAACTTTTTCCAAGGAATATTCCCGATGATAAATCTTCGTCCGCTGTATTAAGGGTGGCTCTGCCACGGGTGTGATAAATAAAAACAGCCGTAGCTCGCTGATAAAGACTCGATAGTAGATAGGAGGACGTGTAGGAGGCTCCTGGAGGTCCGGCGAAGATAAAAAGTGCCTTTGCAATGGCCCTCGACCACGTTGGCGTGTCTGGGTTCTATAAGAAACGGAATTGCTCGTCTAAGGACCTAATACAACCGTCCCCCTAACGAGTTGTTAGCTTGGCCGAGTCCTGGGTACACCCACGGTGTTCAAGAAACGTTCCACGACTCCCGTCAACGCGAACAGGCGTGGATCTTTTTCGAAAGTGGCCGTAGTCGTTCCTTGGTCGAGGGAACGTTTCTCGAGAACAAAGTTCTGGAAAGTCGTCGATATACCATGCAACTTTTATCGGATCACGCGAGGAGTGCACGTGCTGCGCGAGTCAGACCGAGCTGGGAAAAGTGTGTCGCTGTTTCGAAGAACGTTGTCCCCGGCTATGAATTCTGAATCATCCCGAGCAGGGCGAACAGGGTCACGTTACATCGTTAATCTTTTCCCCGGCGATAGAAGCGGTGGTCATTTCGACTGCTCGGGACTGTTCCTCGTTGCGTGACCGTTTTAACACATTGTATGCCGGTGGCATCTAAGGCACGCTTGTTGACGACCAATGAGTAGGTGAAGAAAATGTTTAAAATTTTATACATTATTGTGAAACACTAAAATTGGTTTGCATATTCATTATATGCAATTTAACGATAACGAGAAATAGAAACAAACAAATCGCCAAACAAAAGAATGTATTATTGGCGCTAAAGCGACAGACTTCCAAACCCGCGTTTTCGCGGGGCCGGCATACAATGTGTTAACGAGGATAAAAATGCTAAATTGATTTTTCAATCTGACAGCGAGAAGACAGCTGTGATTTCTGTTTGCAGTTTCCAATTTGATCGTCGATTTCTTTTAATCTTGAGATCTAGAGATACCTAACGTGGTACGATTAGTTCTTTAATTAAGGCGGATATCACTTTCTCTTCCAACCCTTTCTTCCCTCGATCAGTTCAGAACCTGCGAACGTATTTTAATAGCTTTTTCTCCCGTTCATAGCAGTATGCCAGCTAAAACGGGCATCGCATTGGATAAGAGCACCGGTTGACATTTAATAAGATTTTTTATCGCGAAATGCCATTGGACTAGCCCCAGTCGGGGTCGATAGGGGTGAGGAAAGAGGGAAGGGGGTAAAGAGTTCTCGAAAACGAACAAAAGGCGAAGGGCATTGGATTTCTCGAATGGGTTTACGTCACGGTACCATAATAAATTACAGTTCACCGGATTCGTCATGTTTCACGTTTTATCGTCGCGTGCGCCGCTCGTTGTAGGGTTGAACTTCCGGTCTACCGTCGGCTCGATGGAATTTCACAACACGTGTAGAATCCACGGCAGTTCGTGGAAAATTTGCAAACGGGAAAATAATCGTGATCAAGATTAACCCTTTGCACTCGGACTTTTTCTCGCCTAAAGCTTTCAACAGCTCGAACTTTTTTTCGTTGTATCTAGCTTCTTCCGTCACATTTTTCCCTTCATGGTGTATAGTATTTTTTTTATTTTTACCGGCCAAACTATTGACTAAATGCTGAAATCAGTGAAACATTAGATCACATGCAACTAAAGTTTAACTGTAAATTTAACTTTATCGCTTGATCTTCACTGCAGTATATTGTTGGTGTGCTTGAGAGGCACACTTCGAGTACAACGCCAAACTTTGGCAGTGGCTGTGATGAGTACTTCGAGTGCAAAGGGTTAAATGTTTGATCAACCCTTGCGATTAGTTCTGCCGTCAGCTTGGCACGTTCGTTTTTCATCGACGTCGAGAGACGCGCACGTGGCTCGAACGGAAAGGGAAATTCCATGAACAATGGGAAAACACGCGGGCAACGACCGGAAGTTCGCAAGAACTTCACGTTTATCGGTGGATGACGGCGTCCCGCCTTTAGATCGCAAGACACAACGACCGTGTTCCGCACGTGTCCGTTGAATTTTTCATGGAACAATTGGAGTTGTCTTCGTGAATATCATAGGGACCAGTGCAACGCGACCGATTCACGTCCATAGCACCTCAACCGGTCAGTTTCTCAAGTGATTAACCTGCTACGATTGAAGCTTCGTTCACAACAGGGGGATGGCTCATTGAGAGGACCGTTACAAGTAAAATTATTTCTCATGATTAATTATCTACGGGGTCATAACGTTGGTTTCCTATCGCTAAGGCGGGAAGAAAATAAATGTGCTTATTTCTTATAACGTCTTTATTTAATAGAACAATACAGATTTTTTACGTGAAGCTATTAACACTGTTCCTACCACGACCGGTCAAATTACCGTTTTTAAAATTTCGATTATAATTTCACATATACAACATAATCGAACCGCCTTTAAATTTTCGACTTTTCCTCAAATTAACCTGTAATACATTTTTCAATATTCACTTCTTTTTTCATTGTTTAGTTTGTAAGAAAAATTTGTAGTCTGTCTTACGTGGGAATGTCGCGATAGGAATAGGTATCCGTGAAGTGTCGGTAGGAATAGTGTTAAAAATTTCTCTTTTTACTTCACTTTCGCACATTCAAGTGACGCCTAACGGCATGAACCGTAGATAAGGTGTTAATTTAGTAACAAATTTTACAAATTTTACAGTAACAAATTTTCAATCTTGTTTCTCGCGAGCCCATCGACGGTTCCGTTTAATCGAACTCTTTGCCTGATAACGTGGAATTATAGTTCGCAGTTGTGAAGGCGGCTTGATCTTCGATCTGCTCAGAGTCGAGTACACTAGCTATTACGTCCACTTTCTTCCACGTGAACCTGCAAACTTTCAGTCAATGCAAAATGCACTGTAACGTCTGAATAATGGAGCATCGGCCAGCGGAGAACCGAGAGCTTCTACGATCTTCTATATAAACGCACCGTAAGACCGCTATTTTACCTCAGTAGTTGTTCGCTTAACCGGTTGATGAAACTGTTTATCTCAGCTCAAAGGACCATTCATTTGAAACGATTCACCTTTACGAATATACAGGTACGTTTCGCGACGTCTTCCAACAGCTGAGCGTAACTGTGAAGGATAGGAAGAGGAAATAGGGTACACAGTGGAACGATGAGATCTTCACACGACGATTCGTAAATCGCGGTTCACGTATGATGGATACCAATCGTACATGTAATTTAATGAGAAAATAGTATACTCAGTGGAACGATGAAACCTTCTTCACACAACGATTCATCAATCGCGGTTCACGTATGATGGATACCGATCGTACATGTAATTCAATGAGAAAATAGGATACTCTGTGGAAGGATGAAACCTTCTTCACACAACGATTCATCAATCGCGGTTCACGTATGATGGATACCGATCGTACATGTAATTCAATGAGAAAATAGGATACTCTGTGGAAGGATGAAACCTTCTTCACACAACGATTCATCAATCGCGGTTCACGTATGATGGATACCGATCGCACATGTAATTCAATGAGAAAATAGGATACTTTGTGGAACGATAAGATCTTCACACGACGATTCATCAATCGCGGTTCACGTATAATGGATACCGATCGTACATGTAATTTAATGAGAAAATAGGATACTCTGTGGAACGATGAAGCCTTCACACGACGATTCATCAATCGCGGTTCACGTATGATAAATACCAACCGTATATGTAATTCAATAAGAAAATAGGATACTCTGTGGAACGATGAGACCTTCACACAACGATTCATCAATCGCAGTTCACGTATGATGGATACCGATCGTACATGTAATTCAATGAGAAAATAGGATACTCTGTGGAACGATGAGACCTTCACACGACGATTCGTAAATTGTGGTTCACGTATGATGGATACCGATCGCACATGTAATTCAATGAGAAAATAGGATACTCAGTGGAACGATGAGACCTTCTTCACACGAGTAGCTTTCGTCAGGCACATATACGTGCCCATAGCAGCCAAAAGGTTAATTACACGTATGAAAGGGGTCTAAGGCTCAAGAAACGCGGAGAGTCGCGAGGAAAGGCTTGAAGGTGCGATTCAGGGGTGTTCGACTGGCTACAGCCAGCCCTGCGCGGGTGATGCAAATCGTGTAACGCGAGGACTATCTCGTTCGCATGGCCAAGGAGTCTTTCTCGGTGAAAATTGCTCCGGCGTTAAAACACCCGCGTTATTTTTGGTCCAAAGGCCTACAGAGAGATATAACCTGTCAACCGCTCGAGTTTCTCTCCTTCTCGCTTCCTCTTCTTCGCTCTCTTCCATTGATGCTGGCGTCAGAGACGCTGTCCTGACGTAGGCCTGGACCCGGGCCAAAATTGACCAGTCCTCGTCGAAAGCACACGACTTGCTGGCGGCTCTTCGTTAAATACAATTCTCGTTCACCACATTGCCGGAGGGAAGCTTCAGGAATCAACAGGGTGCCTCGTGTGTGTGCCCCTACCGTTTCCTCGTTTCTTGCGTTCCCTTTTATCGAATTAGGCTTTGCTAAGTTCGTACTAGTCTAAGAGTCGACGCGTACAGGCAATTTCTTGCCACGCGATTGAATCTATGCCTTGGTCGTTTTAAATTGGTCAAACAAGGAAGAACAATTGGATGTCTATGTCAGGATCTTCGTTTGATCAACGGATGGATGTAGTAGCCTTATATAAGTAATTAGCTTAAGCTTCCTAACGTTGTTTAGATGCTTTATGTATCTTCCTTTAGGGATAAGCTCTGTTTGTTGCGATATTTATGGTGGAGAATATTCGGAGGATTTTAATGTATTTCTGTTATGAAACGGGAGCCCTGAGAGGCCACAAAATGTGACTGTCGACAGAGAAGAACCGGATGCGAGCAGTATTGATCCGGTATGAGTCGAAACCGCTTCTCTATAGCTCCTTTCAATTTTAGAGTATTCTTCGCAATCGTTCATCTGTGAATTTATCCTCTATGACTAGAGAAGGCACGTGTTGCTCCCCTGGCATACCCTCTATTTTCTCGATTCTACCCATCACTGTCTGTCGATAAGTATAGAGAAAAGGAGCACGTTTTTATAACAATCTGCACCAAATCATTTTGTAACAAATTCTGATTTAATTAAGAACGTTGACAATTTTTTTACAAGATCTTCGTAGGCTGAAACTTTATTTTCTTCCTCGTCGAATTGAAGTGGTAAACAATTATAGCAAGGCTATCGGATAGCTAATTTCTTCCGGTTTCCAGTATTCTCTCATGATTTTCCCGTAAATACCACGAAATCCGTGCAATTTAAATCCGACAAGATCTAAATTGGAATGTAGATAAAATCGCGAGCGCTATCGCCGGTTAATCTCACCCCCCGGGGAAGGATACGTTGGTGCTCGACGATAATCCCTCGAAATTGATACTTGTCGCGTGATGGAAAATAGCTTGCAATAAAATCGGACGTCGCATGGTAATTGCTTATCCGGCGAACGCCGGGTCCCCAGAAGGGGGGAAGAAAAAAAAAAGGAGAGGCGTGCGATGAGATCGATGGACGTAGGTGCTAAATGCGCGTCGAGATATATATCTGTCGATAGATACGCGTGGCCAGTGCTTGGGCATCGTCGTCGTCGTCGTCATCGTCGTCGTCGTGAAAATATTTTCATTATAAATAGCAGTCGACCGGCACGGAAGCCGCTGGTGCTTTCACGAATGCCTGGACGCTCGAACACTCCTTTCACACGAAGATACTTGTATAGTAATACGCGTATGAGATACGCGATCGAACAATTCACGATACCCGTATCGTCAATCAGTATTGAAAATCAGTATCGCGATACTCTGTTGCCGTCTGAACGTTCTCATTGAATTATAATCGGCCGCATAAATATTCGTCCACCTATCGGTACAGCATACAAGTGAAGGAGAGAAAATACGTAAAACTGAAATGAAAAATACAAAAGTTAATCTTTGTTAATATAGAATAAGTTAATGTTTCTAGAAATCATTGATCGTAATTGCATGTATGTATTTTTGTTTATTGTCAGTTAGTTTGTTTATTAGTCAGACCTGGATGTTAAACAGTCATGTATGTAAATGTTAGTATACTAGTTTAGTGGTTTAGTGACTAAACTAAATGAAGTTTAATATAAGCAAATCTTAGTAAATATGTTGCACTTGAAAATGTTTTTGAAGTTAATATTATTAGTCGACTAACAGTCACCTCTTAAAGGGTTACTACACACCCTAAGAACGATAGGTGGACGAATACTTATGCGTCCGACTGTACATGTAGGGGTTGGTATTCATCATACGCGTATCGCGATGCAGGTATCCTCGTGTGAAAGAAGTTTAACGTCTCTACCTCGAGGCGAACGCCTTTTCGTCTACCGTGTTTTCCTCGGGGGAAAATCTTCCCAGCCCTGATGAGATTAGTGCTCGTCATTTTGCTCGGTTTACTCGAGGATGACTCTTCTTTTTTCCTTTCTTCCTTCGCTGATATGAAAAGGACTGTCAGTCCTGTTGGTTTCCGGCGTTATGAGATTATTGTGAAAACGAAGAAATGCTGGATGGTTTTCTGGGAGTTCTGTACAATATCGTGGAGAACAGTTGGATTATTTTGTTACTTGTGCTGTGGTAGAAATTAAAGTTTTGCTGCAATTATACTTTGGAAGGTACTGGTGAAAATACTACTTGGTATTATTAAAAAGTATTGTTTATACTGTTGCGGCAGTTAAGTTTTGCAGCAATTATACTTTGGAAGGTACAGGTAGATGTTAGATACGAATCTTTAGATGGTGTACTAGATTTTATTAGTTAGGTTTTTTGAGTTAGGTTCACGATTCAGTTTTGTATAGTTACAATATTGACATCTGCTTATATTTCATATGTCAAACGAGATCGTTTTCTGGGAAGCAATCGCTTTTCTGTAACCATAAGATGAAAAGTAGACCATTTCCTGGTATCGAATGATATGAAGTACGTATTCGAGGAAGAAGGTTTTGTTTTTTCTACAAGCCCGCAGAGTTATCGTAAAGGAAATGTACTGTTTCAATCTTTTCACAAAGAAAAGGTATTGAAATTGTTGAGATGTATCTTGAACTAATTTCATGGAATACTTCTTGTAACTTTGTGCGAGTAACAGCACATTGAACACTTGCGAGTTAACACAGCAAAACTTGAAGACCAGTTCTTAGAAACAGGTTCAAGGTTCGTTTCAGTATTTTCAACAGATCGTTTCATAAATTGTAGAAACCGTGTATTTTTCTTAGAAAGCAACAATAGATACCGATTTTTATTACAGATTAACCAAGGTTTCTCAGAATTCGCAAGATTTTCTATTTCTTCCTATTAATATCAACATCTTTTCTTCAAGGTTGCTTTAAACAGCGACGGCAACTCACTGCGTTTCGCGTTCAAGCACTTAAGCTTTCAGTGGAACACGCTTCAAGTTGATTCTTGAAAACGGAAAAAGAGAGGAGGGAGAGAGAAAGAGAGTCGCAGGAAAGTTGTAGTCGAAGGAATTCAGAACCCTCGTTTTCACTCGTCGAAGGAAAAGTGTGAAGGCCCTTCTCGGTGAGAGATAAGCTCGATCTGTCTTCGTCGTTTATTCCTTTGCCCTGTTTGCTGGAATATGGGCCACGGAGTTCAACAACCCTCCATACCCAGGTCGACCACTGTACGGGTTGACCTGAATAAAATACATCCGGTCAACCGATTCCCCATGATTTCGTCTTGCTCCATGCTCCACTTTATCCGCTATTCTGCCATCCTCCTCTTCGCGCTCCCTGAGAAATTGAATTTTCTTTATTAACTCTTCCCTCGCCGAGAATTTTATTTTCTTGTCCATAAACTGCGGTTGTTTATGCAAACTCATAATATCTAGCAAGCTAATAATTGTTATGTTAGAATGGTTGTATAAAATTTTAAAAAACGGAAGACACGGGTAAACAGCTTAGATAAAAGATAGAGTTGTCCCTGGAGGTACATGTAAATAAGTGTTAATTTGCAAAGAGATTGCAGTCGATTGTCAGCATTCGCGTTAAAAATAATAAAAATATAAATCGGTGAGCATATCAGTCTTCGTTAAACGTGCTAAGTTTATATTTCACGTTAATAGGAAACCCAAAGCGTTAGTGTTTTATTCAATCGACTTATTTTCAAAACTGGGTCTTCTGTCTAGAAGTCATTCATTTTTATCCCACAGTAAATTGATAAATCTCGAATAAAGTCAGATACTCGCTTACATTCTTTAGTACTGAAACCTTTTTCAGAATTAGCAGCGAACTATGCATGCGACAATGTTATGTACATTATGTTACAGCATGTGAATGATCTTTTCTGGTACATCCCATAGGTGACAGATGTTTGATAGTTAAAATCCAGAAATTATGACGATGAACGGAAGGACTCGATAGTTTAGAAGTTGGATGGATGTGAACCATAAGTGCATGTACACAACCGGCCAAAAGTTTGGAAGCAACATGCATCCTAAGCACCACAACTGTTTAACGAAGGCAAGGATTTAGGATGCTGACGTCTCAGAAATTTCTACATTCAATAAATCCACGAAGCTGCATAAAACTGTTCATGAATACACAGTATTAATTTATTACTATTAATAAATTAATGATTACTGATAAATATTATTTATTACTATTAATAAATTAATAATTACTGATAAATATTATTTATTATTAATAATAAATTAATGATTACTGATAAATATTATTTATTACTATTAATAAATTAATGATTACTGATAAATATTATTTATTATTAATAATAAATTAATGGTTACTAATAAATATTATCATCTATTATTATTAATAAATTAATACTGTGTATTAATTCCTAGTTCGTGAGAAAATTGGCGAAAGCTTTGAAAAGGGCAAGGATCAAAAAAGTGGTTCCAAACTTTTAAATGGTAATGCACGTAAATCACCGTGTACACGTGTACGAGGTAATCAAAATCACGGGTGACAGACGACAATGATCGTTTTAATGTCGTAATAAATGATCGACGTGTCGGCTTATGTCGTAGGATATACAACTAAAATAATACTGGTTGGATCGTCGCCAACGGAGAGCTTCTCCATTGTCTTTGCAACTGGCTAAATGGTGGCTGGGAAGATGGTGTGTTAGTTACCAACGGTGTATCTATCCAGCGGCAAGAATTCACAGCGATACGAATTTATTCGACGTCCGTGTTGGCCAGCAGCTGCTTTCGCTTTTCCACCGGTATCGAATCACGCGAGGAACATCCGCGTACTTCCTTCTATTCCGGGAAAACAGCGATCGATAGGTTTGCGTCTGGCATTGTGAGCAATTTGGAGATCGGCTTGGCTGTAAGACCGTTCGAACGTCGCATTAAATCAGGATAATAGTGGCTTGTTTGGCCTTAGTCATCGATTAAATTGGTTATTCTCAAAGCGAGTTCTTTTCTGTTCCAAAATGTACCATGGAATTCTCGATACGTATACCTTCTGGTTAACAGCTTTCTGTAAAGTAAGTTCTCAACTCATCTCTAAAAGAAGAACCGTTTACCACAAATGTAGGCGTTCACAACTGTTCCATACCAATATTCTAGTGTTCGTGTACAGACTGTACACTATTACCATTTAGCAATTAAAATTTCCACAATTTTTCCAGTATTCTCAATTTTACCAAATGTATGGAATTTATATATAAATACACTAGCGATTAGAGTTGCTAATAGCGTAGAGCCTGTAAGGAAAGGGAACTTTGGTTCATTTGGTATTCCTCCAAAATGGTCCTTCAGGGAAACGGTAAACTACTCTAAACATTGGATGTCGATAAAATGGTATATTTATCTAAAAGGATTCTATGCCAGACTTGTTTGGCAGGTGTGACGATGATTAAGGAGCAGAGGATCGATGTGTGTATCGGGAAACAGAAAATGGTAAACATCTTCGTAACTTTTAAACCGAATGCGAACCATGAAAACCGAGACTTTATTCATTTTCTTTATTTTGTTCAGGAGAAGTTAGACGACACTCGGTCGTATATCAAGAACCATGAAACGGTACCGGAAACTCGGTTCGACCGATCGATATTTATAGAAGCACACGCGTCGATCGGAGTTCCGGAGTGGCTCGTGATTTAGTGATCGATGAAAAATTCCCGCTGCCAACGGCGGTGGCAAATTTTGACAAAGCTCTGCCGTATGAATCATCCCGTTGCCTCAAGCAGAGTGCACGCGCGGAATAGGCGGCTTCCGGGCCGATAGAGAATCTGGCACGTGCACGTTTACGCGGATCCTGGCCGTAAAGTTGCTCTCGATTTTTCAGGGAATAACCTGCCTTTGCCGAATCACCATAGATTCTTCGGATTTTTACGACCCTTTCTCGAATAACGGAGGACGTAGTCTTCTGAAACTTTCATGATGCATACCTTTATTCGAAAAGTTAGCAGAAGTTCCTGTATAACGCCGTGAAGCTGGGAAGATGGATGGCACAAATTGTAGAAAACGATGGCTTAAGATAGAGTCGTTTGATAATTAATTATGCGGTGATTCTGTTCAATATTTAATTGATTCTTAAGAGCTAGTATAGGACAATGGAATTAGGTTCTATAAAGTTTCTAAGACCACTTGGCCCCTTCAAGCTGTCTGATTTCTAATTTATGAGCGATGGCGTGAGTAGACGTAGGACAGGAGTTATTAGTTGTACCATAAGTAATCTTCAATGAACCGAAGATTTTTATGCATTTATGGGAAATTGAAATGCAAATTTGAATTTGCATGAAAATCATCAATTACCCTAGCATCAAATTTAATCTGAAGCCCTGCTCTCAGAATAGGATGTTAGGGTGGTTTACCCATAGAAGAGTTGAATTTCTTATCATTAAGTTTAACCTAAAGCCCTGCTCTCAAAATGGGATGGTTTACCCACAGAAAGAGCTGTGTTTCTTATCACTAAATTTAATCCAAATCCCTGCTTTCAGAATGGGATGGTTTACCCACAGAAAGGGCCGCGCTTCTTTCCAACAAATTATAACCCAAGGTTCCGCCTTCAGAGGGCTTGCCTTGCCCACAGAAGAGTCGTGTTTCGTTTCGAAAACCGGGAGGAACAGGAAGGGGAGGCGGTTCAAAGAGCAGCCAGATATCCTTATTCGAATGTTTAACACGCGGAGGGGCGGGGGAGGGTAGCCGATGCGTCTGTCCAGGGAGAGTAGGTCGTTTCCATGGCAACAAGGGGTGCATCGGACTGGCACGTATTGCTAAACCGAACGTACCCTCCTGGCGGCCTCTAACCTCCCCCATGCATCCCGCCTCCTGCGGAATATCCTACCCGTAACTCCGGCTGCCTCCTCGTGGCTGGGTCATCCCTTCCGCAGGAATTGGGTTACTTCCTGGAATTGGGTTTACCGAGTGGTTCCTCGAGCGCGCGAAAAATCCTCCTTCCCATCGATAACGATCCCGGGTGTGCACCTTCCTCCCGGTCCAAGGCCACGCTGGTCGAGCAGCGGCTTGTACACAGTTAGAGAGCGGGCGATATTGCACACGGGTGGTGGTCGAAACGGGACGATTAATTAACATTCGTCCTGGTCGAACGACCCGCGCGCACAGGCGTGATTAATTTTGTTCCGCTGATAATAATCGACCTACTTTCCTCTCTGCTCTTTCAACCCCCGGTTTAACCCCTCCGGTTATCGAATTTCTTTCTATCGATTTATAATGAAAATTATATATAAAATGGCAAGAGAAGTTTGTGAGAGATACAAAGAACAGATTATGCGGTAATTGAAATTTTTGTGGTCTATCGAAATTATTGGAGCTCTGGAGGCTTTCCTTTTAAAGTGGCCCAAATTTATCGCAGATTATTTCATTTTCAGATAGTCACAGAAAACAAGGGGTCACTTAGATTGCGCAAACTTCGCGCAGAAAATCGTCGTCTCTTCAAAGATAACGTCGCTACATTTCAATATGAGGATTCCCTAGCGAACGAGTTACACGTTCGACTGACAAGAGAAAGAGAGAGAAAGAGAAAAGGGTGTCCGATTGTTTTTTCTACGGTGGCAAGATCAACAGAGCCAAATCAATTCTTGCGAATTAATGGAAGCTTACTCTGGTGATCACGAGTTACCGCTTTTAACTTAACCGGTGTATAACACGCGTTTTTAAGGACACGGTAAAGAAATTGTTTGCGGAACGCGATGCGAGGTTATCGGTAAACTAAACGCACCCTCTGGCCTTTTTAGCGCTTCCCTGCGGCCGTCCCACGGAACGTAGCCTAACCATCGCTCCGATGTCCTCTGTGCTGATTCAGGATGCGTCATCGGGAGGAATAGCCTGGGTTGTCGCGTGTCGGAAGCCATCAAACGGGCTGAAAGTAGTACAAACGTGTATTTTAACCTTCGCCTCGGTGTAACCCTGTGTGAAATCGGAGAATGGTATTCTTCTTTTCTCATTTTTTTTTCTCTCATTCTTTTGGTTTTTGTCTTCCCCCCCTCTCTTTGTTTCTCTCTCTGTGTGTTTTTCTTTCTCTCTGTTTCTCTCTTTCTCTCTTCTCTTTTCTCTCTGCTTCAGTGTGTCGTTTTTCCCGTCCCGGTCTGACCGGAGCCGAAGACCCAGTTTCTTTTTTCAAAGCAGGACACCCTGTATTATTCCAGGGGATACAGAGAGAGGTGCACGACCTAGTTACGCTTGGGCGTGTTATATGGGTCATAGACACCATTCGCAGCCAGTCATACGTGCACGGGGACACATACGTGTACGTGTACGCGCGGAAATTATGGCAGTTTCCACGGAAACGTGATCCACGGAATACGGGGCAGTAAAAGTTTTACAGCCAGAGCCTGTATATTCTCCTCGCGATTATCAACGGTGCAGGGATGAATTCGATGCTGAA
This sequence comes from Tetrapedia diversipes, assembly GCA_033822845.1. NCBI lineage: Eukaryota > Metazoa > Arthropoda > Insecta > Hymenoptera > Apidae > Tetrapedia > Tetrapedia diversipes. The sequence goes on from JAOPTO010000827.1 coordinate 347,454, forward strand.
AATGGGAATACTCTGTTCTATAGACGAACAGCTAGGTGTTACGGTAGCTGACAAAAATTGTGGACTTTAGAGAACCGCTAAAGAAAGTTGGCGAAATTGATTAATTAATTTATGAAAGTAACACAATAAAAAAAAATCTCTAATTTGTGCCAATTCATAATTGCACTTTCTTTATCAATATTATTCTTGTCTTAAATTTATGTCCGCTACTGTATCAAGATTAAATTCTTCGTTGAGAGTTCTGAGAAGGTAGTCCTGCTAAATCATTTTCTCAATTTTCATACATCTACTTTTCACCCCTTCCTTTTATAATTAATCTTCATTCTATTGGATAGGACATGGTAGCTCGATCTTCTTGAAAAAAGAAAGTACCAGGAATGGCACGTGGTTCTATGAAAGTCGTTTCTCCTCGGAAGCGCTGCGGTGATTCAGGGTTGAACATGAAACACGGGAAAAGGGAAGCAGCTGGTTTGTACAAGGAAATTCGCTTATCCGGACACTATCAGTAAGCTCGCGTGTACATTGTCATGCTCTGATCGTTGGGCACTTCGGTCAGGCATGGATTAACAGTGATCCCATCGATCATCCTGGTTGTAATTCTTTTCTTCGTGGATTAGAAAGTAACACTGGTAACCTCTGGTGTATTTATTAAACTCAAATCTAAGAACATACCCTTTTCTTAAATTCTTGAGGTGCTTAGAATGGCACGTGCTCTAACCTACTCCTAAAGAAAAAAAAAAAAAAAAAATAAGAAAAGAATTAATCTTCTTTCACGAGGGATTTTCTCATCCTTCTCCCCCTTATTCTAACTACGCACGTTTTTCTATTCCGGAAGTGTATACCAATTCCACACAATGTAGATTAAACATTCGACTGAATCTGCCCTCGAAAAACCCTTCAGGACCACGAATCACGCCTCCCCTCGACAATTACCAGCCTCGTGCAACAGTGATTCACTCGACACCCGGTACACTTGAACCGCGCGCACGCGTGCATTTGCCCAACACACAACTCTCTCCTCCCCTTTCTCTCTCCCCCTCTCTTTCCCTTTCTCGCTCTCTTCAGAACCCGTTCTCTCGCCTTCCTCCCCATCTTCGTCGAGAATTGTTCAATTCTCCCCTTGTATCCCGGTTTCTTCCACCTTTTTCTCTTCATCCCCTTCCGGTCGGCTCGTTCGCTTTCCTCTGCTTCCCTCTGCTTCCCTCTCCCCCCCTACAAGAGAGGCCGTCTCTCGTGCTCTCGACGGCCGCCTTCCTCGTCGGGTTCTCCCTCGATTCGAGGCGCCGCGGCGCGTCTCCGTCTCAGTCTCTCGCGCGAAGCGGTCTCGCGGCGACGTGTATCGTTGCACTCGGCAGAGATTGCGGCTGGTCCAGGTCTCTCCTCTGCTCCGCATCCCTCTTTCTCCTCTTCTCTCGACCCCCAACCCCTAACTGAACTACGACGATCTTCTTCTGTGTTCTCTTCGACCCTTTCTCGCCTGGAAAGCGAGTTCCTGTTCTCGGTACGATGCCACCCCGTCTCTTTTCCCTTGGCGAGAGGGATGATCTCGGTGACAGTGCTCAGGCTGGTAGGGGAGCATGGGTCGTCGTCGCGAAAAAGAGACCCGGTGGTTGTTAGTCTCGCGGCTGACGCTCGGGGCAGCGGCGAGGAAGGGACCACCCGGGACAGAGAGAAAGAGTGTGCACTACTGCTATTTTCGAGACGCCGTGGAGCCCGGCCAACGCGTGCGTCCGGTTCACGGTACGAAAAAAAAACGAGAGGGAATCGCGGGTGGAAGGTCGACGTGATCTACGAGATATAGATCCTGTGGCCCAACTTTGGGGGATCGTGCGAACGGCAGTACACCGTGTTCGTCGATCGTTTCGAACGCCTGTTTGCTCCGAGTTGTGCTCTCAATCGAATCGATCAATTGGATTTTTTCTTTCTTTTTCGGGTTTTCCTTGTTTGGTGACGATTATTCTTGAATTCTGTGCAAAACGGTACGTTTCATTCGCAGAAGTGCACGAGGACTGTGAGATTTACGCACGACGAAGATTGGAGGTCGTGGAGAATCGTTCGGTGATCTATCCGCGTTCCACGAGTGATCGAGTCTATCGATGTCAGACGGATCGTCCAGCCGAGCATTAACCCGCATTAACCCCTGGCAGTTAATTCGGGAAGATTAATCGGTCGCGTTGGGCTTGGTCATTAGCCGAGGTTGCGTTAAGGTGAACGATAGAAGAGCAAAGGACTGCTACTGGTGATCGATGGGTCCGAGTTTGTTCGCAGGAGGAGGGTTCACGGTGGAGGTGTTGTGAATGTATTTTTGGAGGAAGTCGTTTATGAGTCCTTCGGGAGGCTCGAGAACTGACCTATCTGAATCGTTTGCGTCGGAGAACTTCTGAAACTTGGGTGATCCCTGTATTTTTTTTTTAGAAGATCTTAACCCTCTCGCGCAAAGCTTTCTTAAGTTTTATGTTTCATACATAAAAAGGAAACCCATTGTTATCGCTAGATTTGCGGACATTTCTTGTATATCTATTGAATAGGTGTAGATCATAGAGAATTTGAAATTGCAGAGCTGAATGGGGAAACGGATTAGGGTATATTTGTATTACTCCATAAATAAAAGTCAACAAAAATTGCTAGGAATAATAGTAATTGTTTTTGCAAATTTTGTAAACCTAATATTATTATTATTAATGATGTGTGAATTGAATGGAATAGAAATTTTTATTCTTAAAATTTTAATCAAAAATTAAAATTCAAATGACATAAGTTCACGTATAATAATATACAATGAATTATTGTAAACTGTGTGTGTAACGCATGAAAGGGTTAAGCTCATCTTCTTTTTTGTATAGATTTTAGTGTCTCATAGGCGTAACGACGAAGTTTTTGGGGAGAAAAGATTAAAAATTGTGAAAGGTGAAAGAGATTCATGAGAAAAAAAATAGATTTCGACGACGACGATGATTGACACAAGCTTGTAATGAATTGTGCGGAATCTGTCGGCGACCCAGAGTAGTGAACAAAAGTTCGGTTTTAGTGTAGAGAGAAGAGGGAAAGAAAGGATGTTCCGATCGAAGATTTAGCCGTTGTTTCCGAGATCACTTTGTCGCGATGTTTTCTACTCTTTGTCAATTAATCGTCATGGAGATTGTCCTCTGGAGGTTGGTTGATGGTTTTACTAATGAATAACGTTAACGTTGATTCATTTCTTTTGCTGACATCATGTTTCTATTGTAAAGACAAACAGTTGGTTAAATGAAATTGGAGAATATAGTTTGGGATATAAAGAAATTTAATAGGAATCGTATGTGCTTTAGCGAATTTAATGTTTTTTGAATACACTGTTCCTTCATCCTATGGTGTTTATAATTCAGTTAGTTCTCGTGCACGATAACTTTTATGTGGCAGTGTTTCCCAAGCGAATGTACAATTTATGACAATTCTAGAACTTATTAAATATACTTTGAGAGACAACTTTTTTTGGTAAAAAGAAAATGATTTGTCACTTGAAGTGATTTGATTTTATCACACATTTTTAACACTTTACTTGCATGCATAGAAGTGTAACAATTAACTTAAGTGCAGTATTCAATTTACAAAAAATTGATGACTTTATTGATCTCTTTTATTCAATTTTTTAACGGTAGCTACACTACCATTCAGCAATGTCTGGACACTTGTTTTTCATAGCATCTAATTTCTTTGTAAAATGACAGGTAAAAGAATCTTTGAAATTATGAAATAAATCTGCGAATAAGTTTCAAACTGTGTTTAATTGTACGTGTTATGATAGGTACAGTGAATAACTTAGCTTTTTTAATAAATAATTGAAATATCCAGGCATTTATGAGTGGTAGTGTACGTTTCCACATTATTATTTTTCGTTTTACAAAGCCATGACCGTTGTGTTGTATCTGCTTACAGAGTGTACGATGTTGGAAGGTGGACGTGCAGTGATTTGGCTCCTTGTATCAGGCCCACAAGCTGCACGCCACCCGAAAGATTTACGTACTAACCCAGTTGCACCTGTTTGAACCCACCAGTTGCAGAGTCCTGCACCGTAACCCCATGACGCATTTAACACATGGCCCGCCTGGAGAGTAAGTGTTTATTCACGCTCACAGTTTTACGTTTCTCTGCCTCCTCTCCCACGCTTCTCCTTCCTAAACTCAAATTTATTGGACGCCTGTGTGGCTGGCAAATCTTTTCAGGAAACCCGTCTGCTCCCATCTTCTCCCATACGCAAGTGTTTTACAGATGATGATTTGAGGCTTTGTTTGAGTATCTTTAGCTAGATCAGGCAGTTTGAAACAATGAGTATCCGGCTGATAATAATTGTTTCTGTTAATGGATTGACACGAAGTGGAAGAAACATAGTAAAAATTATGCTTCGACTGTTTCAGTACCAAGTATAGTGGTGCATAAAGGCAGCAGGTCGCATAGTCGACCTGAGAGTCCCACGGTGGTGGTGCGAGGAGGAATGCCCTCACTGCCATCCTCCAGGCAAGGCTTTGTCATAAGTGGCTCCAATACATCATATCAGAACAGCTCGCAGTCGGATATGATAGACGGGAATGCCAATCCGAATGTCGGCTCTTCTCCCGTACCGAATTCGCACCATCGTAACTCGTCCTGTCCCCCTGATAAATCAGACACAGAGAACAAAAACTTTCGTAATAGGGTATGTGTTTCGAAGGTTTAAAAAGCCAATTTTTTTGCTCTATGTTCGTGCCCGAATTTCGTTTTTCCTGTTCTAACAAAAGTGAAACTGTTTTCAGACAAACACGAAAGTGAAGTTGTTGGTCAGGAGTCATGCTATGAGAGAATCGACGTCTCCCCCGAGGGAGCCACACAACTGTTCGTCGTCTCCGCATAGTCCTCAGTCGGTGGACGGTGAGAAGAAGTTCGTAGGCAGCTTATCTCCTAATTCTACTAACGCGAAGCTCAATAACAACGAGTCAATGTTCAACAGTAATTTTTGCCCGAATCAATCCCCTAAGCAAATGCGCAACACGGCCACCTCACCCACATGCCGAGCTCCGTCACGAAATGGTAAATTTCCAACGTCTATAAGATTACATTATTCAATTTCAGTGAAATACTCTGATTATCCTGATCGTAGGTCAATCTAGTCCCTCTCAAGTTCACTCACCAAAGAATAACACTTCCCCAACGAACGTTAATAAGTCAGAGAGCCAGCGTTCCAAGATGACAGGCTCAAACGTGATTCAGAAATGCAATAACTGTGTGAAGAACAATCAAAATGACCGACCCGGTTTACTACAGACGCCCGTCTCTCCTTCGAAGACTGGCCAGGCGTTGCAGCACTCGCCGAAGAGCACCAACCTAGCCCATAACGCGCAGAACAATCAACATAAATCAGAGCAACGTAGACCGAACTCGTTGAACATTTGTAATAATCAGTGTTCGGCGCAATGCGGCAACACCCTGTCCGTGAGCAGGCCTGGCTCGCGGCACAAGCTGAGGCACCAGAACTCATCCCAGGGTAGCTTCGATAGCGCGTCTCCTTGCCTCTCACGAGGTCCGTCCTTCGGATTGCTGATAATATTCCGTTATTGTTTCGAGTGTTGGATTGATTTTGAGAAGAAACAATGTTTCTTTTTTTCGCAGATAGCAGTACGGAATTGTACACCGATAGTACTGGAATAGATCTGGAGCATTTCATCGCTGAAACCATAAATCGCAATCAGAAGGATCGTACGGTGCTGTTAAAAATCGAAAAAGATCTAATAGAGTTTGCTAGGGACAAGCAGAAGGTCTGTCATAAATTTCCGAACATGTCCTCTTACAATAGAATGCTGGTGCATCGCGTGGCCGCTTATTTTGGAATGGAGCATAACGTCGATCAGTCTGGTTCCAGTGTGATAGTTACCAGAACGAAAAACATGAGAATTCCGAATACCCGTTTCAAGGAACACATCAGAGATGATCTGATTCTTTCGGAGGAACCACGGCGAAGCATTTTGAAAAGAGATTCCAGCTCGTTTGAGGACAGTTTCAATTTCAAGTCGCCCGATAGAATGTCCGGTGATTACGGTCGGCAAAATAAAAGTTTCGAGGAAAGGGAGGAGGAGTACGAACGTGCCAGACGAAGGATATTCAAGGATAGCAGCGGAGAGAGTAGCGAGGTTGCATCTTGGCCTTACTGGTCTTCTTCTGAAAGTTCTGACGTTTCTGCGAGATATCGTTTGTTACATCCTTCGGATCATACGATGAGGTGAATATTATAATGCAATTTTTCTTATCGTGTATACGTTTAGGGTAGAAGGTAGGCTATCGGCCATTATGTTGCATATGTATTAGGCAAACGAAGCTACTGAAAGGAGAATCTTTCGATGGAAGAGAATCTTGTCGAGGTTCAGTTATGAGGCCATCCGTTTCTAAGTCTTTCAGTTTCGGAGGTTACACCAGAGGTATGCTTTCCAGAGGGGATAGCGTTACATCTACTCATAGTGCAGGAGCTCGACTTATGAAGCAAGGTTTGTCTTAAATTTATATAAATTTCTCTCTTTCCTGAATTCTTTTCAATGCAGAAGTAATTTTATGTAGCAAAAGAAATACATCTATAAATCAAAGATTAAATCTGTTACAGACTCAGGTGCTAGTATGTGTTCACGGCTAAGTCCTTCGAGTAGTGGTTATAAATCGCAGAGCCAACGCAGTGATGCTACAATATCACCGTCTCCTTCGCCATCCCCTGTGGCAACTATGACCTGTAGTCATACTCAAGTATCTAGTCAGGATCTCGCGTCGCCAGAATCGAATAACCAAACGGTAATGTGGGCAGTCACTAGTATATCTAGTGTACCGCCAGGTAGCATAATCATAAACCCTCAAACGAATCAGCCGTATACCAATCCCGATGGTTCAATTTATCGTTTCGATCCGGAGAACCCACCAAAATTTTATACTGCTCCATCGTTGCACGAGAACGAGAAGAATAATGTGTCGCCCATCAAAAACGCGGAATCATCCGAGCCATCCAAAGCAATGAATAATACAAAGAACGAGAATAAAAAGAAGTCGCAGTCTAATAAGCACAATAGTGGTAATGCAACAACAGTGACTCATGTGACAAACTCAGCTACATCTCCAAGTTTGCCCTTTACGCCGCCACCACCACCTCAGCAAAATCCAGGACCACTGCAGCAACAACAGCAGCACCTGCACCAGCACCAGCTGTCGCAACAACAACAACAACAACAGCAGCAGCAACACCAACCACAGCAGCATCAGCAGCATCAGCAACAAACTCTAGTCAAATCATCGTCAGCAGTGCAAACTTGTAATCATAATCAAGCAGCTCAACCATACACGACCTATGTACCTACCTCAGAAACGTATAACCAGGGTGTTTATCAACCTCCTGTGGGACAGCAGACTGTGATGATGGCTCCTCATCCGAGTCAGAGTCAGGCGAATGTTCAGAACAACGGTCAGGGTGATGTATTTAATCAGAATTCGGTTTACGCGAATTATGGAGTACCTGTGCAGCAAGGACCAGTGTCGCAGACAACTGAGATAACTGAATTATCTGGATATTTTATGGGTATGAGTATCTACGATCAACGCTTGAATGGTGATAATCATTCTACGCCACCGCACTCTTATCCACAACCGCAGCCATCTACGAACCAAGCAGTGCAGAGTGTACAAACAGTGCCACAAAATTACTGGCAACCTCCTCCTAATTCTGTACCGGTATGAAACGTTTCTACTTCATTGTAAATGGTTTTGATATAGTTTCGTATCAATTAGTTCGTTTTTCTTGTTGTTGCTTTAGCCACAACAAACGATGTACTTTGTACCGCCACCTAATGCGGCACTTTCGGTCAGTCAGGGTCCGGGCGATAGACAGCCGTTGCATCAGCAACAGAGATTTACAACAAACTATTCTTTCAATGCACAAACTATGACTCCTCCGAGCCAATCTAATTGTAAGGAGAATTTTTTGAAATTATTTTTCAATACTGTTTCATCAATTATTTTCAGTTATATTGTTTCTGTCTTAGCTAATTACATGGGCAGTTACCCAGTCCCTTACAATTCGATGCCCGCTGTAACACCAACACCAGCCGATTATACGTATCAACCACCAGTTCATATGGTTCCCACATACTATCCACCAAGTCAAGCGGCGATTCAGCCACCACCTGTGATGTATAGAGTACCAACACCACCAAATACTCCAACTTCTAATCAGGTATATGCTATTCTACACAACTCTGGATCATTGTAATTATGTGATTAATGTCACAAGTATCTCTCCAAACATTTAATTTACAGATGCCTGGAATGCCATTGATGTATGTCAATTCCGGCAGTTATCCACCACCAACGATGGTATCCAATGGAACGTTTGGCCATCAAGTTGGACACAATGGCACATCTCCCGCACCCTCTGGAACCTATATGACTCCTGCGCTAGTTCCCAATCTTGTTTTTAGACAAAATGTTCCTGTAAGCGTAAAAACCACCTCATCGAACAAAATGCTGTAATCAGTTGAACAGTGAAAGCTATTTAACGTTTCTCTTAGGTTGTTACTGGCGTTCGAGCTTCAACACCAGGTACTTCTCAGAGAACTAGCAGGTCACCGACTCCAGCACACGAGTTGTTCGGAAGTGGAAGTGGGGACAGAAGCGCACAACCCCAACCACGGTACCCACTGCCAATGTATCAGGGTGTCCATATTGTGCAAGGTATTCGACATCAATTTTATATGTCTTTACAGAGTTACAATTGAAATTTTTTGTATTACAGGGGATATGAGATTGATGCATCCCGCAGTACCAGCCAACCCGCGGTTGCAGTATGCACCAGTATCATCACCACCTGTTGTTCAAGGTTGTCCACGACCGTACCGACCGCCATCTTACTCATCGAACACCTCAGGCGCTGGTACACCCACCTCGTTTGATGGTAGAAATCAGAAAATTCGTAAACAAAGGTGATTTATCAATTCTGTTTTACCTTGGGATGTACACCTTTAATTGTTCAGTGTATTTGAAATTATCGCACGTATAATATTGTCAGAGTATCAAAAATGCAATATATTCAAACGGAAGTTATAACGTAATTCGTTTCTTAGGTCCAAAGTAACACCGTTACCACCAACAGGTGCGCGGCCCAATCTTTATCAAACTCCTTCCATGCCGTCGCTCTCATCTAACGTGCCGAAAGATATTAGAGAAGGTAAGGATCGACATCATGCATTAATTAGTTAGATGTTCGCTCGGTACGTTGCTTGAAAATTCTGTTACTTTCTATTTTCGTTTCGCTTATGAAGAATGAAATGTGACACAATTTTTGACACATTCTCTTGTATCTCCTTAAAAGCGAAACCTGTGGAAGACAATATGATATAAGGTACAGAACTTCAGTATAAAATACTACAAAAAGAACACACGGTATCTACATCGTAACATAGGTGCTTCTTCACATGCGTTAATTTCGCTTTGTCGATATTTGTTGTTCGTGTGGAAATATGCCTGGAAAATACCTCCTATTTTCTCGTTCTCTGTTAACAGTGGAAATTGTTACACGTATAATGATTCTATCGGAAAGATAAAAAATAGGACGTATACACTTTCAGAGCATATTCAACTGTAGGCACTGTACGCTTACACACTCACGCGCACAGGTTTCTATAGGAATTCTTTCTTTTTCATTATTTATTACTTATCTCATAAATATAACGTTTCATTTCTTTTCTCTTAAGTCAGGTTTTCTATTCTTATGCTTTGTACTGCACGACAGCCAAATTCAAAGCAAAGATCTAATCAATGATTTTGTGATGAATCTTTTATTTGCAGTCGATGAATTTTTCGATTTCTTTGGATAACAATTATGACCATACTCGTTTGCAATTCATGGTGCGATTTTCACATGGGAATACGCTCTAGACCAGCCGTTGTCGCCATTGTCAAGGTGTAAAGTTCAGTGTATAAATTGCTAGGATGTTTTTAAGCAAGCTTGAAAGTAATTAAAAATCATTATGTCATATCTTGCTTGAATATGTAAATCAATAGAAATCTGTCTAAACCTAAGCAGTGTATACATTGTTAGATTTTACACTTTGCTGGTAACATATATATATATAATGTACTGAAACATTTGTTTAACGCAATTCTGATTTGCACTACAACAATTCACTGGCATTGTATCGTAAGGATCGCCGCAGGGAACCAGCGCTGCTCTCAGAAATGATCTTTTCATTGCAGGGACCGTGAAGGTGACAATCACCCGTCGAAACCAACTGGTACAATATTAAATATCTGGGCCAATTTTGAGAGAAAATCAGCGCTGAACGTGCAGAAAAGACAATGGAATCGTTGCAGGCTGGACAAAAGGAACCTGGAATAAAGCAGCTCGTGGTTTGCCGCTATATACATACACGATTCTTATTATTAATATTAACGATACTTTTAAATTAAATATCTAAGAAACAAAACAAATATAAAAAGCACACACTGCTAGAGTATAAAGATTCACGTGTTACAAATCGAAGAAAAAAAAAAACGAACAAGGACGAAAACCACCTTTAAGATAAAACAAAATCGTTACACCAACCCTTTTGATAAAACGTGTGGAGGACGATGGAGTCAGGAAAAAACAAGAAAATGAAAAAAAAAAAAAAACTGAAGTTACATTGAATTCATTCACACCGACTATATAATAATAACATTTGAGCTATCAGGATACTCGAAAGGGGAAGAGAGAAAGATGGCGAACGATGAAAATGTATTTGAGTGTACAAAAGAAAAGGGTAATCTGCGCGTTGTTTTTTTGGCGTAGGGCACGACAGACACAGTGTGGTACACACCGAACGGAGTTACTGAACAGAATTTTAACTATTACAATTATTATATATTATATATACAGTATATTATATTATATCTGGAGATATTTTAATCGCGGTTTTACAGATACTATATGAATGTGAGATTTACTTTTAAGGAAAGGTACTTTTAAAACGGACACAGTTATTAACATGGATTTCCTGGACCGGCCCAATGCATCAGTCTCGACCGGCTGGGAAATCCGCATATGAGTAACGATAAAACTAATGTACGAGTATTGTAATACACGTTACTGAGTACGTTTACAGTAGCTGGCAACCGCAACAACTGTCCAGTCAGAATCTCTAGATCGGCTCTACGTTCTTTCACGAATGATCATTGCTCACCGGTTCTTCTGTGTACTGCCACCAAAGAGTTGCATTAATTTTAAACGAACCAAAAGAAAAAACAAAAAGAAACAAAAGAGAAAGAGAAAGAGCAAGAAAGAAAGCAAGAAGGTTGTTGCCAGTAGCGATTCGCGGACAGGATAAAATTATTTGCTACCTCAATTTTATATCGAAAACATTTTTCATGTTATTGTCGGCCTTTCGCGGAGCTGTGAGCTCCTAAAGAAAGCTTTTGATTCTTTTCGTCCGAGGGGGAGAGTAACCACGACTTCATCGAATATTTAATAATATTTGCAACGTAATTTATTGTACATAATTATTGCGAAACCAAGTGGGTTTCATCAGGGATAAAAACGTGATTTATATTCGAAAGATTCTTTTGGTATAGTTATCTCTTTCCGATATCCCTAACGATTTCTGATCTCCAACGATTACTTTGCCCTGAGGAATGTAAACGTATTCAGTACATGGATCTATATATCTAGTTCGACACAAGTAGTTAAGTAGCGCGAAACCATCACAGCTTAGGTATCACAAAAAAAAAAGAAATGAAAACCTGTCTTTGAAACGTTCTTTTCTTTTCCGTTCGTCGTTCACGATTATAGGGAATCGATGTGAAGTTTTAGCCGATACAAAACGCGCGCACGTTCACAATTTAATTTCATAAGGTTTCCACGCGAGGTAAACGAAAATGAAACGCGACAGGCGCTCCACACTCAGTAACTATGATTCGTCTTCCAAGCTTCACAGCAGAGCACGCTTTTGAATTCTATAGATGCCCGAGCAAGTGTAATTAGACATATACTTTTCATGCCCGATACCTGCGAAGAAGCAATATATATATATGTATGTATCAGTTCGGCAGCGGTGATGGTGACGCGTGATCGTCATAATTAATAATGTCTCCGTCTGTGAAAAACATTAATCTGCGGATCAACGTAGACAATCTTTGCGTCGCTATCGATATTCGTTTAAAATTGTACACCGTGAAAGATGTGTTCGGTTTTAGTCAAAGCTATGTTGAAACGAATCCTCTTTTGTAAGCTCTTGGAGAGGTTTACGTTGTTCCGCACGAGAAAATACCAAGTGGAATCCATCCAGAAGCTTCGCTTACGGTGATTGTACTTCAGGACGTAGGTGAAGGGTGTGCCTATCTTTTTATGAGAATTCGATTCGAAGAAACGCGCGCACCGCGACCTTTTATCTTACCCTATGCCAAGTTGACGCGACTATATAGAGGGAGGCCACTACTTTTCTTCATAGGAAAGCGTGATAAATTTAATTAAAAAGCTCTAGAATTATAAAACAGGATAAAACGAAACGAAATGGCGGCGAAAACGAGAGACCTGAGCAGAATAAATATTAGGCAGATTAAAACTATCCAACGTTTCAATTATAAAGAGATGGGCGCACAACATAGTAGTATTTAACTGTACCTAAAGTCGTCGTAGTGATTAATGAAGATAATTGTACCTATAAAAAAGAAAACAAAAAAAACACAGAAAAGGAAACAGTTCATGAATCTCTCTAAGACGTAATTAAGGAAGGAAAAGAACAAAAGTACGAAACAGGATTTATCGGCTGTCGAGACAAAAACCGCCTGCAGGTATCGTTTGCCACATTCTACCAATGTATTCAAACAGATTATCTGTGAACGTTGTTCGATTTGTAATCTTCAGTATTCTCGTTATCTTTATTTATTGTCAAAATGGAACACGAAAAGGAAAGACGGTACAAGTGAGACGGAAAAATGTGATATAATTTATGGTCGAGCGTTATTTGCAGGCAGTCATGTTGACGGTGTTGCAACCAGAGCAGCTGAACCAAAGTCATAATTGCAATTGCACAGAGTCACATTTATTTATTTTTCATTTTGCTCGCATACGCTTTTACCAGAACACTCGATGCGATCTGTTGTTGCACCGCTAAATCTCGTTCTGTAAGGACATTTATTTCTGTTAAGCGGCTTCTCATTTCGCTGGCAATTACTTCGTTTAATATGCTTCGGTGCTGTGAATTATAATGTGAGAAAAACGACGGTCGAGGTTCCAGCGGTGATTCAGCAGACGCATCCTTGCGTTGTTCAGTCGCCACAAGTGATTTCATAAGTTTTGCCTGAGCTATTCTAAAGAGAAAAAAAAAGAAAAGAAAAGAAAAGCAAGAGGAGAACAAAAAGGAGGAACAGAGAAATAGAGAGAAAGAATATCGAAGTGGTCAACCGCTTGTCGGATGATCGGCTCGAGGAACATTAAAAACTATGCACGATCGAAAGAGAACGGGTGATAAAGTCATTGTAAGTTCGCAAGACCTCACATTCATTTCCTACTATTTTTGTATGCAATATAAAAAAAAAAGGAGATTGACGGTAGCGAGAGAATTAAACAAAAAAAAAAAAGAAAATAAGAGTTAGTGTGTGTGAGAGAAAGAGAGGGTGAGGATGAAGACGAAGGGTGAAGAGGACAAAAGAAAAAAAAAGAAAGAATTGAAGATAAGAATGTGTGCACATGAAAGTTTTTGGAGCTTTTCCGTTGAAGATCTTTGCATCTTCCTGATCACCTTCCGTTGATTGCGCCGCCACCACGTCGAAGACTCATTTAGCTTTTAAGCGTAGCCGTGTGCCCAGAGAAATCGATTCATTTTTCGCGCACGATTAGCTGAGATCCTGTATAACAATACCGGCGCGCGGCTGAAACTTTTCGTCCACGTGAGAAGTGTAATTGTATTTTTAATTGTTATTCGTGCGACTCGTCGTAGAACGTTGGGTGCTCTACGAGATGCGATGGAAGTGTTTTCTTTTTCCTTTTTTTTGTCGAAGAGCAACATTGATTAATTTCACGGTTAAATACAACGTCGCAAGTTAGTTTTTCAGTTTTAATTTTGGGAAGAAGTTCTGGCAACTTTCTTCTTCGCCGCTTCTCGTGTAGCACCCGCGACACGTAGTGTGTTAGAACGGAGATCGGTAACATTTTAACTTGATTCTCTAGCGTTCTTTATTTGTTTCATTCATAAAAACACTGTGCGGGACGCAGAAGATAAACGATTCATTCGTTACCGATCTCTTTAGATTTTAGCTGGCGTGAACTCGACGTCTCATTGTTAAAAGAAATGATGTTATCTAGCATACGTCGTTTTCCACGACCAGTGAGTTTGGAACGCGATGCCCAACAGTGAATATATTTGAAAAATAGAAATTGCTCTTGATCGAACAAGAATCGTTACGACAAGGACAAGACTCGAGCAAGCTGCACTGTATATTTGTATTCTTTCCAAACCACACCTGATTGTTTCTTTTCTGTTGAACGTATCACGCGGAACAAGAGCAAACGATGGCTGTGCCTTTATGCTTAATATTATAGTTTAGAGTTTTCTTTTGGACTGAGATTTATGTGCAGAATACCTTAAGCTTGACTCTTGTCCTGTGTCCGATTATAGATGCAAATATGCATCAGTTGAATATACTTTATATGTAATTAATGAAGAGATGATAATTTTCAAATATGTTCACTTATTTTTGACGGGCCAGATACTGTCAAAATGATGTCAACTCTTTGAGCCTCAGAGAAATCAATTTTTCCTCAATGCTATGGTTTTTGTTTCTTTTTTGTTTTTTAAAGAAAGCTTCTATAATTCACATGTTAATTTGTGATGGAATATCTATTGTATTGTTTGTATAATTTACAAAAGATTATGAGAAACATGTAGGAGACGCATATACTGATCCTCAAAGAGTTGCATGGAGAAAAGATGATCGAGGGAATGCGTGAGTGAGTGCGCGTGGGAAACAAAGAAGAATTATAAAAGGAACCTACGACGAATCAGAAATTCGTATGCATATGCATCGAGAAGGTGACCGAGAAGGTGAATGCAATTAGGAATCGTATGGTGGAAACAAAAGAGCTATACTACCAACCCAAAGATGCACAACATCATAGAAAGCCGGACAATTTGATAGAACTCATGTCAGTCTAATTATATTTCTTGTTATATAATATACATATATATATATATATATATATCATATTTTCCAAAAACGAATTATATATAATTCAATAAAAAAGAAGACACTCTCGTTTGATACTTTGCGAGATCTTTGAATTAATCCTGCGATCCAATATAAGTTTCTGTCAATTCTGTTTATGTTTCTTTACTTCTCAAGTTTAAATTTCCCTCTTCTGTGCAAATAGTTACATGGTACTGTAACGGAGACTTTATTCAGTAAAATGTTTTTGTAACTCGTTAATTGCATTATATCTGCTTAAAAAAAAATTAATCTTTCTAATTGTTTAAAATATTTTATAAGGAAAAGAAATTTTTATTTGTTAAAATATAATATTTAAGTACTGATTTGTTACATATCTAGGTCAATTGTTCCCTGGCGTTAAAAATACGAACTAAGATTTGAACGTATATCCGGTTACAGTATCGAAGCAACTGTAAAACGCTCATCAAAAATAATTATCGCAGAATAGGAATTTTGTTAAAATAGTAAGAATCTTAATTTGAATTATTCTACATTTATAATCCAGATAGATACCTTAATTTATAACAATTTGTTGTGGCTCGATGTAAAATTATTACTTTGATCTTTCGATCGAAATCTTACATCGAGTCGCACAAATCGCGCATCGTTGAACTAATTTATTTGA
This sequence comes from Tetrapedia diversipes, assembly GCA_033822845.1. Taxonomy (NCBI): domain Eukaryota; kingdom Metazoa; phylum Arthropoda; class Insecta; order Hymenoptera; family Apidae; genus Tetrapedia; species Tetrapedia diversipes. Next base: position 363,298 of record JAOPTO010000827.1, read on the forward strand.
AGAAATATATCAATATTATATTTTTTATATTGCAGTTTGTGCGTCGTGAATATTTTCGTGTCGAGATGATGCGAATATTTGTGAAGTTATTTCATACTTTATCGTTACATCAGTTTTCAACCATCTTTCGTATTGTGTGCGTCAATCGGCATGTTTTCGAAGTTCCTTTTTTAATAATGTGTTTCTACAAATGTGTGCATGAGAAGATAATCCCAGTAATGCTTCTGCTGCTATGGTGTTTATAATTACAACGAGAGACCTGATGTAGATTGCATATTTCAATTATGAGGGAAACTCTTCAAAAATCCTGTATGGATTTATCATCTTTAGCCTTCTATAATCAATATGGTGGTACATGGACTTTTTGGGATGGTGAACAGGTATGTGTCATTTATGGTTACAAGATTTATTACGTTTTCGTTATTTACACAAGTTCGTTGTAAGTTTTGGACAAGGGTCCAGAGAAACATTGCGGGACCTAGAGAAAAATCGCGTATCCTTACAAAAAGAACTCTATACAGGCATTTTTATCCCCAATGTCACTATGAACCAATGCCACGAATACGACGAAACGACAACGCTCGTTTGTTATACATTCGTCGGATGCTTTCGATCCACAACAAAAATTCTCTGAACTGTCGATTGTTCTAAATTATTGCACTTCGTAAATTACAGAATATCTATTATGAATGTCTTAATTATTTTTAATGAAAATACGCAATAGCTAAACTCTTAAAACAATTCCCAATGAATGTTTTATTTGTAAATATGCCTTGAAACGTTCGTCGAGTATCATGTTACGTCTCCGCGAGATTCCAGACAAGGATAGTTATAGTTTGGCCTGTTATTTACAAACCATGAAAATGAACTTCTGCAATTCCTTTCATTTCATACGATCGTAAAATACAAATGATTATGCGATGTTTTTTTTTCAAATTGAAGTTTTGAACAATCGTCAGTCAACAGAGCTTATCGTGAGAACAAGCGGTTTTCTCGGTAAACCGAATCAACATTTTTATACTTTTTTTGTCTATTTTTTTTTCGATTTCTTGTATAATAGCTCATGGGTTACGAGTGTTACGTTTGCGCGTCCATTCTTTATTTATTTTCTCTGTTCTCTTTAAATGTAAATTTTACGATCTGTACCCACCACCTCGTTGGACCCAGTTACGCGACCACCATTCGGTGGTTTTGCATTTTTTCCACAAATTAAAAACTAACAAAAAAAAAAAACATAATACGCTCCACACGACGGTGTAACGTCGGTACTCCCACTTTTTTCGATTCTTTTTCCTCGCAAAAGCTAACGGATTCGCGTAAAAAAATTATTTTCTCCGCGAAAGAATCGAAGAAACGATGGAATATTTTATTTGAGGTACTTCCGATTTCAAGACGGATCGCGCGCAATTTATTAAGAGATATTTAATCCTATTTACTTTCTAGGGAAACAATTGAAAGTACCTCATAAACAAAAAAGAGTACCGTTATTGGAGCAGCACCTCGGATTCAATGGAAACTATTTAGTTTACATTTAAGCGTTATAATGGATTATACACTCGTTTATTGCCACACTCATGCGAGTGTCTCCGTGAGCGCAGACACGAGGAGACGTACGTACTCGAGAAGCCAGTTTTTTTAGTTTCTTCATCGAACACCTTTTTAGTCTTTGGTGTGCACAGGACGATGTAACTCGATTTTTTCATCCTCGTCTCTGCGGCAACGGGACTTAATCTCACGTAACATCGAAGCACATGGTCGGAAGCACGTAATAACCGACGCATCCCATACACGTTTGTCAGGTTGCTCGTTCGGAGCAGCCCCTGATACGTTTGAAACGCACAGAAACTGGTCTCTGATTTATTGGTTATAGCTGACTGGTTAATCTATCAGCCAGGGGAATATGCATATGCACTAATTAATAGATTATTAATTCTGCTGCATTTATGAAAAAACTTCAATGTATAAATTAATATTCTATAGCAAACATATAATACTCTTCGATGGTATATAAATATTATCAGTATTAAAAAAATTGAAAGGTATCTAAGATAAAGTATACATTACAGTATTTAGAAGATTTTCATTTACAATATTTTGAATACCACAATAATCTGCAGCATACGCATATTTCAAAATATTCAGAATTTGGAAAAATCCTCAGAGTTTGATAAGGTTTGATTAACCAAGCACCTCCTCCGTGTATCAGAGACTGTTTCTTTGCCGCAAAAATAATGGAACAGAAGGGGAAACGACTATAAATAGTGAGGAAGAACGATCATAGAACACAAGTAGGAAGAATGCCAACGTTCGCCACGGAAGTTGGCGGAAGGAAAGAAGAGAAGGTAGGTAGTTAAAAATCACTGGGGCGTTTGATTCGCTTAACAAGCGTCTCTCTGTCGACTACACCTTAAACGCTAGAGTGAGTCGTGTTCTGCGCGGCTGATTAAGTTAAGTTATGACGGAGACACAGAGAGAATATTTTTGTGCGCCTTCTTTTTAGTGCGGCTGCTAAAGTTAGCTAGGGCAGCGTATACCGGACTAGTATACAATATGTATATAATATAATAATAATAATAATAATAATATAACGTGTACATATATATATATATATTAAAGTTAATCCTAAAGGATTCGTATCGATTCGTTTCAAGTTGTCGAGCTAGGCTAGGATTTTACTAAAACTGTGCTGGGGTCCCAACACGTGCATCCCTTAAAACAATTATTTTCCTATGCAGAAATAAGTACCAAAATGGCAGTGCTAAACGGATTACCAAACGGATGGCAAGAGAAACGATAAATATTTCAATTTGTAGATTGATCTAGCGTGTTCCACGTGTCCGGACCCGTTGGGTTCTGAGCTATTCCCTCGAAGAAACAATAATAGCATCGGCAGTTGAGCAAAATCTCGTGTAATCCATCTAAATTCTCTATAGGACCAGGATAATGACGTCACGAAGTGTTCGTAACCTGCGTTTCGAGCATTCGAATATTCTGTTCGAAACATCCGAATATCCGAACCACGGTTACGGGAATCTCGAAGATTGTGAGGAATCGAAAATGCGATTTTGTCGTTTGCTTCGTTCGTTGTTCGAATTATCGGGACTACTGTTCCGTTATCATTTAGGATTATCCCAATAACAATTGGGACCAATAATTGCCCAACCCTAATTCTCTACGCCTCGATAGCAACGAGGCTAACGTAGAACCGATAATTGGAAAAGGTTTCGTTTTCGTCGATAGTTGTAAACTCTGATAAATGCTTTGTCGACTTTTTTTCGATCCACGTAGCTACCACGTGGTTAAAGTTTCTCATTCGAATCCCTCTCGTCTGCGAGGACGTCGAGGATGCGGGGCGAACTTAGCTGCTGTGACTGTACGCGGTGTTCGTGTAGGGTCCGCTGTAGATGGACGAGCCCGTCGTCGAGACGGTCTTGTGCCGTCTCTTGGCCAGCAACACCAAAATGGCCGCGACCACCGCCAGCATGAGGATCAGACCCGCGATCGCGATGCCGATGGCGAAGCTCCTCTGCGATATGCAGATGCTGTTGGGGTCGTCAATAGTCTGCAAAGGGGAGTCAAATGAGCAAAATTGAAGAAGAGACAATTACATAGAACGTTTATAAATTAACCATTTTTTATGTTATGGATTTATATGACTTCTTTACAGTATATACAGTGGCTCCAAAAAGTGTTCGTACACTGTGTTACAAATAAATTCATTTAACCTTAAAGTTCTGATTTCAATGAAAGGTTTTGATAAAATTTTGTAAACATGTGGAACGTAATGGTATGTCTGTGGATTAATTTTTTCTTTTATTAAAATATCACTTTAAGTAGGTGAAAACAACGTTAATGATTTCAATAGTTTTTCTCGTATTTTAAATTTAATTTTGTAATGGTGTGTGATAAAACAAAACCTTTTGAATAAGAGATGTTCAATTTTTAGTCTTCTATCACTCAGTCATAGAAAAAGATTCTTGTATTCAAAACATGAAGAATCGCTAAAATTTTGAGGATAACTTTTAATCACTCAAAAAGAATTCTCGTCGACGAAAAAAATTGCTTCATGTATAATCCATTATGCTCTATACACATGCAAACTTTCATTGAAATCAGAATTTCAGGATTAGGTGAATTTCCTTGAAATATAGTGTACGAATACTTTTTGGAGCCAGTGTATACAATATCGCTCGAAACAGTCACCTTTGTATAAGAAGATATTACAAAATTTACATACAAAGCATGCAAAAGCGGATCAATAGGCGTCCAGTCGGTAAACTGTTAAGTAAAATGTTTTGTAGCAAAATTTGATGTTTCCTCGAAGCGACTAAACATTTCTTTTCTTCGAACTTATAGGCACACAACGTGTTCGAATTGTGATTCTTTTAACGAGAGATCGACGAAGGAGAGGAATATCAATGGGACCAACCCTTTCTTTGAAGACATCGTCGGTGAAGTCCGACTTGGAGGCAATGTCCGAGGCTTCGTTCACGTAGAGTCCGCTGTAGACCTCGATGGTTGCTGGCGTTCCTCCGTCCAGGCCTTCCACACCTTTCGCTGTGTTGTCGTTAGCAGTGTCCCTGCGTCGTCTGGACACCGAATTACACGCAGGCGGCTGCAACAGTGGAATATTGATGATCTTATTTTGGAGGCTCTCCAAACAACTCCTTCTGGGACTCTGTTTCCCTTCGACACGTTACGCAACGTTTTATCGTTATACTTTTTTAAGCATCGAAAATTCAGGGATCACTATGTTCTACCCAAGTGTATACACACATAACGTGTAATTGTTTATATTTCTTGCTAATTCTTGTTGAACCAAGTATGTACTGCGAATTCTTTTGCGAACTCAAGTTCTTGTAAGGGTACATAAAGAAACGGAATTTAGATAGGGGTAACTCCATATCATACTTTAGTTTTCAAACTGAGATACGTTGTAGTTCACGTGGAATTAGGAGCAGTTTAAGTCATTATTAGTACACTGTCTTAAGTTTGGTAGTTTGCAATTTACCTTAGGCATTTTGTATATTTCCGAGCATTACATGCATTCTCTATTTTTATTTAAACGATCACTTTGGAGCTTGAAAGTTCAGAAGATAGGTATAATTTTGATTACCGTATTGCTGCAGCCTCCATCGTGCTTTATACACAGTCTGACGTTGCACTGGTAGTAAACACTGGCGGTGTAAGGGAACTTGTGTGCCTGGAAATTCACCTTCGCCTCCGTTTTGTCTTCGTTGTACGTGAATTGTCCCATGATCTCCCCGTCCACTGGACAACTGCAAAGGTAACGCAATTTCTGTAGGTGTTACAGCTGGTAGAAAACCTTACTTTCTTCTTATAGTAGTCGCTCTTCGAGAACGAATCGATGAAATATTGTTTTTCTATCGTAAAAACATGAAAATTAACTGGCACTTTGTTGCAGAAACAAACCGAGAGGGAAAGTGTGCGCGTGTGCAACCTGTGCTGGTTGGATCAGCTGATTTGCTTATGAAAAGAAGTCACTGAACTGGCCCGCTTTGTACCCTGAATTCCGGCCCCTGAATAATTCATCGTGAGCTCTGACGCGAGCAATTTATTTGTACCCAACGAAGGATCGTTCCTCCAACCGCTATCCTGTCTATTATTAAACATCCTCGTGGGTAGAATGCCATAGGAGGATCGAAACGACACGACCGGACGGTTCGAAGATGCGCTGAGGATTTTTCACGATGGAATATGCAACTGCGAAATTACCCTTCGTCGTTTATAAGCCTCTGCTCTCCCCAGCCTAGGCCATCGCGCACCAGGCAATCGGAGATCTTCAGGCCGAACATTTCCTGTTTGTCGATGCTAATGACCAAGGTCAGGGGGTCCCCGATCTTCACGTTTTCCGCCACTTGATGCCTCGTTGGATCTCCGCTGAAGATCTTCATCGTGCATCCTGGCATGGGAGCTGTTGCCTGTCGGGAGACGTAAAACGCAATTTATTATTCATCCCGCGGAACGTTTCCTCGCGTGGCTCCTTTTTTATCGAGGAAAAGGAAAAACGTTCTCGACGTTCTCGCGTCAAATTAGGAAATAGACTCATCCTCGAGCGCCATAACGAAAGATTACGTTCCATGCGGTCGTAGCTCGAGTCGTATAAGGGTGTTCACAGCGGATAACCAAATGAACATGTCTTATTCGGTTAGGATTCGAGAGGAAACGGTGTCGTTACCTGCAGAGGTAGGGACTGCAGCATGGCCACGTGGGTCTGGTCGTTCGTTACTACTTTGTCCCGCGTCTGGTATCGACATCGCACGTGAAAACCCCTGCCCTGGTTCGTGACCAGCTTCAGGTGTGGCTGCACCACTATCGTGTTGAAGTATTCGATACCACCGTCGTCCTGGAACAAAGTTTCATTTTAAACCTATCTCTGTTTTCAGTGGGAACATTCCACAAATACAATATACCCAAAGTTCCCAAATTAGAAAGCTAGAATTCTCTATTTTTAAGTTAAAATATCCTACCTAGCATTTCAAGTTATTCAAGATAAGTTGAAATTAAATTACTTTGAATTAGTAACATCAGTTGAAAAACAATTCTATTAAAATCACAGTTTGTCTGGTTAAGCAAAATAAGTTTATATTTGGAGTCATAACGTCAACCACATCCCAAGATCACTTTGAGTCACGTTAAAGTGTCTTTTTCACAGTAACAGGGACATCAAGTAAATCAAGTCACACCGTATTAGATGAATCTTATCTGGCCTCCTTTCTACGCTGGATTATCGTAGATCGTCTCGTTTCATTCAAACACTACAGCAAGCAACGCGTATATAGAGGCGAGTTTCGGTGCTGGCTGTTGCAATTCCTTCATTTCGGCCACAGCAATCGCGGCTGTGACGCCGATCACGTTCCCCTGGACTTTCAGTCCTGCGAGCAATCCGTCTGTCCTTGCACCCTGCTAAGCAAAAACCGGACCGTTCGCTCCTCGCCTTCTCTCCTCGAGCCGATTCCTCGTCTCGTTCGTTTATATTGCCGGGAAAGGAACGGCGTCGTCATTTCTTCCCTCGGCAACATCCACTTTGCTGCCATGTCAGCTTCTCTCGTGTCATTCTGTCTTTCCCTTTCTGTGTATCCAGTGAAACTGTTTACTTATTAGTACACTGCGAATGTTTGCGCGTTTATAGGAAATTTAAGAAGTATTCTGAACATTTGTCAGTACACGTTATAGTGTTTAGAGTATGAAACAAATTGTTAGGTAGATTTCTCTTCATTTCTCTTATGAAGATACAAATATTTGTTGATACATAAAAGTATGGACCTTTCCATATTGTTGTGTAATGATTTATGATCAAGATGATCGAGAACAGAATATTTAAAGAATAAAATTCTGTGGTATATACGCAGGCTGTTCTCTTTGCTCTTTTGGTTCCTGAGATCTTCCTTTCTTTGTATTCTAACTCACAGATGCAATCGGGCATGCTAGTTGGCGGATAATTGCCATTAATGCGAGCAATAATTGCCGTTAATGAGAGTAATTCGCAATCAAAGCTTCCTGTAGTAACGACGGACAATGAGCGTAATCGAGCAACGATGATGCTAGCTTTTAGAGGGCAAGGACAATTATCTGTGGGCGTTGTGGTCGCGATTACGTGTCTGCACAGTTATTTCTTCTAATCATACAGGGTATGAAAACAGAATATCTAACGAATTTACGTAACCCACCAGTGAATTTATAAGTTTCAATTTAACTGCCTAATCCAACGTAAACATTGAAGGTTATTAAAAAATAAAATAATTAAAAAAAGAAACGATACTCTATAGGAGACCCTAGGAGAAATGAGAGGAGACCTTGAAATCTTCCGAGAAACTCCTGGCCATGTTTGTAGTTGTCACCAAGGTATCATTATCGTCATTAACGTGTTAAGGCAACAAGAATTAGTTACCTTCCTCCCATTTTATCTCTCGCTTGCCGGATTGTTAAACCTCCAACACCGTGGTAAAAAGTTGGAAAAATGAGGAGGGTGATCTTATCTCGCGAGGAGTATCACTGCTTAATCGAGGATCTAATTAAATCTCGTTACTTAGCTGCGCACCAGAAAACCTGCAATGATCGCAGTTTTATTGGATAAAACGTACCAGTTTTTTGTAGGCTTACATTGATAAGCAATGGAGTTGCTTGAACTCAAAAACAATTAAATAAATAATGAGCTCCATACTTGTAGGATGCAAACAGAAACGTAAAAGTGTTCAAAGAGAAAGCTATTTCAGAAAGATTACAGTTTGCCCCCCCTCAAAGACTGGCCTCAGCATTAAGAAGTTAGTTTAAGCTCAACAAACACCGTGAGTGCCCGTTAAATACAGAAAGAAGCAAAGGTAACTATTCTCCTTTACAATAACCGTGTACCTATAAGAAGAAATATGCGACATGTATGAATAAAATATTCATTTTACTGTCAGCTTGCTACAACGTCCTATCCTACCGAACACACCTTACCAGTGGGCATACATATACTATATACCCATGGACAGTGGTGGTACGTAAAAACGAAAAAGAAGTACAAGAGTCCGTCCAAAAAAGTAAATTGTACACTTCAGGAGGCTGCGTATCCGCCTTTCCCCTCGAAGTTCAGCCACGTTGCTCGCCCAGGAGAGAGGAGAACGTCCATGGAGCGCGGAGGCTGGGCGAAATATTCTCAAGGTACACCGTGTATATCGAGCAGGCAACGACCTTCGCCGAAGCACGGCGTCCGACCTCAGCAAGGATACCCGCAATCTACGGTGCATCGGCCGAGCCTCGTCAGATCGCTGACTTTACGTTTCACACCTACCTAGCAACGAAGGGGTCGCATCACTTTTACGGCCAGGACACATGGGCACACTGTCGTCTACTCTATTTACAGGCATGTGGCCATGATTCCATGTTGTGTGGTGCACGCACCACCACATCCTAAAGGTGAGCAAGCGCGCACCGTGTTGTCACATGATCCTGAGACTCGAGTCTAACTCGGCGTTAAAAAGATTCTCGATCGCTTTTTTAGGATTGTGTTCCTCCGGAGAGACCACCCCGGTGAACGTGACGGATTTTTACGATTTGATATTCTTCGAAGAACAGCTCTCTGCGGTTTCCCGCGGCCGTGATCTTCTGTTCGTGTTATCTGGAAGGGAAATTCCTGTACCTTGGTTTCCTCCAGTTGTGTAGCTGTTTATGGCGCGAGGCTGTGTTCCCTTTTTGCGGGGATAAGTCGGAAACTACTTGGAATGCAAGAATTATTTTTGCCTCCGACGGCTGCTCTGTGTTGTTTGCTTCCACTGAATCAGCTGCTGTACGTATTGTGAGATATTCTCATCGTCAGTGTATATCGCAACCGATTTCGTTGCCGTCTTTTTAAGAGTATTCAAACTTGAATGCTCTACTGTTTGATCTATTTGCGTTAACAGAAAATTGAAAAGAGCGATACCTTTCCTCTGGTTAAAACGACATTTTTATATTACATACATATAGCGTGTAATGAATTTGATTTCTCGAAACATTTTCTAACCACAGAAAATTCATCGTGTCTTCCTACTCTTTCTTAGTGCAAACATATAGCGAGACATTCATCTTTCTCTACAAACAACGTGGAACAAAGCAATCAATTATAACCTGCGCCGAGAACATCGTACAGTACATCAGCAGCTGATTGGGTACAAGCAAGAAACGTCATAAAAATGATTCCCACATCTCGGATAATTCCTGACTCACCTCTGGACTGTCTGTGGTTATGGTTCCCGGTTTTTTTCTTCGTTAAACGCGAATGGATTATTCGACGTCTCGTTCATTGGTCGCTGGTAATGGTTGTGGATGTTGAAGTAGGTGGTGATTTTTGAAGATCAACATAATCGATCGACGGTGTAGCACGTACATCCGTATTACCACAAATTGTGAGGATCATTACCGAAGGTCGATACCTACGCAATGTACGTGCCCGCAGCATCGTGGTTACGCGGCTAGATGCTTGTCCATGGGATGAGGTCGTACAGGTCCTCAATTAATCCGAGTTACAGCGTTACGTAACATGCTTATTGCTATCGATCTTCGTCTTGTATCCTGTTGGTATAGTAGCTTCATCAGGGACACACCAACTTCTGCGTTAGTTTCGTTCTAACTGATTATTTCCATTTGTAAGCCATTGAAACAGTGGAAATTCCAAATATGAAAAACAAATTGAAATCCGTTATACTTGTTAGAGAAACGATTTTCAAGTCCCTCATGAATAGTCATCAAATGAACGCAGATATAAGGATGATATTTGCGAAAATTTCCATGGAATGTTGATTGTCTCTCAAAAACGGATCACGGAAAACCCATCAATTAATGGTCAACAAAAGAAGTCTGTTGAAAGAGCCTAATATATTCGACTCAGCGTGACCTTTGGTCCTCCTACGATTCGTCTCAGTCTATTGGTGTACATGCTGGAGGAGATGTGGGAAGTTTTCGAGGTCGTTGATGTGAGAGTCTCACCTACACGAAACAGCATATCAGGGGCTCGAGAAATCGCACGTTTTACGTGATCACGTACACCCCTCTTCACAAATAAAGACATTCACAGAAAATTAAAAAATGAATTTAAAAAATCATTAGAAAGTTATTAAAACTTTAAAGAGCTATTACTTAATCTTAAATCTTTAGGTTATAAAGCATTTACATATACAGTATTGCAATGAAAATTTTCCCAGCTATTTTAGATAGCACGTACATTTTACCTTGATGTACATAAATTTCTGCTGATATAATATCATAAAAGTTATACGAGGTGAATGAAGTATAACATTTTAAACGAAACCAGTAGGTGCCCTCATACTTATGAACGGGGGTGTACAAGTTGCGGGAGAGAGCCTGTTCGCGTGCGCGGCTTTGTGGAAGTGAAGATAGGGACAGCGGAAGGGAGCGGGGGGGAGGTTGCAGCGGAGATGGATGAAAAGGAAGAGGAAAAGAAGCAAAACGAGCGCGAGGAACCTGAGAGGATGTTTGAGACGGACGCATGTAGCCAAGGAACCGGCCGATGCCTTTGCACAAACAGCCATGATGGACGTGTAACGTACACTGTACACGAGAATCGATGCTAATGGCTGGGATTAGACATTATTTTGCACGAATCATCCGCTATTATTTCGGCATCGTTTTACTTATTGTGCAATCTTAGGGATATCCAATACTTTGATGGGCAAAACAGCTCGAGGAGGAATTCTGCTACTCATGGGAAGCTTCACCGAGGGCAGCCGTGAAGTGCACTGTAGCTTCGTGGAACCTGGATTGCGGTTAACTTCGGTTGTGCTGCTTCTTCTGCGCTGGTAAAGCCAAGAGAAACAGCTTCGTGGCTGCAATACGTCTATGTTCCGGCGGACAACACCCACTTTGACCGCCATAAAACACGTGGAACAAGCCTGAGGAACGCGAATTGCTCGAGCAACGCGTGTCGAAGTGGGAATTTATTAGAAGATACCGTTGCACCGATCATACACGTCGTTCCGGGTCTACCGTGGAGGCTGAAGCAAGCATTGTTCTCCAGGTACGTGCTCTAACGGTTCAAAAATTCTTCAAAACTATCCTGTCTGTCGTGTACCGTTGCTTTATCGCCAGGCAAGGCCTCGGTTAAAGCGACGAGGCAAGAGTGGAATGTCAGTACTTGAATTCCATCCTCGGTGATGCCGGATGAGAAGTTTATCAGACCGCAAAGCACTCATGGTATTCCCTTTTTGCAGAGTCACGTACGTCCATCGGATATTGCATCGATTCCCGTGATCATCTTTTGTCCAATTTGTTGCCTCCGATGTGGATCCTTACAAGCCTCGGGAAACGATCTTGCAGTGGATGATCCACGAAAGAAATCTACGTTTGCCATGGAGAGATAGAGGGAGAGAGAGAGAGAGAGAGAGACATTCAATCTGATGCCGGTTATGGAATTCTGAAGGAGCACTTTCATGGGGAAACGTGACGATCGAGTAAGAACGTCCAAGGATAATCGAATTATTGTTGGGCTGCACCAAGTCAAAGTTTAAACGAGCCATCAAGCTTCTATTGCCGCATGATCCGACCACCCAACGTGAGGATCTCTGAAACTCTCTATAGTAAGCTAAAGCCATTTCGCATGCAAACCCGTGGAAACGTTTGGAAGTACACGCCACACTCGAAGCACGCATATCTAATGTTCTCAGGCTGTTTCCTAGATCGCTATCCTTTTACGAATCCTGTAGTTGGATGATTCAGTTAGTTTCTGTGGCCGCAACTTTAACGATACAGCATATGGTACACAAAAATGTACACACGTCAATATGAAATTTCAAATATCTGAATCCACCGTTGAAATAATGTTTATGTATTATGGAATATCCTGTGTAGCATCTGCGTATGCTCTTCGTTAATTTGCATTCGCAACGGCAGGTCGTTTCTAATCTGGTCTCGAGGATATTCGTTTCAAGAATTTTGGGAATGTAAAAAATCTGTAGGTCCTGTGTTGCCTTGTAATAGCATGTTCCACTGTGTGTAGTTTAATAAAACTATAACGTAAGGATCTTTCAAACGCATGGAACGTTGTGAATCAGGTTTATTATTATTATTATCCAGCCTCTCATCGTTCGACGTTCACACAATCCTGATAGGAAAGTTCGTTGTTGGGGCTACAAAGATAAAGCATGTTTATTACATGCGTAGAATGGTACAGGATGTACACCTTTTGGCCCCTGGCGTGAAACGGCCACGGTAGCCAGAGGTTTCATGCAAATGAACTATCAGCTGACTCATCAGTACCGCCTCTTAATTATTATTATTGATGTTCCTATGGCTTTCTCACTTGCGGTATCTTCAACGGTCTATGGAAATGTTTATCGTGTTCTACACCTGTAATTAGAGTAATCTTAATAGCGGCCTGGCTAGTAGCCAGTCTATGGGAATCCTTGAAGAGGTCCCACCTATTTGTGGCTACAAAGATAATAGCAATGAAGATAAAATTCATAGAAAAGACAGTTGATTCGAATTCTATGTTAGTGCAAATGTCGTCGTAACTTTGTCATAAACATTTTGAGTGCTAAGCACAGTTTAAAGATCTGTTTGTAATTATAAATACTCATTCGATAGTAAGCGTTGTGAAATTATCTCAAGCAAGTAAACACTGAATTATTTGATAATAGGTATTTAGGATGTTACCTCTAATTTTAGTTTTGATAGATTGTATATTTGGCACACTACAAATCTGTTATTTATTTCAGAAAATTTTCGCATTACTCAGGCACTGTCTTTTTCTATAAATTCCTAGCAAAATCAGTTCCTCTGTTCGTTACGAAACAGGTAGTAAATCCTACGTGTTAACCGAGCGTCTTTTTTTTTCTTGAGCGCATTAAGCGTGTTTCACGTAAAGGCGAGGAGCACGCCGTATAGTGCACGCGAGCTTGCACACGTAAACACCGAAGCATGATTCTTGTCAGAGATTTATGTATATTCACCAACGACGGCGGATATTAATTCCCCGTCTCTGGTTCGCAGATCTTATTAGCTAGGATTTACGTAACATCCGCGAGAAGTTGTTTCCGTGGCTCATCCCTTCGATTAGCCACCAGGTAGCCGTTCCAGGGACCTTGGAATGCGCGTGGGTGTGACTGATGCACGCAAACCTTAAGATACTGTATCTCGTTGCATCGAGGCTTCCATAAAATACGAAGTACACGGTGAACGTACCGTTTTCTCCTCGAATAAGAGAATATTAAGCCCTCGTCAAAGCAAACTAAAGCCACAGTATAATGCTTATCTGCCTCGAAATACCCAGACGCCTATAAAACACAAAGAGGGGGGCCTCCACTATAACTATCATTCTCTTCTTGGAAAAGGTAATCACATATTTCTCAAACCTTCCCTGAACCAGAAGATAATCCAAACCTTAAACTTGTTGAAAGATATTGGCACATGTGTGTACGTTTAGCTTCCAACATGATCAGTGAATAAAATTTACTAAGAAGTTTTTTAAAAAGATAGAATATTCTACTTGGTGCTACAATCTTCCTAAATCATCTTTCCACAAAAAAATTGAGAGATTAGGTCGTTGGGATATTTTCTTTTCTGAGTTTAATGAACTCATTTCTCATAACGGTTTAGATAGTGCATCTTCCCATAAAACACAAAGTACAGATTGAACGTACCATCTTCTTCTTCTTCATAAAAAGAAGATGCAGCCTTCTTCCTTTCCCTTGCATCTATGTTGTAAATAACGTAGCGAATTGGACCAGGAGAGGTCGATAAGGAACGAGATGAGTCTGGAGATTGATCGAAAAGGCGTATGCAAATGGTGCGAGTAGCGCATCCTCTCAGGGATTCGCCCTGCCCCTGGGCTACTTTGTCTACTTATTACGATATATCTAGCAGGCCGGAGCTTTCCTCGGGTTCGACGTCCGGTCAGTTCAGGCTGCGACTGTGGCGGCAGCTGCACCGGCGTCTCTGCTTGAATAATTGTGGTGGATGCTTGGTGACCGATGGTAAACGTTGCCAATTTTCTGTCAGAAAGTAAGTGATCAGATGCGTCACCAGTTCCTCTCTATATTCAGTGATCCACATGTTATCAATGTAATGAGTTACTCTGTTCCTTGAAGTAGAATTATAGTGGCTACCTTCAGAAATCAGTGTTACAAAGGGAAAAGAGGAGAACTGTCTGTTCTGTCTAACTCCTACCACTACTATGTTTCAATAAACTTATAAAGAATTCAAGTGGTTTTCTATTAATTCTCATAATTCATTAAGACCTCATTAAAGCCGTTTATATCTTAGATATTTTAACAAACTTTTCAGGAAGAGGATCTAACAGTCCAAGTTCTTTGGGTCCACTGCAATCCTATGTAATGTAAATTACCTACTGGATCGTGTCAAGAGCAGGATTACTTTCCTCAACTATTTATATTGGCTGTGTTATTTTTTTCTCGGTAAGGATACTTCCGTTTATCAGATTCTTTGAAAGTACAGTTACAATTTCGTTGGACGCTCGCCGCTATAAATAATTCTGACGCAATTTACAGGAGAGCCAAGTCTGTATTCGATGATGTCATGCTGCACGTATACATTCACTATCGGCGGATGACAAAGGGAGCCACATAGAACGCGTGAAAAAGTTCCTTTTATCAATATTTGCTATTCATCCGGCGTACGGACCTCTGTTGCACGGGGAACAAGTCATTCATAGGCACCATAGGGAAAAGACCCCAGTGTTTGCGGTGTAGCCTCGAACGATGGATGCTACTTACGCGACGAGGATTCTTGCATTATTCATGCAAGCAAATTACGCAGTTGACTCGATTTTTTTCGTTGTCTTTCACCGATAATTGCGCCACGTCTGCTGCAATAATTATTGAATTATCATCGAAGAATGATCAAACCGATAGCAAGCGGCTACCGTTGGTCACTTCTGCAAGCAAGTAATGTTAAGGAGGGAAAAACTTTTAATAACGAAAATGCAATTAGCGTTGTATGTCGAAAATAACGTGGTCTATTTTAACGACTGTAATGCTTCGTTGATTACTGGTTACGATTCGAACCGGAAATCAGAAGATGAGTAGCGCGTGCAATAATAATTTGATCTGGACGATCGAAGCCTTTAAATACTTAATCTCTTCAAAAACAAAGAAAGGTGATTATTAATTATTAACTGCATTAGCTTTTAAAAATAAGGTTCAGAAAATGTCTAAAATGAATGTTGGTTTAGGTTATTTAAATAAATTCAAGAATGAAATTAATGATAAGAATCCAAAGGTGAAACGATCAATTTACAGACTTAAAATAATTCAATGAAATAGTATGAAACAATAAAAATAAAAAATGAAACTTTCATAAATTATATATGCTTCTGAGAAACGATTTAAGAAGCCATCCTTGAAGGGGTAGAAACGATAGATATAAATTATCCACTATTGTTGCTTTATTTGGAAAATTGTATTTCAGAGAAGCCAATGGGACTTATCAATATGCCGAACCGCATGACTCTAGTTGCAGTTTTCCCGAAGTATGTCAATGAAATTCGAAGTGTGTCCGTGGAACGCGTAACAATGAGAAGTAACATAATGCGCGGCGTACGTGACACCTGCAGTGACATAAAAGTGTGCTGGATACGCGACCAGATCATCCATACCATTCTTTGTTGCCTCTTACGCAACATCGAGTAACTTCTTTTAATGTACGATGATGCACGCAACTTGTTTTATTAATCAAGCACAGTACTCCAGTACTGAAGTTTAATTCAACAACGCACAGGTAATACTCTACATGTACAGAAAAAAAAGTTAAATCGTTTTTTCTAATTTATTGGATTTCTTATGCAAATCTAGTAACGTTTTTTAATATATGATGCAAGTAGCTTGTTTTATGAACCAAGCACAGTGCTTTGATACTGAAATTTAATTCAACACAGTATATAAATAGATCTATTCTAAATGGGTCAAAAAATAGTTAAACTGTTTTTTTAAATTCTCATTTTATTGAAAACTTTGATTTCCCTATAATCTGAAAGTTACTACAAATATAACTGATAATGTAAACGTAAGGACGAGAAACGAATAGCAATAGAATGTAATTGCTACAGCTAGTATTATACATAGTTACTTTTAGTTAGGTTAGTTTTTGGAAAATAATAGCCTCTTTCACATTCCCGCACCGTTTGAAGTCGCATATTTGAAAGTTTTGCGAGGTGAATTTAATTAGTCCGTAGTCAACGAACCAGTGAAATTCTTGCTAATTCATAGCTTAACGTTCACTTGCTTTTCCATCCCACAAATACCAAGAGTTTTCCTCGTCGATTTGAACATCAGGTGAGGTTATGCGTTGCGAGTCGAAAGATTCGAGTCGGTTCGCTCGCTCGCAGTATCGGAATCGGATCGTTATACAAAGTGAGTCATTTCGGGAGCATGTGGGCACAAGGATGTATCCTTGTCGTCCCGGTGGGACGAAGAGAATTAATTCTAATCGGTAGGTGAAAGTCGAAATCCTGTCTGGAGTAGGCGAGGCTGGCCAAAACAGGTATCCCTACGTAGGCGGGTTTTGTATAAAAGGTAGTCGCGATTCTGACCTCCCCCGTGGCCTTGGACCTCGCCTTTACAGAGAAATCGGGTTCTCGAGTCGGCGACGAAATCGTATTCCGATCCAAACCAACCTCTGAAGATTTCGACGCGGATGCTGGTTATTTTTATTTTCGGCCATTTTTAAATTGAGAGGTTAGAGGGGGCCATTTATAACGAGACAATAATGTGACAGTAGTGTATTCGTCTAGTCTTAGAGAATTCAATGCTCGTTTCTATCGAAACGATACTAAAGAGTGGCAGGAAGTACTTGTGGATAATTAAATCATTAAATGTGCAAAATGTGCGACAGTAAAGCGTGCGGCGCTGCATACGGAAACAGGTTAGGTTTGGATTAGATTCCAGTTAGGTTAAGTTTTCCCATCGATGTCATTAATGTGTTGTTTGATTTTTCCCTCCACATTATTATACAATTCATTTTAAATGAGCCGTAAAATATTGAAATGCGTGGGATACCAAACGGTATAAATGTGTATCAATATTCTCAGTGCAATATTTATGAGAATGCAATGTTTGCAGAACTCTGCAGGAAATGTCCCCCCCTGTTCAGTGTCTCAATACATTCTGCAACGTGTCCATCGATCGAACAAAAGAAACTGAAAAACTTCAAGTTTTCCCTCCGCTCTCGGCGGAAGTTGTAATTTCGTGCTTGATGGAGAAACGATTGCCGATTAGCGTGCGTTCGCATGGTTAAACCCGATAAGAAGCAGCGTCCGAGCGCGGAACTGGATCCTGTGAATAATTATTCAGCGACAGGAAGGTTCTCGAGCCGCGCGAGGGGGGATTAATCTCGAATCGAGTTTCCAGGAGAAAGATGGGCGCGGACCGTTGCTATCGCGAGCTTTCCCGTTCTCCCTTCGGATTCCGCTCGTTCATCCCGTGTTCATCCCCTGAAAAACGAGGAATCTCCGTGTAGAACGCGGAAGGCGATCGTAGGTGAAGGGCAAATAGAGTATCGGGAACAAAGGGTAAGAAACGGGTTGACGACGGAAAAGAAAGAAAGGAGAGCAAGTGTGAGGAGGGAGCTCTCTTTCCCTCTCGCACACTCTCCTTCCTTTCCCTCTCACTCACCCTCTACCCCCCCCCCTTTCTCTCTCTCTCTGTTTATCAAGGGTCGAGTTAATGACGCGAGAACACCGAGAAGTGATTTCAGCGTTGTCGCTAGCCTTGCTCTCTCCTCCGTTTTCTTCCTTTTAACATCTTGTCTCGTACGATTCCGTTCCTCTTTGAACACGCGTCGTTTAATTTCCTCGTGGAACGCGTTCGGCCGTTTAATAAAACGTTCCTGCGTTTTATCTCGTTTGAAAACGCTGGAAATTATTATCTAACTGTTCCCGTTCCCCCGCCTTTTTACTGTCAAAGAATTTACAGCTTTGCGAAAACGCTAATGGAGTTATTAAAGGGTTCCGTGTGTCGATAAAAGCGGACTACTGCGTATGCAGTACATTTTCTTTCTTGAAATTTTATAGTCGAAAGGATGGAAAGAAGTTGGAAGTAATTTTCATAAATATTTCATAAGTTTTCGAATGCAAACGGTTAAATAGTCATATTTATAACAAATAATAGTTTAAAACGTGAAACTGGAGTCGAAGAGGTTAACTTTTCTCTAATGCAATTTATTCTTTGTTCCAGCGTCTCATTCACGGGACCTTCCAGGAACACCCTATGATCTGGGGACATTCTAAATACAGCGGGGCGACGATTCACACGATTGTTCATAGAAAGCCAGCTGATGTAGGATCGTCGACATCCTGCGGACCAATCGAGCCATTGCATTCTGTCTGGATTTACGAGTCCTTCGTTGGACAGAATCGAACATAAATCCTTGCCAGGCCGGTAAACAAGATATAACTTAATCAACGTGTCGTTCGGCTGTCCTTTGTTGGCTGGCTCCCAGGAAGAGGTTATAATTATAGGATCCTGTGCGATTCTTCGGATTCCGCCATCCACATGAAGGACTTCTGTCTAAAGTAGAACGACACAGGCACACCCGATTCGCTCGTTTTGCGAAAATATAGTTCTTCCAAGGCTGATTTGATAGCAGGACGAGTTTGCGAGGTTCACCAAAGATGGTGGAAAGTCAAGAATCTCCACAGCTCGTTCGAAGCAAAAGGATATCAGACGAAATCTCGGTCGTGACGGCCGGAAGGCAGGAACACCAAGCGTCCGGCAGAAATTGGTCGGCGTTTAGGGTTATCCGGTGGATCGCGGTGCGACGACCTCCGGGTGTTCAGGTCGTCGATACCTCGGCGCCAGCATTGTCCAGCGGATCAGCCTGTGGCGTCTCGACGGGACTCTGTAGAAGGGAGAGGACAGCGGTAGAGAGTTCCCGAACGCGGAATAAAGATGGCTAGTCCCTTCAGCAAAAGAGGAGACGATGAGAGACCGGTCTCCGGGCGAAGCGGTGCCGTATCCTTGCCGGTTCCGAGGCGTCCTCAGCCTGAAAAACTGGCCAGCAGATATGGCTGCTCGCCCTCAGTCAGAGGTCAACGAGGTTGGAGGACCTGCACGTTGATTCAATACCATCGCGACTCTTCTCTGTGCCCGTCAGGGGTTCTCACCGGCATGCCTTTTTTAATTAACATCGTCTTGAATGCTCTTGAAGGCCTTGAAAGCGTCAACGGTTAAGCGGCACTAAGCTGGAAGAAAAAAACTGGAAAAACGTTCTTCCTTAAGTTTGCTCTCCAAGTCCTTTTGCGTCCATTGGAAACTCCTAACCCCTCGGAGGGTGGTCAGAGCGATTACTATTATACTACCATCGTCTATTCTGTAAAATTCGCGAACAAGCGTCGTTACACTGCCAGAGTCTAGAACGTCTCTCAAGAACATGCTGCTGCTAGCATAATCATGCTCCATACCGCATTATTATTCGAAACGCACTGCGGGGATGAAGTTTCGTTGCGAGTCCCACGTTACAGCGCCGTTAGAGGACACGTTAACAAGCGGAGCAGCAGTTTAGCGCGAAAGGAGGTTGGAAATTGCGAACAATAGGCCATTTGACGAAGCGTTCTTACCGAACCTTCTACCACCACCGAACGGGGTCCGATCTGCTCCACCGTACGGGCAAGAAGTATGCAGCTTCTTCGACCCTAGAAGGCCTGCAGCCGCTGCATACGCTCGCCAGTGGTTCTCATTCCCTTCCCTGCCCCGACACGAGCTTCCATCAACCACTCATTGTTTCCAACGTGGAAAAATTACTCCAGCATCCTGTGTTTCATCCTTGAACGCCTTCTGCGAAGGTTCCCCTCGGGGCCGAGATAATCATAGACGCATGGGAAATGGTTCGTTTCAGATGGGAACGCATTTTTCTGCTCCGCTCGATTATCCGCCGTAAAGCGAATTAATGGTACAGGAAGATCATGTCCGGGGCCATCGAGAAAATGTAACGGATGACGTAACGGTGTTTCTATTAGACGGGTAATACGGCGTAACAGAGAAGCTCTGGCGTGCATTAAAATCCCGGTGTTCCTTTTTGCCGAAGAAGCCCGGTCGCCATTTATGCCGCTTAACCGCACGACGTTGCCACATGGCCGACCTTGAGGTGATTGTGGAACCCGCCGGTTCAAGAAGTTTCGTACTTAATTGCCAGTTCTGTATAATTTAACGCCTCGGCTGGTGCGTTCCCGGAAAAATATATTAATCGACCAAAGAGTTCGGCCTTCAGGGTCTAAAGAGTCGTGTTTGCAGAGATATTGGTAGTTGAAGGCTGAATTACGGGTTGATCGGTAAATTGCGAGTATTTACGTATTTATGAGAAGTTTGGTATGCAAAAGAATATAATATATGTAATATTTAGAGGATGAAATATCAACTTTACAATTCTCAACGTAACATTCTTCCATCTCTCTGTTTATGCTTCGTTTCTTTAACGCATTCAGTATGGCAATTAAAAATTCATAGCGTAAGCTTTGCCCTACCCGAACTGGTTTCAATTGGTTTGAATCAGTCCCTTCCACAAATATCTTTTTGACAACTTGAGCTTCCCCTTGATAGATCCATATTCGCACTGAACGTGCTAACAGTGGTTTATAAAGATGTGAACTTTGCAGAATATCTGAAATAAGATTCATAGAAAGATCACGATTGATGATACGTTGCATAAGAGTTGTTAGATTCGACGAGCAATGCAGAAGATTGATCGTTCGAGTATCAAGATCCACCAACCTAAGTGATAAAAGAGAGAGAGAGCGAGATTGAAATTGGAATCGAAGGGATAGAAGGAGAAGAGTCGTTAGTAGTTTCAGTGGAAACGAAAGAGGTGAAAGTCGACCATTAAATCTTTCGTAGCTGAGGTGCCCGACGAGTATGGGTAATTGTGTGATGACCACCTTGATCACAAGGGAACCCTCTGACGAAGATACCAAGCACCAGGTTAAGAAAATTATTGGATTTAAGTTTAAGAACCTCCCCCGTTGCACAAAACAATGGGTTTCTTGCGTTGTTCAAGAAGAGCCTTGCCAATTTTCGAAGATTCTCCGAAAAAGGGACGAGGAATAGGAAAGTGTTTCGACTCCAGACAAACTTCAGAAAAGAATAAAGTGTGCTACCGTCGGACTGTCTGAAATTACCTTCCAGTTCGTACCTTTGAATCTTCAGTAAATTTTCTATTAAACTAGATACTGATAGAATACATATTAATAATAGTAATTTTATACGCTTTCATAGAATGAGTGAAGAAATTTCCAAGGCAGCAGCTTTCCAACCGTTTTCCTTCGAATTCACGAATTCGCATTAGAATTCTTCACCTCGGTACGATCATTACAACTACAGTGGCAGTTAAAAGTGAGTACATTGAAACAACAAAATTTATCCAATAAATCTTACACATATGTCGCGAAATTTCAAAATTATTCACATGAACGTGAATAATGGTGCGCCACAGAAATATTACACGAACTTCACTTTTGTAAAGGTGAAATGATAGGGTTCAGGTGTGAATAAAATAAAGCGAAGTGTTTAGAATATGATAAATGTATATTTAAAACAGTTAAATGATAACAACTTAAACGACGTTACAACTTAGTAACTACTGCGTTCTTACTTCCTTTAGAATCAAACTCTTTCTGCCTCGCGTTCCCATTTTCCTCGTCATATATATAGGAAAGTTCTATAAAATGATTTTCGTAGAACGGAAGATAGAATTAAAGTGTGAAAGATAACAGTGAAGCGATTGAAATATTAATAAAAGTATATTTAAAACAATTTAACAAAAACAACTTAAACGACTTTACGACTTAGCAACTTTAACACTCTTTCTACGTTCACAATCAAAACCTTTCTTCTACGTTAGTCAAAAGCTTTCTGCCTTCACCGTCCAATACTTTCTGCCTTGCGCTCGCATTTTCCCCGTCATATATTCTTCCAAACACTCGTTTCCTTTCATTCTAATCGTCAACCTTTCTCACTCTACGCATTCGGTCACGACCACCCACAATTTCTCAGTCGCACTGTTTTCTCAAGTTCTCATCTTTCACGCCTTAGAAACATTCGAGCCCAAACATTTTCCGTTCGCACGACAATCGCCCAACTCAAGTACTCTTCAGACTTTTCCAAACTCGCATCCACTCGATCGCATTCCTACATATATTCTACCAAACACTCGTTTCCTTTCATTCTAATTGTCAACCTTTCTCACTCTACGCATTCGGTCACGACCACTCAGAATTTCTCAGTCGCACTGTTTTCTCAAGTTCTCATCCTTCACACCTTAGAAACATTCGAGCCCAAACATTCTGCGTTCGCACGACAATCGCCCAACTCAAGTACTCTTCAGACTTTTCCAAACTCGCATCCGCTCGATCGCATTCCTACATATATTCTTCCAAACACTCGTTTCCTTTCATTCTAATTGTCAACCTTTCTCACTCTACACATTCAGTCACGACCACCTAGAATTTCTCAGTCACACACACTGTTTTCCGAAGTTCTCATCTTTCACGCGTTAGAAACATTCGAGCCCAAACATTCTGCGTTCGCACGACAATCGCCCAACTCAAGTACTCTTCAGACTTTCCCAAACTCGCATCCAATCGATCGCATAATTACATATATTCTTCCAAACACTCATTGCCTTTCATTCTAATTGTCAACCTTTCTCACTCTACGCATTCGGTCACTACCACACAGAATTTCTCAGTCGCACTGTTTTCTCAAGTTCTCATCTTTCACGCGTTAGAAACATTCGAGCCCAAACATTCTGCGTTCGCACGACAATCGCCTAACTCAAGTACTCTTCAGACTTTCCCAAACTCGCATCCACTCGATCGCATTCCTACATATATTCTTCCAAACACTCGTTTCCTTTCATTCTAATTGTCAACCTTTCTCACTCGATGCATTCGGTCACGACCACCCAAAATTTCTCAGTCGCAACGTTTTCTCAAGTGCTCATCTTTCACGCCTTAGAAACATTCGAGCCCAAACATTCTGCGTTCGCACGACAATCGCCCAACTCAAGTACTCTTCAGACTTTCCCAAACTCGCATCCGCTCGATCGCATTCCTACATTATACTTTAATTCGAGTACTTAAATTCGTATTTCACACTGGATAACCATATTTTCATTACCTTGTTTATGGAGGCTAACAGAGATGTATTGGGTTGGAGGGAAAGTTCTGTCGTATTTTAAATAGGCAGGTAATTTTTCTTGTAAAAAAAAAAACATCTTGCTAGTGAGTCATTGGGAATTTTTTTTTGTTTTTTTACCTGCTGTATAATATAAAACGAGTCCTTTTTTACCGTTCATCGTTTACTTGTGATATTTAAAGTGAAAAACATGTCAGTAGATAAAGCGCATTTACGACACTGCATTTTGTATGAATTCCAAAAAGGAAGCAACGCATCGGTTGCATGGAAAAATTTATGTGCGGTATTTCGAAAAGATATTGTAAATGTTCGTACTTGTCAAAGATGGTTTAGCAAATTTCGTTCCGGGGATCTGAGCCTCCAAGAAACTGATCGATCTGGACGGCCATCCAAGATCGATAATGATGTTTTGCGATCCATGTTGGAAAATAATCCACGTTTAACAAGTCGAAGAATTGCAGAAGAGTTTGGCATTCATCGTACAACTGTTGGAGATCACATTAAATGTCTTGGGTTTGTGTTCAAGCAAAGTGTTTGGGTTCCACGTGAATTAATGGAAACGGAAAATACGACAGAACTTTTCCTCCAACCCAATACGTTCACACGGTTATCGCTCAACTCAAGCACTCTTCACATTTTCCTGAACTCGCATCCACCCGATCGCATTCCTGCAATCGCAGTAAAATTCCTGGACACAGGCTTGCACCCGGAAGCCTTAAACAGTGGAATGCTAGGCCAGGAATTCTATCAGGTTTCTCACGACAAAATAATCTGCATCGTCGCCCAGCCAGCTCTCGCGATTCGCGACAATGTTCGTGGATTAGATCGGAATCGATTAAAGGCGCCAACAAAGCGTGAATCCATCCATGGTAGACAAATCTGTGACATTCTCGAAGAGGATCGTGTTGTTCCCGCGGGACGTTGCGTCCTGGAGGCGGCGACCAGACGTGGAGAAAAAAATAGGAGCTGCGTTTAGCGGGGAAGATCCACGGGGGATAAAACTCGCGGGCAATTTACGAGCCGCGGGCTACGGATTTTACGATGTAATTGGGCCCGCAGCAGAGCAATGGTGTATCCGTCTTTGTGTAACCGATGGTTACGCCTAGCTACTAGGAAGATATTATCCTGCCCGAGCGTAGCGTCCGACGGGCAAGGGCAACATTTGCTCGGTTAATAGCGGTTACAAAAGAATGCACACCACTTGCTGTGCGGAAAACGAACAGATTCTCTGGCTCCTTTGCGGAGAAAGAGGCAACACGTGGTGTTACTGTGCATGCTGATGATTGGCGAAATGCACTGAGATTGGTGAACAGTGAATTGGCGACGCCTAAATCAATTAATGGTTAAAATCACTCAAATCAGGATATAAAAAATGGAGTATCTGGATCATAATTATCATTATCGTTATCATGGACAAGCTTAATTATTCATGATCTAGTGTTGTATGCATCCCTGATGTGCTGAGATTGGCGAACAGTGAATTGGTAACGCCTAAATCAATTGATCGTTAAAATCACTCAAATCAGGATATAAAAAATGGAGTATCTGGATCATAATTATCATTATCGTTATCATGGGCAAGCTTAATTATTCATGATCTAGTGTTGTATGCCTGGCTATCATACCCGCATCTAGTCAAACAAACCAGCCTATCGCAATTGTTATCCTCTCAACAGTCATTTTTCAAATATTTTGCCATTTACTAATAATTCATCCATGTTCTTTGATCTCTAAATCACTCGTACTCCCCGAATTCCAAATTTTCCTCTCCTTATCTCATCCATACTCAATCGTCCTATCCAAGATGCATTAAAGATGTGATTGAGTATTGGAAAATAGAAATACTGAATGCGGAAAGCATTTATAAACTGGATAATTACCCACGCTAACATTCAGTATTATTCATACGTATAATTTTGAAGAAACGGAAAGCGATCGGTCTGATACTCATTAAATGCAAATGAGGCTAGCATCGACGGAATACAAGATAGTTAAAGCGGAAAAGCCAGCTAATGAACGCCATGTCGGCAGGAAAATGAAAAAAAAAAAGACACCATTATCTTGATGTTGGGCAACGATTATCGAGCTATGTGTGGGAAGAAACCTCATTCTGCTTTCTGATATTCAAGGAAAACGAAATTGAAAAGCTTAGGTTGAAACCAAATTTCCTTCTCTTAACCTTGCTGTGTTCCTTGAACCTTATCACAATCAATCATCCTCTAATTTCATTAAAAAGAACTTGTAATCTGTAAAAAAATGATTCTTCAACGAATGAAGACGTTCAACGTATTGGTTGCCTATCCACAGGCGCAACAATTTCTGCGTTTAACAAACCAGTTCTTCGCATGTATCTTTTTTCGCGCTACATTTTCGTAGCCAGCATCAACGCTGCATTATCGATCGCTGATAATTAATGAGATTGTTTAATCGACTGAAAACACGACTGGAACGAAAATGTTTCAAAAGTCCGCAACAGGGTTGATCAGTCGAAGAGAAGAGGAAAAAAATAAATCGAACAGACGAGTGGGCTGCGGTATGCAGGTTCAAGGATTCGCCTGGCATCCGATGTCCGGAGCAACAGCACGTTTCTCGCTCGTCCAACCAACGAACGTCTCTCCCGGACGTTCATCCGTCAAACATTCTTTCGGTTTCGTCTCATAAATCTCGTCCGGTTGACTGTGAAACACGTTCGGCTGTTTATTCTCCTCGATTCCACTCGAACAGGCGCACTTTCCGCTGGAAAGCTGCTGGTAAAATTGAGAGTGGTTGCCTGTCCACAGGCGCAACGCGTCGCCCTCTCGCCGCCTTTCCTTTTGTCCCGTCTTGCGTTTAACCCGTTGAGTGCTACAGACACGTATACGCGTCTAACGAAAGGTACTCGTGAGGACTATGGACGTACAGTCGGACGCAAAAGTGTTCGTCCACTTAGCGTGCTCGGGCTGTGCGGTAATAAGCAAAAATACACGCAAGCAATTGCGATCAACAACTTTTAGAAATATCAACTTATTCTATATTAACAATTGGACTGCGGGCGACGCACTTTTACGTTTTTCGCAGTCTGTCGCTGGAGCGCGGGTCACGTAAAAATACGTATTTAGTAGATTTGTGGCGGATAGCGGGTATTGTATAATTGCAATGCATTTATATACAATGTCACACATACATGTAATGTATGTAGGACATATGTGTGTTGTTGCATTGCTAGACAACGCTTCGCATCCTTTTTTCCAACAAATTTATTGAATGACCAAAATCCAGTGCGGTTCACAAAAAAACGCCCGCTGCACGCGTGATTTGGCGGTGAAATAAACCCGCAGTCCAAGTGTTAATAAAGATTGTAGGAATGCGATCGAGCGGATGCGAGTTTGGGAAAGTCTGAAGAGTACTTGAGTTGGGCGATTGTCGTGCAAACGCAGAATGTTTGGGTTCGAATGTTTCTAAGGCGTGAAAGATGAGAACTTTGGAAAACAGCGTGACTGAGAAATTCTGGGTGTTCGTGACCGAATGCGTAGAGTGAGAAAGGTTGACAATTAGAATGAAAGGAAACGAGTGTTTGGAAGAATATATGACGGGGAAAATGCGAGCGCGAGGCAGAAAGCTTTTGGTTAACGTGGAAGAAAGGTTTGGTTGTGAACGTAGAAAGAGTGTTAAAGTTGCTAAGTTGTAAAGTCGTTTAAGTTGTTTTGATAAATTGTTTTAAATATATTGTTATTAAGTTTTAATCGCTTCACTTTATTTTTCACACCTGAATTCCATCTTATGTTCTATATTAATATAGAACATTTCCTACAAAATT